>JAXQQM020089975.1:0-350666 GCA_034641835.2 Pinus albicaulis
TTGTGTAAGTCAGTATCAATATATTATATCAAGAACTAGAGATTACAACAGAATACATAGACCAGAGAGCAACAGCCATATAACGCTGAAGGCCTTCTGCTGGACGGGCTAGCTATAAGCCTAAGGAGACATGGACACTGGAAAGCCAGGCTGCTTGAGAGCGTAAGAGCGCGACCATCAAAATCAAAACAGACACAGGTCCACCACGCAGGGTTACCCGAAAAACTAGAGAGCTTCATCAAAAACTTTCACAGCCATAGTATTTCTATTACATATCCACAACTACCATAAACAAGTAGAGATTCAGACACGAAACTAGAGATAGTTACACTTCGATCAGGAAACTGAAAAAGTAGGAGAGCACAAAGACATTACTGAGTGGGAGTCGAGGCTCCAGAGTGACCAACCATGCTAGGATTTACTGCCTCATCACCTTTCGATTGAGTCCTGGGCTTAAACCGCCGTATGATGGTGGTTTGCGAATCATCTGTAGGAACTTCAATGGACACATTGAGGACATGTCGGAGGTAAATGTCAAAACGCCGAACAAAACTATCCAGAGCTTTGCCATGCCTGCGGAGCTCCTCTGTAAGTGAATTAAAGGCAGCTTCCATCTTGTCCAGCCTCGCTGTATTCCTGGCTGAAGCCATGGACGTAGTTGCAAAAGTTTCTTTGATCGCGGCGCCCTGCATGGCGATAGCCTTCGCGAGCATCGTTTTCATCTGCCAAGCCACCACTTGGGTCTTCAAGAACTGCGTCGGGTGAGTGGAAGGCGTTCCGGGGTCAACTAGCCAGTCGACCTTTTCGCTGATAACATTGTCCTCAGTCCGAGCTTGGGATAGTTCCACCTCTTCTTCCAGCATTTCAATTGTCTACTTTCCCCTTTTTGAAACCGATGCTTCATAACTGTCTTTGGCCTGCTTGAGGGCCTGCGAGGCTTTAATGCTGCGGATGTTGATATCCGCCATGGAGTGCAGATAGAAGGGAACCGAGAGATCACTGAGAGGAGCGGAGTATAAGCTAGGTTCAGAGCTCGGATGGCTCCCTGTTGATAAAGAGATAAGAGTGGTATATGGGAAGGCGAGATCAACGAGCTTCATAAATAGAATGCCAAGAGAGGTGGCGATTAATGAGTTCGGTTGTCCACTCAATGTGATTATGCCAGGCAGATCGTCGTCGGATCTGCCCACTAAAGTCAGGGTCCTGAACGGAGATCTCCTTCTCCGCAGCCTACCAATCACATGCTTAAGCTCCTCTGTTAAACCGCTGTAAGGAGCTAATCCTTGACAGTTGTCCTTTCTCGTAATGGGCCTCCGAACCCGAGAAATGCTTGGTACTTTTACCACGCAATGCCATCCAATATAATCTATCATGAGACGGGTATTCATGATCTGTTGATGATGGATAGGCTGTCGTCCGTCTCTACGATAGTACCGGCAGTTAAGTCATTCCTTGATATGTTATTGCACTTATCCCGAAGTTCTCCATGCGATAGATCCGACCAACAGGTGTCCATGGCATCAGTTGGGTTGTCTACCGCAAAATTTGCGAGGTGGTCTGCGAGAGAGTTTGCCTTTCTCCTTACTACTTGAGGGATGATCCCTCCGAGGGAGGCGAGGTGCTGCGCCATAAGCTCTATGACTGCGGCCAGACACCAGTTTTTTATCGCCTTATCAGCCTTAGTGCCATGCTGGATTTTTCGGAGGGTTGTAATGGCCAGCTGGGAGTCACCTTCGACAATGGTCAGCCTTCTGTTGAGTCAAATTAGAAGCCTTAGCCCTTGCTCTAGAGCAGTGAACTCTGCATCGTTGTTCGTAGTTTCTCCTGGATTCCTGCAGATGATGTGAATGATTTCTCCCTTTTCATTACGCAGGACTCCTCCCATTCCAGCCGGACCTGGGTTGCCCTTGGCGGCCCCGTCAAAATTAAATTTGCAATACCCTGGAGGAGGACATTTCCATCTTACCAGAGCTGGTGGAGGTCGACGGGCTTGCTCCTTAATATAGCGCACTGCTGTCTCAGAGAGCTCGAATATTGCCAGAATTCTGAGGTCATTGGGCGACAGCGACTCAACTTTTTCTTCTTTACACCAGGTGAGAGTGGTCTTTGCAAGGCCTTGCTTAATGATACTTTTTATTTCGTCAATCTGTTTGATGCGATGCTTGTTGAAAATGCAGTTGTTTCTCTCCTTCCAAACCGTCCATATTAAGAAGCCTGGACTGAGTCTCCAGAGATTATTAACCATGTTACTGTTGGAGTAGTTTGATCGCCAGTGGGTGATTCTATCCTGAATGGATTCTCTGTTTCTATCCGTTTGGTGGAAAATGTCTCGAATCCAATCCCAAAGCTGGCTTGTCCATTCGCAATCGTTGAGCAAATGATTCATAGTCTCCGCTTGCTATTCACAAAAGGGGCAGCGTGAGGGTCCAATGAACCCTTTCTTTTGAAGATTTTCCCATGTCAATATTTTCCCATTCTGAAGCAGCCATAAAAAGGTCTTGATTTTAGGCCAAAGGTTTCTTTCCCATACATTGTCATACCAAACCACCTTGTCCTCCTCATTCCTGTTATCCGCATAGTGGCGGGCTTCTTTAAGGTTAAATGACCCTCCGGTGCACTTACCCCAACACAGGATGTCCTGCCCTTTCACAGCCCTAATTAGTCTTTTTCTGAGGGTGGAATTGAGGGTGTCGAGGAGACCACTTAGGTGTACATCTGGAGGAGAGGGAGTGAGAGTCCAGGTTCTCCATTGTTGCTGATCTTCGTTGCTAGCCTAGTACTGATGCACCTTCAATTTCCCCTTATCTTGAAACCATTGCTGCAGAGGTTCAAGGTCTTGATTTTCGGTTTTCGGGAGCTGGTGCCATGCATCCTCCCAGAAAAGAGCATGGTGCCCATTCCTTATCTCCCAAAAATAGTGATATTGTATAATATTGCGATTCACTCTGGCAAGGTTCCATATGGGAGAGCCTGTCGGGGTGTCAGTTAATCTTACTAGCTCCTCAACCTACCATTGCGCCGCATATTTGGCTTTCCAGAGGCGTGCCCATGGATTTTGGGGCTCTAAGATCCACCTCCACTAGAGTTTAGCACCGCATACTCTATTGGTGGAGCTAGGATCGTGCAGTCCTAGCCCACCATAGCTTTTAGGTTTGCAGAGCTTGTCCCATGCTGCCAGAGCCCACTTTGGCTTCCCATAATTGCCCGACCACAAAAAATTCCGTTGGATGTTTCTGATCTTCTAGAGGATCCCTTTAGGAGCCGGAAGGATCGAGAGCATATAGTGAGGTATAGCTTGCAGAACGGCTTTCGTCATGACCAGATGCCCAGCCAGATTAAGGACCCGATTATTCCAGTGATTGCACCTGTCTGCCATAGTTGAGAGAAGCTTCTCCCAGTGACACTTCTGCCATGGTTTGTCAATCAGGGGAATGCCCAGGTACTTGGATGGGAGATTACTCCTCTTGAAGCCCAAGATGCCAGTCAAATGCCTCTGAATGGCTAAATGGGTATTAAAGAAGAAAACAGAGGATTTATCGAAATTGAAATCCATGCCTGAGGCGTGACTAAACAGGTTTAGAAGCTGCTTGAAGCCTTTGGCTTCCTTTACTGTCGGGACTCCATGAAGCATGGTGTCGTCCACAAACTGCTGATGAGTAGTGGTCGGAAAGACGCTCAAGGGTTGGAGGCCTTTTATCACATTCCTGTTCCTGGCTGACTTGATAAAGCGGCCGAGGCCCTCCATCAAGATGACAAAGAGGAAGGGCAAAAGGGGGTCCCCCTGCCTGATGCCTCTTGAAGGGTAAAAGGGCTGAGAAGGGGCTCCATTGATTAAAATGGAGTGACTCGGAGATTTAATCAAAGCTAGAGTCCAGGCAATCCACTTATTACTAAAGCCAAAGGCTTTAAGAATAGCTTCCAGATATTCCCAGCTGACCTTATCATACGCCTTGGAGAGATCCAATTGGTTTATCATGCCAGCTTTTTTGTGAGTTTGTAGCATGTGGATCATCTCATGAGCCAGCAGCACATTGTCCATAATCTGTCTACCTTCCACATAACCTGACTGCTCTTCAGAAATAATAAGAGGGAGAATAGGCTTCAGGCAGTTTTCCATGACTTTAGAAATGATCTTGTACAAAACATTACATAGCGCTATAGGCCTGAACTTGGCCGGGGTGCAAGAATCCGCTTCCTTGGGAATTAGAGCTATGAATGTGGAGTTGAGGGACTTTAGAATTGAGGATGAGGTTCTAGAATCTTCCACTGCCTCCCAGATGTCTTTCCCAACTACATCCCAACAGGCTTTGAAAAATTCCACCGTAAAGCCATCCGGCCCAGGGGCTTTCCCATTGGCCATCTCTTTGACTGCACCCTCCACCTCCTGGAGGGATATAGGTCTCTCCAGGGCTTTATTGTGTTCATCAGTAATGAGGAAAGGTATGGAGGATACTACTTCTTTGATGGCTTCCTATCGATTCACATTAGGCTCAGTGGAAATAAGCTCAAAATAATGCCTAAGTTGACAGGTGATGTCATGGTGCGATTGATAGACAGTCCCTTGCTCATCTTGGATCTTGGTGATTCGGTTGTTGCACCTATAGTCTATTGCAGATCTATGGAATAATTTTGTATTCCTTTCTCCCTCCTTAAGCCACTGAATTCGTGACTTTTGCCTCCATAGAATCTCTTCCTGCTTGCATCTTTCATTCCATTGCTGCATGAGCTCCCGCTCTGTGTTTATAGACTCCTGCGATATGCTTCCATGAATCCAAGTGTTATGGATATCTTCCAGCTGTTGCTCCAGCTGTTGCTTGTCTGCAAAAATGTTTCCAAAGACCTCTCGATTCGAAGCCTTCAACTTGGCCTTGATAAATTTGAGCCTTGCTTGAAGCTTGAACATTTTTGTTCCTTCTACAGGCAAGGGTTCCTTCCACCATGATTTAATGTTGCCGGAGAAATCCTTGTGAGACAGCCAAAAATTTTCAAAACGGAACGGCCTATTTCTAGGTGTGCCCAAGATCGAGGCCTAGATTGTTATAGGCCAGTGGTCAGAGCCTCCGGAGGGGAGGATATCCGAGTGTATAATGTTCCCTTCCAAGAGGATGCTTTCGGAGATCAGATAGCGGTCCAACCTGGAGGCAATGAACCTATCGCCTCCTCTTCTGTTGGTCCAAGTAAAAGTACCATCACGGGGTTGTATGTCCACCAAGTTGAGCTCGCTAATAAAGGATCTGAAGGCTAATGCATAATTGCTCAATGCATGTATGCCTCCCTTCTTTTCATTGAGGGTTGTTATCATGTTGAAGTCCCCTCCATAAATAGCCTTGGAGTTGAAATGTCTCTGATGTAGCTTGGTTAGATTGCTGAGCAGAGTTAGTTTGCCCTCTGATCTTTAAGGGCCGTAAAAATTGGTGAACAAAAGGTTCCTTTCTCTCCTATGACTTGCATTTCCAGGGCTAGAAAGGTTTTAGTGGCTTCTGCATTAAGGAGATGAAGAGAATTTTGGGTCCAGACAGTAGCAAGACCCCCACTCATGCCATTTCCTTCTACAGCTAGGTATTCAAAATGTCTCCCTAGACGCTTACCCAGTTCATCCAATTTCTGATTCGTTAACTTAGTTTCCTGGAGGAAAATTAAGTCTGGTTTTTCTTGCATGATTTTCTTTTTCAGGAGCCTTTGTTTCCTAAGGCTACCCAGTCCTCTTGCATTCCAGGAGAGGACTTTCATTGCTAACGAGTTCTTAGGATAAGAAAGAGAAAGCCTCAAGGGCTTTCATATTTCCTGAATTTATCAACATCTGACCCAATTCCTGAAGAGCATCATTATTGGATCTTCGTCCCTGTTTCCTCCTGTGCTTGAGACTGACCTGTGTTTGGTGGAGTGTTTGAGATTTCACGCCTAGGCCTTTGGTTGCTTCTCTTCCTTGTTTCATCCCCTTGATTGCAGCATCCTGTCTGGTTAGGAATAGGTAGTTTACTCTATTGATTTCCTCCTCAGGTATCTTGTCGATTCCTTTTTGTTTCCATTGCTCCACTATAGAATTCAGATCTAGACCTTCGTTCTCCAAAATCTCCCCCAGTTCTAGGTCTTCCGTTCCTAGTTCACTGAGGACCATGTCCTCATCCTCTTCCTCGACTTTGTCTTCCGATGTAGCTAGGGCTGTGGCCGAAGTTAGATCTGAGGGCTTATGGGGTTCCTTTGAAAGGTTGCTTTGTTCATCCGTTCCGATGGCCTGTTGCTTGGCTGTTGGGGAATGTTCTGTGCTTTCTGAAGGAGAGTCCTCTCATAATGTTTCAAAGATATTCATATTCCTGGTGGGCTGATTTTCCGCTTTGGGAATAGTTTTGCGATGGGCCCGATGTCGACCAGCGGGTTGAACAAAACCATCCAATGCCGGGGTGATTTTCCCTTTGGGATTCTCGGCTGGTTTTTTTAGAGGGCATTCTCGAATTAAATGCCCATGTTCATGACATTTCCTGCACCTGAAGGGTATCTGCTCATAGTCGATGGTTTGAAAGTAGGCTTTGTCTCTGAATTCTAACCATAGACCCTCATGTAAAGACCCAGAAACATCCATTTCAACACAGATGCGGGCATAGGAAGTGTACCTTTTTTTAAGAGTGGCTTCAGAAGCACGGAAAAAAGTTCCCAAGGTGTTGCCAATCTGTTCCAGCATTGCTGGTCTCCAATAATATATTGGTAGAGAGAACAGCCGGATCCACACCGGAACATGAGTGAACGTTTCCTTTTCAGGCGCAAAGTTGGGCTTCCAGGGTTTCATGTAGAGGCCTGCTGAGGCATAAAAGTAAGGACCTCCCTCAAAGATCCGATCCTTATCTTCCAAATTCACGAAAACTACTGTAAAGAAACCCTTGGTGCCCAAGTGCAACTGCACATCTCCTTTTGGTCTCCAGACTTGCTTGATCCATTGACAGAAGGCTTTTTCACTAGGCCAGAAACCCATGAATTTGCAGATCACTGCGTGAACAGACATGTGATCCCTATAAGCTTGAAGATCCGGGTCATTAATGATAACCCTTAGACTTTTGGTTGCCTTCGGTTTGCATCTGCCTTGGTGTTTAGGGTTGTTTTCGGCATCTTCAGACTCCTTTGCAGTCGATTTGTTCAGATCTAGGCTGCTATTTGCAGTGTTGTTCACATCTGCTTCTCCTTTATCCAGATCTGCTTTCTGCGAGGGCAGATCCGGGATTGTGTCTAGCTGCCCGGGGATTTCTTTTGTCATGTTGGCTATCCGCACATCTGGGTTCGAGGTATCACCCCTCGTGCGAGTCCCAGCTGTTGAGGAGCCGGTGATTTTTAGTCCCTCCATTTGCTTCTTGCCCTTATCGATAATAACTTGCTTGAAGGTGGGGGCACCGGGGGCCCTCGGTCGTCCCGTCTTCGGAGCCATTGCGAAGCCTCTTTGTCTCAGATCTTGGAGAAGATCTGGACTTCTCACCAGTAATCTGGCCGGAAAGCGAAGCCCTATGCGAACCCTTCGAGTATCGTGTGGTTTCCTCTCATCACAAAATAGAAAATAACCTTAATGATAGTTTTTTTTATTTTAGTTCTTTTATTTTAATTTTCTTTTTCAATTTTAAATTTTGTTTTTTTTTTTTTAATTTGTTTTTTTTGTTAATTTTAAAATTTGTATTTTTTTTCTTATTATTATTATTTTTTTAATTTAAATTTTTAAATTTAAATTTTTCATTTTTGTATTTTATTTTTTTAGTCTAAATTTTAATTTTGTAATTTAAATTATTTTTAAATTTTCTATTTAATTTTTTTTTTTAATTTTTTTGGTTAATTTTTGTTTTTTTTCTTTAAATTATGTGTTTTTTTTTCAAATTTTGTCATTTCTTTTGATATCATTTTCGAATATTTTTGTTTTTTTTTGTTTATTTATTTATTTTTGTTTCATTTTTTATTTTTTTTTACGAGTTAATTTTATTTTTTTTACATTTTTATTGGTTTTTTTATTGTTTTTATATATATATTTTTATCTAAGTTTTGTGTTTTATTACCAACATGAAAATCACCACTCTAAAAAAAAAGGTTGACACTACATCAATATGTTTCAAAATTAGCATGAAAATCACCGCTCTAAAAAAAAAGTTGATGTTGCATCAATACGTTTCAAAATTAGCATTAAAATCACTAACATTTTAAAACAAATATTCATACTTCATAAATAAAAATATTAGAGTGTCAAAAACGTGCACAAAAAAAAGGGGGTGATTCTGCATCACCACTTTTCAAAATCGGGTGCTTTTTATTCTACCAAAAAAAAAGTAGGTAACAGTGTCGTTACCTATTTCATTGGTAACAGTGTTTTGATAGGAAATGTATGTTATGGTAGAGATTACATGGGTGCTTTGATCGATTGCAGGGTAAAGATCTGGAGCCAGTGAAGGAGAACTCCTGCTTCACTGCCTAGTGCTCTCCAAAATACTTCAAGATCATTAAAGAGGTAATCTTCCATCTTATCCCATCAAGTTATTTAAGTTGATATGAACATGTATATTCTTTCTTTGTGAACTATACAACTAATCTTACTGTCTACCTCGGGCACCGAAAAGCCTTGAGAGGGATATTCGATAACCAACAACCCAAGCATTTTACCCTATAGCAGAATTGGCGACTCCGCTGGGGATTTCCCCATAGTTTCCAGACTATTTCTTTCCTCTGTTCACAGACCCTTCTGACCAGTATTTATGCCCAGTAGACATTTCAAAAGCTCACAGAGTTCAATCATGTTTCTGTTTGACCATCTAAAGAGCTTTACCCTGGCTAACGCTACATCTGTTGGTTTTCCAGTGTGTTATAACATAGGCTCTGCTTAAATACAGTGCGT
Source organism: Pinus albicaulis (assembly GCA_034641835.2). NCBI lineage: Eukaryota > Viridiplantae > Streptophyta > Pinopsida > Pinales > Pinaceae > Pinus > Pinus albicaulis. Next base: position 8,858 of record JAXQQM020089975.1, read on the forward strand.
TAGTCTCTGGATTAATGTTGTCTTTACTCAGAGACAGTGCGTTACTCAACCAAAATTTGTTGTTCACCCCTGTGATTGTGTTTTGGTTGTAGAATTTTTTGGCCATCAGTATCTCTCCTTGACTGAATCCTTGTGCTTGTTTACTAAGCTGGCATTTTTGTTTGTTTTCTCTTGTTTGAAAAGTTAGTGTCAAAAGAAATTACTTTTTAGAGAAGAATTTTTTTTTTTAGTTTTTCTGCATCTAGCTGAGTTAATTCTGAAAATTTCAGTTCATAGACTATTAAGAAGAGGTAGATATAAGTCTAAATCTTTAAAGTTGAATTGTGCTATTTGAATGTTAGTGCATGGATGTTGAAAATAAACTCTCCTTATAGAAATAATCTTCATCGAATTAGATATTTAGAGCATATTTTTTCATGGTTTCTTGAGTCAGAGTCTCATTACATTTCATACATCCACTCCCCCTCCGCAAGACTAATAATCAAGTACACTAAGAATCAAGCGATAATAAAATCAATCACATTACTCTCTTTGAGCTCACACCAATAGTAGTTTAGGCTAGGATCTTGGATTAGGAAAAGTGAGAAAATCACCCAAGATCTCAAAACTTGAAACTATAGTCATTAACGAGAAAAATCCTACTGCACTCATATTATCGAGACCATTCCTTTACCGAAGCTCAGCGCGAGACAACACTTGGGTGCACAAGAAGGTAGCCCGCCTTCGACTGCATCTGGTGGGTGTGTTATATATTGGGGTTCCCTTCGGGGATGTCGAAAATAGATCGGGGATCTAGGTATTCTGCCCATATAGCATGCTATCCTTGACCGTGGACCCCCCTGATGATGTCTGTGATTTGAGGTATCTTTAGTGGCCATAATTTTTAGGGACTTACACAAGGTGACTGGGACAGGCTGTCCTGGTACCAGAAACAGATAGACCCACTCTATCTTCAGTCTTTAGGAGGGTACTCGTCTTCACGAGAGTGCTTACACCTATCGTCTGAGGTTCGGGTGAAGCTCTAGAGTGACCGTAACTGTACTTTCGACCAACCCTCTCTGTATACTATTGTGATACTGGATTTCATCACTAGCAAACGGTAGTACTCAAATAGGGCACCCTATTTTGGCTGCTTGCTGATTGATTTTAGAGAGTCCTTTTTTATTTTTTAGGTGTGTGGTTACTGTCATTGAGACTTTATAATACATCACAATTTGTTAAAATTTGTTAAAAATAAATAGGTTATCGTGGCGTCATCCGACTCATGCCGTCTGTCTCGATGACAGCAAGGTCTACCTCCTCTAACTCTTGAGGAACAACTAAACCTTGGTGAACCCGTGCCTTCTACGGAAGAGCAGTCTCCATTGACAAACCCTGATTTACACATAGCCTCATATCATATGGAATTTTCGGAGGACCCTTTCATGGAAGGTGTCATACCTCATTAAAATCTTCCACTCACTGATCCGTTGGGGCCTGTGATAGTTCAGATTCCACCACGCCAAGACATGTCTTCGGCCACACAAACATCCATTTCACAATCGGCATCCACAGGGTTGATGCCAATGGAAACCATCTCAGTTTCGCCACCATCCTCCCCGCTGGTTGTCAGTTCTATGCCATCAATTGGTAACCCCAGTAGTTAACATATACCTAATCCTAACCCTACGGTCATCACAACTATAAGTAGCTCGTTGAGTCCTTCGGGATCTACTCCTACCGTGACCATGTTGGGACCCATGGTTGCTCCTCCCACAAGTGTGACTACTTCGGTTCCTTTTAGCAACCCTTTCGGTTGGAACCCTTTGCTGAGTTCAAACCCCTTGACCACTATACGAGGGGGCAATGTCACCAGCACGCAGGTAGCAAGGAACATTTCACTTCCCCTAAAATCCTTAGGACAAACTTGACAACCTATTCCCTTAAGTGGTTTAAATATAGGTGTAGGGTCTATGCCGTTGCCAAACTATGTAAGTAGTAGCATGCCTCCGGGAAACTCTATTGCATCCATATGGACTAACCCACCCCAACCTCCATCTGGAATGGGAGGGCACTTTTATACTGGGGGCAACCAACTGTTTGCCCTGCAATACAATATGCCCTATGGACAGCAACCATATGTCCCTACCCCTCCACCTATAGGAAATTTTTATCAAAATCCTACTTATCCTCCTGGTAACACATTTATGGGCGGACCTTATGGTCCAAATAGTCAGCCCATACTTCCTTGGTTAGATTCGGGAGAAAATCCACAATTCCATTTTTGGCAGCTTTGGACATCCCCGACATCCATAAACTAACTAATGACCCCATCAATCACAACCCGCTCTGGCCTCCAGTACCGCACAAGATTCCTTCCAACATCCCAAAGTTCGATGGGAAACAAGGGGACGAACCAGCTGCACACATCACTACCTTTCATCTATGGTCTATATCTAATTCCATGGTGGATGATAGTGTCGGGCTTCGACTGTTTCCCCGCACCTTTACAGGAAATGCTGCCAAGTGGTATATTGAATTATCACGTGCCACCATAAACACTTTTGGCTCTTTAGCGACGAATTTTTTAAATAACTTCCAATTACCAATTAGATTTGAAATTGGAACGGAATTGTTAACCTCGCTACGCCAAGACACCGCCACCCACATCTCTGATCACATTCATGAATGGAGACGTAGGAGGAGGCTAGTCAAAGCGCCAATCCCGGATCATCTCTTAGCTAATTTGTTTTGTAATTCTCTCTTACCCCACATCTCTAAAGACATTGGCCTTTCCGGTGCGGTTACAGAAGATCAATGCATTCGTCGTGCCCAACATTTGGATTTAATCTATTCACAATTTGGCACGCTATATGATTTACTCCCCAATGCCCCTGGTAACCCAAATCCTCCAGCTACTCAGAAAACCAGAGCTCACGCTGACGGTCTCGTTGGCACAATCTCTGTTGTAGCCACAAAACAGTCTCGAGGGCAAGCCTCCCAGCCATCCTCGGTTGCCATCGCCCCTAACCAAATGACTACTCCTCCTACTGCTGAGATAAATTCTGTGAAAACTTCACAAAAACTTAGTGGAAAGAATAAGAAGAACAAGAAAAAGACATCTTCTTCGGAAGAGCAGTCAGACAATCAGAATAATCCTAATCAGAAAAACGTTGCCAAAAATTACAAAGGGAAGGATAAACCCATGAAATTTCCTTGCAAGATCTGTGCGGAGGACCACTTGACATAGAAATTTCCTCAGCTGTAGGAATGCACCAATTTTATCGCAAACAAGGATTCTGGGCGAACACCTGTCGTTCTTCATAATCCTTTCCCTAATCAACAACAGCAACATCAACACATGGTTGACAACTCGCCACAAACCTAGCAACGGGGCAATGGTGGTTCACTTCCTTCCAATGAAGGATCATCCACCATTTATGGCATTGAAAGTGTTGAACTTCAAACCCGAGCCAAGCTTTATGTAAATCCTACCATAGATTCTCAAGAACCTAGTACTAGTTCAAATCCACCACCACCAAATGATTTTCATATCGAACGGCCTACTGTTGACCCCATGATTTGTCCCCCCAAAGGGACACTTTGACGCACGACTCATAACACCTCTGCACGTGTAGCCAAAAACTACAACATTGTAGAAGATTTGGCGTAGGCACCATCAACTATGTCTACTCTTGAAGTATTAAAAACTTGTCCAGCACAAAGGAAAGCCTTGATTTTGGCTATTGGTGGAATAGACCCCCAGGATTCCATGCTATCTATCTTTGATATGGAAAAATATCTGACTCGCCTCTCGCACCAACTCGCATTCCAAGTGCAGGTTGTGTCGAAAGGGAGATCAATCCATCGCACTATCATAGATGAAGGTGCTTCGACCTGTGTTATGTCACAAGCTTGCTGGCTCAATTTAGGTTCTCCTATCTTAACACCACCGTCAAATTCCCTTAAAGCTTTCGATGGCCACATGTTCCTCCCAAAAAGATACCTTGCGAGCTTTCCCATCACTCTGATTGGGAAAACGATAACCGTGGAGGTTGAAGTCGTAGATCACCATCTCGACTATAATCTATTGCTTGGTCACAGTTGGTCTTATGCCATGACCGTCATTGTTTCTTCGGTCTTGTTGGCCTACCAAGACATCCAAATTACATCTGAACCCTCCACTACTATGGTTTCGACCAAAAGTACAAACCTGCCACCCATCACAGTTCTTTCTAAGGATCTCCTCAATGAAGTCTTGCCTACAGACGAAGCTATTTGAGAGATCATGTCTCTAGAAGAATGACCTTGGGGAGAGTTTTACCATCACGCTTCGATGATCGACTCGGATGTGATAACAACTGAAATCCCATCTTTTGACCCACCTGAGATGGTTCCTTCCGCTTACATGACTGTTCAAACTATCGATTCAAAAGGGAACATGGGTAATATTTCTAATACAATGCTCATTGATATCTCGGTCAAAACGGGTATCGTGGAAAATATTCAGATTGGAGTAGATTGCAATCCTGAGGAAATTGCATGCTTCACATCCCTTTTCAAGGAATTCCGCGATGTGTTCACTTAGTCTTATGACGAAATTCCCGGCATAGATCCATCTATAGTCGAGCACGAAATCAAGATTTATGACAATGCCAAACCAATTCGACAGCGACTCAAACCCGTCCACCCACGCAAAGCAGCCTCCATCGAAATTGAGGTAGAGAAACTTTTAAACGCTGGTTTCATCTATCCCATTCCCTTAACGGAATGGGTTTCCAATCCGGTTCCCATCGATAAAAAACAAGGCACCATTCGAGTTTGTGTTGAATATTGGGATCTGAAACGCCGCTTGTCCCAAAGACAATTATCCTACGCCGTTCATAGATCAGATTCTCGATGATTGTGCTGGATGTGAATCTTTTTCCTTCATGGATGGATTCTCGAGCTATAACTAGATTGCAATTAAAAAAGAAGACCATCATAAAACTACCTTCATCTATCCTAGGGGCACATTTGCATATCGTAAACTCCCATTCAGTCTGAAGAATGTTGGAGAAACTTTTCAGTGGGCTATGGACTACGCTTTTCACGACATTCGACATATTGTACAGGCTTACTTGGATGACCTTCTGGCCCATTCCAAGAAACGACCTGATCACCTCGCTCATCTGAAAGATTTTTTTGCTAGGTGTAGATTCTACAATATACATATGAATCCTCATAAGTGTGTATTTATGGTTTATTCCGTGCGTCTGTTAGGTTTCATTGTCTCCAAGCATGGGATTAGGGTTGATCCTGATAAGGTTAAGGTGATTGTTGAATTTCCGGCACCACAATCCATCCTTCAACTCCAACGTTTGCAAGGGAAGGCAAAATTTTTACGTCGATTCATCGTTAACTATGCCGAGATGACGAAAGGATTTATGCGATTATTGAAGAAAGGAACACTATACTTGTGGGATGACCAAACTCAATGGTCATTCGATGCTTTAAAACATGCACTTGTTTCAGCCCCACTACTTAGTGCCCCCGACTACTCACACGACTTTCTCCTCTACCTGGCAGCCTCACCATCCTCACTTGGAATGGTTCTGGTTCAAGTTCACAGTGACGACAGTGAACATGTGATATACTAATTTTCAAAAGGTTTGATCGAACCTGAACTACGTTATTCACATGTGGAGAATCTTTCTCTGGCGGTAGTTTTCACCATCACCCGATTCTGACACTATATATTGCTGCGACAGACTACGATTATTGCTTTGGAGAAACCCGTGCGACACATCCTATCTCGAAAAATTATCGGAGGAAAATATTCCAAATGGATCATAATCCTCCAACAACTTGATTTGGACTTCATAGCTGCCAAAGCAAATAAAATTTAATTAAACCATCTCAATGCGGAATTTTCCAAAACCATTTCTGGGTTTTATGGAATACATGTGTCCTAGCCTATATACAAAGTTACAAGGCTAGAGCACATCCTATGCTACCATAAATCCACACTTTCCTCGCTAAGAGGGAGTGTTGATTTTGTAGCATCGGAAAGTGTTCCAAGTATCATATTTTGGGAGGAGACTTGGACATTAGTATTCCAGAGAACCCAAAAACCATTTGTGGAAATTCCACTAGTATCATGCTTTATTAAAATAATTAATTATTTTAAAGTGATCCCTAAGTCTAAACTTAGGGAAATTAAAAAATTAAAGGGTATTAATAAAGCAGAGTGAGAATCTTCTAGAAAACGAAGATCAAATCATCTTTTAATCTCAGCCATTGACTAGAGATCTAATCTGGGTCGTTGATTCATCAATGAGAAGAATATAAGAGAAGACTTGAGGGTCATTTGGAAAGCAAGCCGGGCACACACTCAGCACTCAAACGAAATCAATTCTGAAGTAATAGAATTCGATTTCAGAGGGAGAGGTTGTAGAGGTGGAGTTGTAGAGACAGGAGGAGGAAGGGGAAGTCAACAAAGGAAGAAGAAGGCAGAAGGAGGACGCAAAGGGGACAACGTTGAGCAGCAGCACTGGTCCTCCACGCAGAGTGATGCAATCCACCACAGTGACTGCGCAGAAGGCCATGCAGAGTGACGCAGAGGGAGGAAGGGTGCCTCCAATGTGTCACAAATTCTTCTGAAGGGTTCAAAAAAATTATCTCAGGTGTATTCTAGACATCTACTCGTTAAATTTCTGTAAATGATTTCCACTACTAAAGAATAATACAAACCCTCATCTGCTGCACCGGTTTTCTCGCATTGGGTTTTTACGGGGACAATTGTCCAAAAATAATTGTGTTCATGTGATTGTTTCTATTGCGTTATATGTGTTCTATTTGATTTTCTGCTTATGATTAAGTGAATACTGTAGTTGTGTTTATTTCATATTTTATAGAAAGTATCTGTAAATAACTTATCATAAATAAGTTGGTAAAATAAATCAATCACTGTAGTAGTATTTCACCTTGAAAACTTCACAAAGAAAACCTTGTAACAAAACTTGTAGTATAAGACATACCTTGAGTTGTTCTTTAACAAACCTTGTTGGGCTTTAGTTCTTGAAGGGCTTACCTTGCAACAGGACTTCTTTCATGATTCAAGTCTTTCCTTCGAAGTCTCCCCCATAACCTTTGTGCACTCTGCGAGCTTATCTAACCAAGGAGAATATAGGGAAAAGGTTATCAGTATACAATACAAACAAATCTCAATTGAGGAGGAAACCAAACATGAGAGATGAGACAAAGAACAATATAATTATCTTTTAGTAAAATGGTGAAGGCTCCCTCTTAATCTAGTCTTTCTAAGGGATACCTACAATTTAAATAATAGAAAATTTTCTAACAGAATATATTAGATCTACAAACTCTAGAAATCAAAACATATTAAAAAACTTAAAATAGTATACTAAGAAAGATATGTAAGAGGAGACTTAATAGTATAAGTCCTTGATTTAAAATTCTTCAGTCTTGCTTTTGTTAGGCGGAGCTTCATTGACAACATTTGCATGTTCTCTTTCTCTTTTCTTATTCTTTGGATTCTCAGGACATTGGCTTTTGTAGTGTCCCATTTTATAACAATTGTAGCACTTGATTTTCAATATATCGACCTTCTTCTTTGGTCCTTTAAACTTCTTGTATGTTCTCTTCTTCTTGTGATGAGCAGAGTAGGCGCTGGAAGTGTTGTTTTCTTCATCCTCCCTTTTGTCACTTACTAATGAAATGTAGGCTTCTTCTTGACTACATGCATTCCACATTTGTTCAAAGGTTGGAGTACCTTTCCAACTACTAATTCCTGGTGCAAAAGCACTCCAATATTTTAGTAGACCTAGTAGAGCAGCAATCACGAGTTCCTTTTCTAGTACAACTTCATCTATAGCTTAGAGTTCATCTCTTATTCTAGAGATTCTTACAAAATATGATGAAACAGTATCATCTTTAGTCATCGTGATTGTTTCATTCTTGAGACTAGTTATCTGACCAATGTTCTTGATGGTAAATAACTTGGAGAGGGCTCCATACATTTCTTGAGTGAAATCTATATTGGATATGTATGGAATTAGATTGTCCTTTACTCCATCTACTATTAGATTAATGACCAAGATGTCAGTTTCCCTAAATTTCTCCTTTCCTGCATCATTTGTAGGTTTCTTAACTTTTCCTTGAACAAGATCCAAAACTTTATGCTTAGCAAGAATAAGATCTATCCTTTTCTTCCATGCCCTGTAGTTGAAGGCTCCTTCTAACTTGTTTTTTGTCTTCATTAAGGTTGTCATAGTCTTTATAAATAGTAGGCTTCTCTTCTTATATGATCCTTTCCTTAATGACCTTCTTTTGTTCTTTCCTCCTTAACTCTTCTTTCAGTTGACCTTCAAGCTTCCTTTTCCTTCCTTCATCAGCTTAGCTATGATACCATGTTAGAAAATCAGAAAGGCAGAATGATTCTCTTATATTGATAATTACTTGTGATATTCTCGTGGACTTATTATCTTCTCTTTATGTTCTTCTTTTATCTTTGTTTCATCAAGCAATCATCAAAACAAAAACATAAAGATCAACGACACAAGATGTAGGCACTTAGTCAGGTTAAAACCCCTCTCTAGGGGAAAAAACCCAAATTTTGAGGAAGGACTAGAGTTCACCTGATCTACAAGACCCAGAAATAGATTTAGGAAATTTCATCTGGTTTAGGAGATATTAAATTAATTAATTATTTTAATGTATTTCCTAAGTTAAAACTTAGGAAAATAAAATAATTAAAGTGAATTTAATTAAACATATGATGAAATTGTCTTAAGTCACACAAATCAAGCTTTCTTTTAATATTAGCCATTGATTAAAGATTTAATCTTGGTCGTTGATTTGTCAACGAGAAAAGTATAAAGGAAAGGCTTGGGGTCATTTGTAGAGACACATAGAGGCAGAGCACTGAAGCTAAGTTGAGATTCTAGGGCAGGGTTTGCTAAGAATTCTCAAGTGTTTCAGTTGCATAAAGGGGAATTTAGACCAAGGGGATGATCTGATCCCGGGTTATAGAATACACAAAAGACAGAGAAGAGATCAGGAAGACAGCGCAGAGGAAGGCAGCAGCAAGGATAGCGCGATTTTCAGGAAGCCCTTCAGGGGTTACGTAGAGACCCTTAGGGGTAGCGTAGTGACAGCGTCACCCAGTCTGGGGTAACGCAGTCCCTTCCAATGACAGCACTGAGCATTTGGAGGCTAGCCAAGGCTGACACAGAGCCCAGCAGGGGCTTCAGAGGTTGACATAGTGTCTTTCGGGGACAGATCTGGGGTTTGTAAGCCTAGATCTGGCTGAGTTTTGTAAATCCCGTTTGAGGGTGTGGATCAGTCAGTATTGTGGTCTTAGATCAACCAGGTGCTACAGATCTAGAGTTTTCTCTGTAGGGTTTTCCAAATCTGGAACCCAGATTTGTGTATTCAGAAATATTCTTAATAATAGAGCCCTCCAGCAGCCAGAGACCCGTTTTCCCACCTTGGGTTTTTCCAGGGATAGCTTGTCCAAAAATAATTCTGTCACTTTGTCTATGTGTACATGTGCTTATTCTAGATCTGAATTGGTAGAGAACTGTTATGTGTTTTGCTTCGATGTTAACCTGAATTTATTCAGTTGATAACTTGTATAAGTAGGAGGAGCTTAACCAAATTAACAGTAATAATTTCTGCATGAGAGTTAAGATTCAGAAATTTCTACATGGTATCAGAGAAATTGCAGATCTAGAAGGGTCACCAGCTGAAGCATTTGAAGGATCTAGCTACAGAAAGAAGCTGGAAAGGTAGCAGAAAAGCAGATTTGAAGGGACAGCGCAATTTTCAGGAGGATATTCGCACAAAGGGAAGGGTGACGCTGTCCAGTGCTGTGTCCTAGCAAGCCCACGCAATTACTGCACAGAGGCAGCTCAGAAACAGCGTTGGTTGGGTCTGAAGCCAGCCAGTGTGATTCAGATCTGAATCTGTCAGATCCAGAAAAAGCCTGCAGAAAACTTGCAGAAATTCAGAAGAGTTGGTGGGGTTAAACTTCTGAAGGTTTCAGATTTTTAACCTTAGCACAAGTGACAAAGTTTGGGAAGAGACCAACTTCTTAAAGAGTTTCTTGCCAAAGGAAACTTGCAGTTTGGTCAGAGGATCAAAGAAGAAGTTGAATCATAGTTGATTTGGTAGATTTCCAAGGAGGAAAATCAAGTGTCAGAGGGAGCAGAGGGTTCCCAATTCGAAAAGGACTCTAGATCCAAGATCTCTAGCATAGAGAAGAGGAGCTCTGACACATTCTGAGCAGATGGCTCCTCATGGACTACGTGATCAGGATAGGCTAGAGGGCCTCTCAAACTTTTCGGTATGGAAAGCTAGGATCTTGATTTTCCTAGAGGCATATGGTCTAAGAGACCATGCAGAGCAGACCCTGGCCACACCGACGGACGCGGATCTCCTACGAAAGCATAGAGAAGCTGGTGGGCATGCCAAGCGGCTGATAATGGACAATATCAAGGACCATATTGTGCCACACATAGCTGAGAAGAAGACAGCTAATGAGATGTGGAAGGCCTTGACTTCCTTGTATGAGGGAAAATTAGTCCAAAGAAAGATGTTGTTGGAGGCCCAAATGAGGTCATTCACGATGACCAAGGGAGAAGACATCGATCATTTCCTCTTCAAATTGCAGTCAATCAGGGATCAACTGACTGCAACTGGTGCAACCGCAGATGAAGCAGTGATAGTCAAGATTGCTCTCAATGCAGTCCCGGACGAGTGGGAAACCTTTGTCCAAAGTATCTTGGGCAGAGCAGACCTCCCAGATTGGGATAGCTTGTGGTCGATCCTGCGGCATGAAGAACTACGAAGGTTCACCAAGAAGCAGCACAGCCCTGCATTGAGCAAGGTTAAGAAGGAAGAGGAGGAAGATGCAGCCTTGGCATCAAAGAAGAAATCGAAGAAGAAGAAGGATCTTTCTAAGATCAAGTGCTTCCAGTGTGGCGAAATGGGACATTTTGCCAGCCATTGTCCAGAAAATAAGAAGGACAAGGAAGCATCTTCTTCCAAAGCAGCGGTGGTAGATGATGTAGCCATGAGAGCTCATGAACCACGAAAATGGAGTGACATGGATCTGTAGAGGATCTACAGAATGTGAGGCGGGATCCTTGAGCAACTCATCTCTTGGATCACATGTGAGCTATGGCAACCTTAAGACAGTAGCGGGACAAGTGGAGCAGTGGGTGCATAGATCACAGATGAGGCAGAGGTAAAGTAGATTTGAAGACTGGGAGGAGCAGCGCAGAGCAAAGCAGCAAAAGTGTAGAAGTAGTAGCAGCGCAGAGGCTGATGTGACTTCAGCAGCGCAGAGCAGTGCTGCTTACGCAGTGCAGAGCTGCAGCAACGCAGAAGGCTTCAGAGGGACAGCGCAGTGCAACAGCAGCGTGATAGATTTCAGCACAAGGAGCTGATGTGACTTCAGTAGTGCAGAGGGAGTCTGATTACGCACGCAGAGTTGTAGTTGTGCATCGTTCTTTAGATGCCAGTACAGATTTGTAGCCTATGGAGCTTCAGTGATGAGGATGCAGCCCATTTGACTTGTTTGTCAAAGATTGGGTAGGAGATTCAGTTGTTTCTCTCAACAATTGAAGTTTCAGTGCAGTAGATCAGCAGTGGCAGTGCTATGAGCAGCACAGATGCAACATATTGAGAGGAAGCAGCAGTGCAGAGTTGAGTGGCAGGAGGCCAAGCTTCAGTAGCACAAAACCAATGCCCAAAATCATGTAATGCATAAGTGTGATGTATTGCTAGAGCACACCCTTGATGCTAAGAGGGAGTGTTGAGATTTTGTGTATTTGGGGTAGCATCAGTTGTGCTCTAGGTCCCAAATTTTGAGGAAGGAATGGAGTTCACCTGATCTACAAGACCTAGAAATGGATTTAGGAAATTTCATCTGGTTTAGGAGATATTAAATTAATTGATTATTTTAATGTATTTCCTAAGTTAAAACTTAGGAAAATAAAATAATTAAAGTGAACTTAATTAAATATGTGATGAAATTGTCTTAAGTCACACAGATCAAGCTTTCTTTTAATCTTAGCCATCGATTAAAGATTTAATCTTGGTCGTTGATTTGTCAATGAGAAAAGTATAAAGGAAAGGCTTGGGGTCATCTGTAGAGACACACAGAGGCAAAGCACTAAAGCTAAGCTGAGACTCTAGGGCAGGGTTTGCTAAGAATTCTCATGAACGATTTATTTTGATCTTCTCCTTTATGAAAAGAAAAAATTGTTCTAATCAATTCATCGTAGTCAACCTTATAATTGGCTGTAGAATGGGTGATGGTAAGCTATGCTAGTTGTGCCTCTACACTTGTGAAGAACTATTATATTGCAATGAGTAGCAATACCTTTTAATCTCAAAAACTATTGAGTCTACTGAATTTGAATGGAATGTGAAATTCTACTTTTTCCATGTGAAGGTGGATGAGGTTGGAATCACTCTCAAACATCCCGAAACAATCAGTGGTGATCTTAAAAATTCAAGTAAAACTTGACATTTCCAAAAAATGGAAATATCAACTTTACTTTAAGAATTTAACATTACCATTAATTGTTGTTATAAACATAATAATGAACATAAATAATAATAAGTTAATTAATTAAATGAAAAGTCAAGGGTATTGAATTTGTAAATATGGTCGGTCTTCATAATGTACATTTGGTCACTTGATGTAATTGTATTTATCGTTGTAAAGCATATTTATAAATGCTCGAGTCAAAAGAAAATTTATTTCGAGTCAAAGTCCTATTTGGGACTTTTTAAAAATGAAATTTTGAATTTTTAAAATGTAAAATTTGGCTCCAAAAGTGACAAGTCAGCTTCCCTCCAAGTCAAGTCAACCCTAGCCAAGGGACACGTCCATTCACCCAAGACAGACTTCTATATAAACGCAGCTCGACCTCCTCCATTTGGGCATTCGCATTCTCTCACACAAGATAGTTTCTGGGCAAGCAAGTGAAGGACAAGAAGGACGAAGTAGGACAAAGGAGGCCGAAATATCTCTTTTCTCTCTCTCTTGCAACTCACACGTGTGGATAAGTCTCTCTCTCTCTGTGGTTCGCATTTTTCTAGGGCAGTTGTTGTAGGGGGCGCAGAAATTTTTGGGTTACTGGGGCAACTATTGCAGGGTCATAATTTATGGGCAACTCGATATTGCAAGAGGGTCGAAATTCTAGATCAGACAGGCAGAGCAAAGTGCAGGATTAGATAGGGTAACTTGACATAGAGGAGAAGGATAGGTTTGACCATACGTCTAGGTATGTCTCTCATTGAACAAGAAGAATTTCTCTATTGAAAAAGGTTGTTAGGTTTTTCTCCTTTGTGGTTTTTCCCAGGGTAAATCTTGTCTTCTTTTGTGTGTTATGATCTCTATTGTTCCACTATTCTTTATGGTTGAATTTCTGAAGTATAATTATTGAATGATATATTGGAATAAGTTAAAAAAAAAGATTACATCAAAAGTAATTATCAGAATTTCATAAATATTGTGCTAACCCCAATTGCACTAAGAAAATCAACATGGTATCAGAGCTTTGGTGAAGGAAGAAGGGAACACTAGGATCACCTTGACAAAAACCCTAGAGAGAATTTTATTCAAGTCCTCCTTGCAGATTGGTTTCTATGGCTTCTTCCATGAAATCTGAAAACAAACTAGAGGGAGCATCTAATTTCAAATCTTGGAAAGTTAGAATAGATATTCTTCTTGCCAAGAACAAGGTTTTGGACATTGTGAAAGGAAAGGTTGTTGAAGTAGAAGATGATGCAAGAAAAGCAAAGTTCAAGGAGGATGACATCAATTCTATGAGAATTATAGTGGACTCCATTAGGGATCAATTGGTTCTCTACATTGCAAAACTTGATACCTCAAAGAAGACATATGATGCCCTAATGAATCTCTACACTATCAAGAACGTTAGTCAATCAATGAGCTTGAAGAATGAATTTGAAATACAAGGATGACTAATGATGATACTGTGGCCTCTTACTTCATAAGGATTTCTCAAATAAGAGATCAGATCCAAGCAATTGTAGAATCCATTCCTAATCAAGAACTAGCGATTACATCACTCAATGGTCTTCCTAGATGATGGGATGCTTTTGCAACATGAATAAACAATTGGAAGGAATCTCCTACATTTGAACAACTATGGACATCGTGTGCTCAAGAAGAAGCAAAATTGATGACTAGAGATCGTCAAGATGAGGAAGTTCAATCCCTTGCAGCGCGTTTCAAGAATAAAGGAAAGAAGTTTGGACCTCAACACAAGAAGTCAGGAAAGGGATCTTCTTCCTAAGACTTATCAAAGATCCAACAATATGGTTGTTAGGAATATGGGCATTTCAAGAGAGATTATCCTAACATGGATAATAACAAGAAGAGAAAAGGGGAGCAACATGCTTTTACAACAAAAGTTGAAGACAAAAAACCAAAGAAGGTCAAAGGTGAAAAGGATTTGTTTTATTATTCTTCTTTGACAAGTTCCTTTGCAGGTGATGCTAACATGTGGTTGGTAGATAGTGGAGCATCAAGGCACATGACTGGAGAGCGTGGTAAACTTTTAAGCATGACAAAAAAGAAGTTTTCTCAAGGGTTGAACTGGGACACAATAACTATGCAGTCAAAGGAGTTGGAAAGGCATCCATAGAGTTGGAATTTGGTATGATGTACATCTCAACAATGTTCTTTATGTATCAGGTTTGAAAAAGAATCTTGTCTTTGTTTCTTGTTTAGAAGATAAAGGAGATAGAGTTGCTTTCGTGGATGGCAAAGTACTCGTTTGGTCCATGGGATCTAGTATAGATGATGCTACGGTTATTGGGATTCCTGATGGAAGACTATATAGACTTGTAAGTCAACCAAATCAAGCACTAGTACATGACAAAATAAATCCAAGTGAGTTATGGCACAAAAGGTATGGACATCTTCACTTTAGAGCATTTCCTGAGTTGAGTCAAATACTTCAGGGGTTCCTGAACTACAAATAAAAAACGATGGTGTATACAAAGGTTGTGCTCTTGGGAAGAACATCAAGAAATCATTTCCAAACAATGACAACAGATCTAAGGAAGCGTTGGACTTGATTCATTTTGATGTATGTGGTCTGATGCCCGTGAAATCACTTGGTGGTTCGTTGTACTATGTGACATCTGTTGATGACTTCTATCGTAAGACATGGATATATCTCTTGAAGACTAAGGATGAGGTATTTGAAAAGTTCCAGTAATTCAAAGCTGAAGTGGAAAACTTAACAGGCAGAAATATCAAGATACTAAGATATGGTAATGGAGGAAAATACACCTCGAAGGAGCTTGTTGCTTTCTGCAAGTAGGCTGAGATTAAGAGGGAGCTAATGGTCCCCTATAATCCACAACAAAATGGTGTAGCAGAACGAAAGAACAAAACATTGAAGAATTTATCAAGGCCATGATGCATGATTTGGACTTGCCATTCTTCTTATGGGGGGAAGCATCATAGACGGTTGTGTACATTCAAAATAGAATTCCTCATAAAGTTCTAGAAGGTATGACTCTTAAAGAATCTTTCTCTAAAAGGAAGCCAAAGGTTGGTCACATGAGGATCTTTGGTTGTCCTATATATATTCATGTTCCTAAGGATAAGAGGAACAAGCTTGAGCCTTCAAAGAAGAAAAGCATATTTGTTGGATATAGTTAATCATCAGAAGGCTTACAGAGTATACATTCCAGAGCAGCGATGGATTGAGGTCAGTCGAGATGTTACCTTCGATGAGAAAGTCGCATATTGGAAGTCTAAGGAAGTCTTTGTAGAATCCTAGGATAAAGTGAAGAAGGAGGCCTCAAGGGAGGAGCATTCAAGTTCTACATAATGTACCGGAAGGCCAGATGGCCTCAAGATTCAGCAAAACCAATCATAGTTCCAAAGATCAAGAAAAGGCTAGCATGGCTTAGACCTACATTAGAATAGGCAAAAGGACATGCAGCTCCTAATGGCACATCTAGAAGTTAAGAAACCCAAGAGGTTCCCTAGTTATGCAACTCTCATGACAAAACTCATTGATTAAGAACCTTCCACATATGAAGAAGCAACTAGCCAACAGGTATGGAAGGAAGCGATGAATGAAGAGTACCAATCGACCATGAAGAATGATGTCTGGAAAATTGTGTCAAGGCCTGAAGGGAAGTCAATGGTGAATTCCAAATGGATATATAAGATCAAGCATGTTGCAGATGATAGTATTGACAAATAAAAGACAAGGTTCATGGCTAGAGGGTTCTCCTAGAAAGAGGGAGATCAGTATGATGAGACCTTTGCTCCAGTTGTCAGGTACACCTTTATTAGATCCATCATTTCTCTTGTTGCTTCGTTAGGATGGAAATTGCACCAGATGGATGTGAAGACTGCTTTCTCAATGGTGTGATTGAGGAAAAGGTGTACATACAGCAAGCTCAAGGATTTGAGGTATTTGGAAAAGAATCTCATGTTTATGGGTTGAAGAAGGCCTTGTATGGACTCAAGCACTCCAAGAGCATGGTATGTTCGTATTGACAGCTACCTGACGAGACTGGGATTTACCAGAGAAAAATTGATCCAAACCTTTACTTTAAGGTTGTGAAGAATGCACTTGTAATCTTACTATTATATGTTGATGAATTGTCTCTGATAGGTGTCGAGCCTCTTATCATTCAGTGCAAGAAGCAATTGGCTTCTGAGTTCGATGTGAAGGATCTTGAGTTAATACACTATTACTTGGGACTAAAAGTATGGCAGAAACCTAGCGAAGTCTTCCTTGGTTAAGGAAAGTATGAGTTAGATATCCTTCAAATATTTGGTATGATGGATTGCAAATCCATGGCGACTCCCATGGTGACTAACTTGAAGAAGTTAATTGGCTCTGATTCTAGATTAGTACATCCATCGATGTACCAACAGCTGATTGGTTTGTTGATGTATTTGTTTAACACCAGGTCGGACATATGCTTTGTTGTGAACATAATGAGCTAGATCCAGGTTGAACGAAGACATCATTAGATTATAGCAAAGTACATTTTCAGATATTTGCGTTGTATAGTGAATTATGGCTTGAGATTTGTTGCAAACAAGGATGTACGACTTCAAGGATATGTAGATGTTGATTAGGCAGGAAGTGCTAAATGTGAAAATTTCAAATCTGAAATTCTACTACAGTTATTGATTTATTTCTCCTACTTGTTCTCACAAGAAGTTGTTTACAAAACCCTTCCTGTAAATTTCGAAATAAACAATACTGCAATTATCACTCAAGTACATATAGAGAAAGTACAGTAAAATGAAAGCACAAGAATCAATCACAATGACAGTTATTTTTGGACAATCGTCCCTCCAAAAACCCAATGTGGGAAAACCGGTGCGCAGCAGATTAGGGTTTATATGTTAATCTTCAGCAACAAATTCTTTAAAAGGAAAGACTGGCAGAATAACTGAGAAACTTCTTAAGAAATCACCTCGAATAAATTCTCTCCAAGCCTCAGGATAATTTCCATCACCTGAGGGACGCACTAACCCTCACTGCGTCACCCCTACGTGATTCCCTGTGCAGAGACTGCATGAGACTGCATCACAACTATGTGAGCCGTCTGCGCTTCTCCTCTATGTTGCTCCTCTACCCTCTTGCGTACTTCTTCCTTTGAGCCCTGACACTATTGATGCCCTCTAATTCCTCTGCCCTGCAACTCTACCTTTGAAATTGAATTATATTTCCTGCAGAATCGACTTCCCTCGAGTTACTGAGTGTATGCCCGACTTGCTTTCCAAATGGCCCTCAAGTCTTCTTTTATAATATTTTCATTGACAGATCAACGGCCCAAATTAGAAGTCTAATCGTTGATGGAATTTCCACAAACTATTTCTGGGCTCTTTAGAATACTAGTGTCCAAGCCTCTTCACAAATTTTGAGACTTAGATCACTTTCCGACGCTACAAAAATCAACACTCCCTCTTAGCAAGGAAAGTGTTCTAGCAATTTGTCTGCTGCATATTGCTCCGACTTTGAAGCACCCTCTGCGCTGTTGATGCCTGACTGCTTCCCCTCATATGTTGCACTACTGCCTTCTATACTACTGCCCATGACATTGCCAATGTCACTGCCTCATTTGTACTACAGCTCTCTCTCAATTCTGCACCTGTCCACTTCTGCTACTAAAATGGATTCTTGATCATCCCCTCTTCTCTCTGAAGTAAACAAACTTTGTCTTTCCCCGAGCTTTAGTGCGGATGTCAGCGACCTATTCTCCTATCGGAGTGTACTGTACAGCTCTCGTTGGACACAGTCTCTAATAAAATAACACCTGATGTCAATATGCTACGACCGATCATGAAACACAGGATTCTCAGAGAGCTTGATGCAACTCTGATTGTCACATAGAATGTTGGTTGCTTCCATCTTTTCCTTAAGTAGATTCACAAGCAGCTTCCTAAGCCATATGGCTTCACACGAAGTAGTGCTTGTTGCCATATATTTTGCCTTACCTGAGCTCAGAGCTACAGACTTTTGTTTCCTGTTGCGCCAAGAAGTCATTCTTGATCCAACGTTGAAACAGTACCCACTGGTACTTTTCTGATCTACTGAACTTCCAGCCCAATTTGCGTCAGTGAACCCACTCAGTTTGATGTCATTGCCTCTGGTGTATCTCAATCCATGCTCGATTGTTCCTCGTAGGTATCTGATAACATGCTTCACTGCTGCCCAATGTGCCCTCCTTGGTTCCACCATGAACTGACTGAGGGTGTTGACAGTGTAACAGATGTTTGGCCTAGTGTTGACCAGATACATCATGGACCCTATGAGTTGTCTATACAAGGTAGGATCAGCCTCATCATCTTTGGATGTATCAATCTTCTTCCAATTGGGGATCATTGGAGTAGCCATGGATCTACAGTCCTGCATCTTGAATCTTTTCAAGATTTCTGTAGCATATCTCCCTTGGCCAAGGAATATTTCACCCTTTTGCCACCAAACTTCCAACCGCAGAAAATAATGCATCAACCCCAGATCCTTCATGTCAAATTCTGCAGCAAAGTTATCCTTGCAATCCTTAATGAGCCTACATGAACCTATCAGGAATAGGCCATCTACATACAGTACCAATATCAGAGGCTCATTCCCTACTTTCAGATAGTAGAGATTGGGATCTGCATCGCTCTTGACGAATCTCATCTTCAGCAAGTAACCATCAATTCGACCATACCAAGCTCTAGGGACTTGCTTAAGTCCATACAACACTTTCTTAGGCCTACACACATGAGTCTTTTGCCCATGCATCTCAAAGCCCTCTAGTTGTTCGATATATACTTCTTTTTCTATCACCCCATTCAAGAACGCAGTCTTGACATCCATATGGTGAATCTCCCACCCCATCTATGCAGCAAGGGATATCACGGATCTAATAGAAGTATATCTGGCTAATGGGGCGAAGGTTTCCTCATAGTCTATTCCCTCCTTCTGAGCATACCCCTTATCCACAAACCGAGCTTTACATTTTTCTACGCTGCCATCTGCAGCATATTTGATCTTGTAGATCCATCTCGAACCTACAACTAATCTGTCCTGAGGCCTAGGAACCACGTCCCATACATCATTTGTCATGACGGAGTTGTACTCTTCCACCATTGCATCTACCCATACCTGAAGTTGATTTGCCTCCTGAAAACTAGAGGGTTCCCCACCCTGAGCTACCAAGGCTTGGTATCTGTCTAGTTGCCTGCGCTGCCTCTTCTCATTTCTAGGAGCTCCGACAAACTCCTTTGTGTCCCTCAGAATCTATTGTAATTCCCTACTTGTCCTACCACTGGTAGTGGGTGGATGTTCCTGCTCCTCCTCCTGCAAATCCTCTTCAGATGACACTCCTGGATCCTTGTGCCCCAAAGAAGCACTCGTGCTAGTTTCTGTTGGTCGTAGTGGCTGGACCAGTGGATCATCTTCAGACTGAATTTCGGAAGGCATCTCTCGAGATTTTCTGAAAGCTCTTTCCTCCATGAGCTTTACATCCCACCGCACTACAATCTTCCTGCTGTCAGGAATGTAGATTCTGTAAGCCTTAGCATTCTCGCTATATCCCACTAGATATCCCTTTTCGCATTCTTATCCAATTTATTCCTCTTTTCTTCATGTACATGACAGTATGCCACACTACCAAAGATCTTGAAGTAGCTTACTTCTGGCTTCCTGCCAGTGAAGACACCTTTTGTAGTGATCTTACCCAATGCGCTGTGAAGAATCCTGTTTTGAACATACATAGTTGTATTACAAGCTTCTGTCCACAGAAATTTGGGCATGTCTTGATCATACAACATTGCCCTTGCAACCTCCACAATAGTGCTATTCTTCCTTTTTGCAATTCCATTATGCTCTGGATTATATGGAGCGATCCATTCTCTTTGGATGCCTTCCCTTGCACAGAATTCTATGAAGTTTTTATCAATGTATTCTCCACTATTATCTGATTGCAGTATCTTTCTACGCTTTCCTGCCATATTCTCATCTAGAGCTTTAAACTCCTTGAATCGATGAAAGGCTTCATCCTTGGTCTTTAGAAATTAGATCCAAGTTTTCCTGGAATGGTCATCAATGAAGGTGACAAATTATTCGGCACCACTAAGAGCTCTAGTGGACATTGGTTTGCAGATGTCCGAGTGTATAAATCCCAACACACTCTTAGCCCTATTGTTGCTCTTGGGGTAGGTTTCCTTGGCGTACTTTCCTAGTACGCACCCTTTACAAACGTCATCCCACTTGGTGCTCAAATCTGGAACTCCTGTGACGGTCTTCTTGAGAATTCTCAAAGCCCCAAGGTGTAAGTGCCCCATTCTCCTGTGTCATAGTTCATTCAAATACTTCTCACCACTGATTCCTATCAGTGCCATTGGAGATTCGAGTTGCAACTTATACAGTTTGCTGCTCCTGAATCTGATTTGTGCCTTCTTCTTCCAACTCAGGTGTTTGACATATACTCTTTTGCCAATGAAGTAAACGTCATAGCCCTTGTTTTGCAGTTGTGACGCCGAAAGTAAGTTCATCCCCAAACCAGGCACATGCAACACATTGGTGGCTCGAAGCTTATTGCCAGCTTCAGTTTGAAACACTATGGTACCTCTTCCAACAAGGGTACACTTCGCCTTATTTCCCATGGTGATCTGGAAGTTCATTTGCTCTTCTTGGTAGCTTGAGAAACTGTTGGAAATACTGAGAGGGGGGTGAATCAATATTTCTTTTCAATTGTTAATTTTACCAGTTAGATCACTTATATTTAGAACACAAAATGAACAATAAGAATAAATGTTTTTATTAATTTATTCTTTTCAATAAATCAAGTACAATATATGTAGGGCTCCAACCCTAGATGAAGACACCAATCTTCAATCTCCCAAGCTCCAACCTGTATTTGCCAATAACTGGCTTCGACTTCCAAGACTCCAACCTTGTCAATTCTAAGGCACCAACCTCAAGGGCTCCAACCATATATCTAGTACAGGCTCCAACCTGATCTCTTGAGGACTCCTATCCTCTAGGGCTCCAACCCTATCTTCCAAGGCACCAACCTTGTCAATTCTAAGGCACCAACCTTGTCTCTATGAGGCTCCAACCTCCTGCTTCATTTCGTCAATATATATTTGATTATACTTACGGCTCCCAATGTCTTATTCAACGAGCCCTGACAATCTTCAGCTTACCCTTCACTGTAATCTACACATCACATCATCAATGACAACATTTTCTTCGTAGAAGGTGTCACTGCTGCTCTTCATTGTACCCAAACAATTTCTCCAAGGTCACCTCATGAGGGCTTTCAACAATGCATCATGGTCTCCAAGAATCTCCAAGATCAGCTCCAATTTGTATCTATCAAGAAGTCTTCCCAAAAATCTACACACTAGACTTCAAGAGACCTCCAACAATATTAGAGATGCTCCAAGACTCTTAAGTCATCAGATTTCTTTCAAGAAGTTGTTTCAACAAGACTTCAAGTCTTCAATAAGATATTTTCAATAAACCTTCAAGACACTTCATTAGAGCTACTCCATGGAACTCATCAAACAATGTTGCAATTCTGTTACAACAGTTATAGTAAGGTCTAGTCAATACTTCACCAAGACTTCCCTTCTACTGTAACTCTGCTCCAAAGGTGTCACAAGCTATTCAATAGTCTTCCTTCAATGGATCACAAAACACTATCCTCAAGACTGTCACTAGACTGCTCCAAAGGATGCCTAATAGAGTGCTCACAAGAGATGCCAAATTCCCAACCAAGTGCCACAGGTTTGAATTATTAAGTACCAAAACTCGCAAGCTTGTCACAGGTCCGAGCTAGATGTTGTCATTCCAAGTCTGAAATGACACTGTCCAGGCCTTCACACAAGTCCGAGCAGCTTCCAAATGACACCCTTCAACTAGTGATCTGAGTCTTCAACTGATGAGCCTAAGGTCTACCCTCCACAAATCCAAGGCTTGAAGTCTGTCTCTTTATCCACAGACTTGCAGATGTCAGTTATAAAATAAGTTGATAATCCCAGGTATGCTATCCTCCCATAAGACCGAGGCACAAGAACAATACAAGTGATTGTTCTACGTTTGATCATAGGTCCGAGGTTCTGTTGATAAGTTCCACAGTTATATGTTTCCAAAGTGAGACAGGTCCGAGAAGTTACTAAAGGCAAATCCGATCCTTTTTATTATATGCTTCCAAAGTGAGACAGGTCTGCAGTTTGCTTCTCTTAATATAGTCAAGTATCGAACTGCTATCTGATCACTGTTCAACCTTCAAAAATCCAAGTTAGGTCTGTGTGAGGTCTTTCACATCTTCAAGTGACTGTACATTTAGCTAGAATGATAACCCAATATCCCAAACAGAAATGTCTATGCTCTCCTCAGTCTTTATGTCTTGATGTTCTGTATTTCGGAAGTTATCTTGACCGATTACTGTGATTCTGTACCGAAAATTGTGCTTAGAATGAGGAGTCCGAAATCCTTTTTATACTATTTTTGAGACCTTTCAATGAACAAACACGTCTCTTGGCCATGAGGCATGAGCCTACACAAGTCAGCTTAGGTCGGCTCACTTGACAAAAATTTACCTTAAACTTGAAAAATCAATAACTTTCAAACCGCTCGGAGTTTCGGGCTGAGTAATAGCTTGTTGGAAATGCAAAATTATGCTCTTCAAGATGGTATAGGTTTCATTAAGGAATTTTGCCTCTAAGGTAGCAAAATATATTTTTTAATGTGACTGATTATTTATGAGTGCAGAAATGGAGGCAAGGAAGAATGCCTTTAAGTGTAGAGCCTCTGGTTTGATTTCTTCATTGATTGTCTTCATAATCATGCCTTAACCTTCTTCAACATAGGGTCACCATCATCATGTCCTTCATCAAGTGCAGTGATATGGTAGTCTTCCATTATGATCATCAAGATACATGATTGACACTTCATTTGTGTCTTGACATCTTAAACAAGAGTTGTAATAACTTGTAATCATCCTCTGGCATCTTCAAGAATATTTGCCATCCCGGTCACTGACATCATCAATGACAACCTAGATTAACAGAAACATTATCGTACTCTCTTCATACGAGGAGAAGATCCACTATCAATATACCATACTTATGGAGAAGCAGAGCTTGATACGTAAAATAACTCTTCTTCCAGTCTGGAAGCCAATACAGAGATGTCGTGATCCATCTTTTCTTCCATGCTTTCCCTTTTCTTCCGGAGAGCTGCGTGAACCCTTTTGAGTTGTTGCTGCAGCAGTGTCTAGACTTCGTTCCATCGCATAGTCTCCAATCCTGTTACTCGATCTCAGCACTGATACCATGCGAAAATTTTAAATCTGAAATTCTACTGCAGTTATTGATTTATTTCTCCTAATTATTTTCACAATAAGCTATTTACAAAACCCTTCCTGTAAATTTCGAAATAAACACTATTGTTGTTATCACTCAAGTACATATAAAGAAAGTACAGTAAAATGCATGCACAAGAATCAATCACAACGACACAGTTATTTTTGAACAATCATCCCCGAAAAAACCCAATGTGGGAAAATTGGTGCAGCAGATGAGGGTTTATATATTAATCTTCAGCAGCAAATTCTTAACAAGGAAAGACTGGCAAAATAACAAAGAAACTTCTTAAGCAAACACCTGGGATAAATTCTCTCCAAGCCTTGGGAGAATTCCGACACCTGAGGGACCCACTAACCCTCACCGCATCACCCCTGCGTGATTCCCTGCACAAAGCCTGCATGAGACTGCGTCACAACTGCGTGAGCCCTCTGCGCTGCTCCTCTGCCCTTCTGCGTCCTTCTTCCATCAAGCCCAGACACTGCTAATGCCCTTTGATTCCTCTACCCTGCAACTCTCCCTCTGAAATCGAATTCTATTTCCTGCAGAATTGACTTCCCTCAAGTTACTGAGTGTATGCCTGGCTTGCTTTCCAAATGGCCCTCAAGTCTTCTTTGATAATCTTTTCAATGACAAATCAACGGTCCAGATTAGAAGTCTAATCGATGGCTAAGATTAAATCTTGACTTGATCTTCGTTCTCTAGAAGATTTACACTCTGTTTTATTAATACCCATTAATTATTTAATTTCCCTAAGTTTAGACTTAGGGTCCCCATTAAAATAATTAATTATTTTAATAAAACATAGGAGTGGAATTTCCACAAACGATTTGTAGGTTCTTTAGAATACTGGTGTCCAAGCCTCCTCACAAATTTTGAGACTTAGATCACTTTCCAATGCTACAAAAATCAACACTTAAGATAGGAATATTACTGCGAAAGTATGCTTCAGTTTGTGATCCGCTATGATATCATGGATGAGCAGGAAGTAGAGGTCAATTGCACTCATCGTTGTTGAAGCAGACTACATCGCATCGAATGAGGCTTGTACCGAAGCAATATAGCTCATGAAATTATTTGTCGGATTGTTCGGGAAAAACTTGGAACTGATAGTGATACACTGCGATAATCAAAGTTGTGTGAAGCTATTAGAGAATCCCGTGTTCCATGACAGGTCAAACCATATTGAGATCACTTACCATTTTTAACATGGTGTAGAGGAGAGCAATTACATCTCCATTGATGAGCAGACAGTTGATAATCTAAAAAAGTCGTTGTCGAGACACATGTTCGTGTACTTCAGAGACAAGCTAGGGCTCGTGGAGATTACCCCTCTCATTGAGAGGGAGTGTTGACATGTTTGCAACATGGATGGACATTCTCCAGAAAGGGAGAATGGGCCCAAGAGACCCAAAGGACTCAACAGGAAGTGTTGAGTGAGTGTCTCTTAGACGAGGACCGTGATCACACACCAGGAATGGTGGAGTGAGGTCCTGGACCCTAATCACACACCAAGCATGGTGGAGTGATGTCCTTCAGCATCTGAACCCTGGTCACACACCAGGAACGGTGGTGTGAGGTCCAGACCCTGATCACACACTAGATAGGGTAGAGTGAGGTTCGAGAACCGGTGGAGTGCTAACATATTGGCGTCGTTGCTAGGGAGCGAGGTGACAAATCTTCCCCGAGAAAGAACGAAAGGACCAGATCTGATTGTTGATGGTGAACAGTGATCAAGCACAAGAAGGTTGTGCATCATTCACTTGGCAACTTCAGTGTCGAAGAATCTAAAGGTTCAGAGTTTGTAGTTTGAAGAACTTCTTTGTGACTTCATTGTTTTCAAGATGGATTCACTGCTCAAAGGTATGCTCCTATGAATCGTGATCACATTCCAGGTTTTCCGAACCGCATGCCTTGTGTACATTGGCAGACTTATCTCCCAAAGTTCAAAGACGAGAAAGGAGATGATGTTTCTCTGCATCTAGTTAAATTTCACATGCATGCATGCAAGTTCACTGTTCAATTTCCTAAAGATTGTATGATGAAGATGTTCATGGCCACCTAGGAGGAACAAGCAAGATCATGGTATGAATATTTGCCACCTGGTTGTAGTTATTCACTTGCTAATTTTTATATGATGTTTTATGAAAATTTTAAAGAACATTCATCTTTATTGCTGGTAAAAGATTGTTGCAAGCATTTTCAAGGTTTTATTCGTCATTTGGAAAGTGTTTATGGTGATGAAGAATTGATGGATGAGGAACTTCAAGAGGCCTTGCTTGAAATTCCCTTCAAATAGCATGAGAAAGAATCATATCCTAGCTGTTATTCAGTTCAGGAAAATTTCCAGCAAACCATATTTGCCTTGACTGAAAAGAATTCCAATCCGCCATCAGTTGGTGAAGAGCAAGTTGTTTCCACTGTAACATATGAAGATGATCAACAATGTATTCAATTTGCAGAGGACTAGGACATTGAAGACTGTCATTCAGATTTTTCTTCTCATGTTTCATTTCTTGAATTTTTATTTCAAGAAGAAATTTGCTCACCTACTTGTTCAGAATTTTTTGAAGACCAGGAACACCATCTCGTTGAGGTACATTATGAAGAGAGATTAGATTCAAGAGAAAAAGGTACCTTGTTGCTTCTAGATCAACAAGAAGTAAATTTTCATGTTTTTCAAGATCCAGTGGCAAGTTTGTTGTTCTCAATAGGGATGGTATATTTTCTTAAATTTATGGATCATGAGCACATTTTCAATGGACACTCGAAGTTGCCTATCTTTTGTTTTTTCTACCTGCTTGAGGAAAGTGAGAGCAGAATTCAAGTAAGTAGCCATCTGCTGGATTGGTTAAACTGGAAGGATCACTTCACATGATTGTACATATGTCTTTAGCAAGTAGGTGGTTGTCATCAAGATTTGAAGCCCTCAAGTCTTGGTGATATGCTAACATCAATTAGTTTTGCAAGTTTTTATTTCAGTCAAGTCAGTCAAGTTTTGAGTCAGTTTATCATGTCAAGTTTTCAGTGTTCATTTTGGTTTTTAGCTTTTGACTCCATGCCCAATGGTTAGGCTACTTGGTCTACGGTGTTCTTGACACCTCCAAGCAGATGCCATCTCCAGTTGAAGCCAATGTTGGTGTCAGTCTTTGCATCTTGTCACCAGTGATCAAATGGACTCTTATCATGTCTTGTTAGCGTCCCATAGTCAATTTTTTGTCATTTCACTATGTCTTCAAGCAAAAATTTAGTCACTGGGCATTAGGTTTAGGATTATTTTCCACTCTTTCAAAAAGTTTAAATGTTAGTCCATATCATCAAATAAGTTGAGTATATCATTATTCAGATATTGTCATCATCACCATGATTGCATTCAATTCAAAGTCTCCATTAGGTCATTATGGTTTCAAGGTTACCAAACTACCATTTCATGCATAAAATCCAACAAATTGGAAGAGTGGTAATAAATGCAAATTTCTTCAATAAATTGATTTTTAAAAGTAATTTTATGTTTCTACATGTAATAAGTACTTTAGAGTTCTAAAGTTGCAGTTCAATGTTCCAAGCAAGATTCAAATAGTTCAAGATTACAAATGCCCAAGGTTTTGAAGTCAAAAAGAAGAACGAAAGTCATGCTACAAAAAGAGACATGTGGGGCCCATTATCACTTAAAGAAAGCCATTCCATGCTTATAAAAGAGCCAAAAAGTCTTAAACACATTTCATTTGCACTACTCTTGCCCCTCATTTTCGAGCTCCTCATTCAGTTGGTGAGAAAAAACGTGTTTTTCAGCTCAAGAGGGCAAAAATTGGGAGGCGTTGCGCATCGGCGCTGCACATCTGTGAACTGCGCTACGCACGGGGCAAAGTTGCCCAATCTTGCTCAAAAATCAACGAAATCAAAATTTTCAGCTTCCATTCAAGGTTTTTCACTCTCCAAAGCATCTTAACAAGTACATTCATCTCCATGCCCTCTCTTCCATGGAAAACTAAGAAATGATAACAAGTTAAGTTCCCTAGGGATTTATACAAATTTCATGCTTTTGGTTGTCAAATGATCAATTGATGAAGTGAAACCCTAGTACCACTATACCTCCACCTATGTTTGTTAGTTAAACACCATTCCCATACTTCACAAAAAATTTCCCATCATTTTTGCAACATCTCCCTACAAACCCTAGCCCTATCTAACCAAATTGATGCATTTTCCTAGCTAGGACTGTGTTTGAATTTCCTAGCTCACTCCCCTCACTCGTTTACCTTCATTTCACTCCCTAAACATTCCTAGGATCCCTGCCCCTCTCTCTAAATTTTTCCACCCCCATCTCCCTTTCCTAACTCCCTCATTTCATTCCCTTCACTCACTTTTCCTTGTTTTTCACCTCCCATCATCTAGGGTTTTCAAATCATGGAAGGAGATTCATCACCATTAGAGAAGAGAAGACAATACAAAGGGGAAAAGATACTAGGGTATGAGCCCTCAAATTGCAATGAAATTATTTCCTCGCCCTTCATCTAAAAATGCTTTGAAGATGTCAATTGCCTAGGGTTTTGTTAAAGGGTAGAGGAGGTAGGTTATCATGAGGAGCTTACAGATTTGTTTGCCACCAACTTGAAGGGAGAAAAGGCCACCATTGCAGGGATTGATTTCAATTTTCAGTTGATGCCATCTCTCTTGCCACTGGGATACCAAACCATGGGGAATATTGGTTCAAAGACATGAACCTTTGTAATATCCCGAATGGGAAATAGACAGCAATACAAGCATACGACAATATAGAAAATGTCGGAAATAGAACATAAAGCAAATACACATAAAAATGCCGGAAATGCTAAGCCATTTTATTAATCTGAGAATATAATGAGATACAATGGATAATCAGAATAAATGCACCTATCCTTGCTCAAGGCAAGTGAAGAACCCTCTCGGAAAAACAGGAAATGGTACACACGCTACAAGAAAGCGCATCCCATTTCTTGGAAAAAGCTACCGTAAAGCTAGCTGCTTCTTGGAGTGAAGCGGCGGGGCTGATCCCCTTGCCGGAATGAGCTGAAAATCGGCAGACCACCTGAACTCACCACCCCGGACAAAACCCAGAAACCATATACAAAATGGACCACCTCCGAAAATCACCCCAGAAACCCTCCTCCAGGAAAAACGCTGTCCCTCCAGGCCCAGCGCTGATGCCAAATGATATATGCTGAAATCGGGCCACAAACTCCCTGGAAAATCTCCCACTGATAAAGACTGAACCTCCGCACCGAATCTCACTGAATCTCCTGCGGGAAAACCCCGCAATAGAATACCTCCTCCAAGAACTGCGTCCCCTGTCCTAGGGACTGCGCAGTCACCCAAAAGAAGCCCAGCTCCTCCGCAAATCAACAACCAAATCCTCCGCTGAAAACTGTAGAAAAGACCTTGCCCGAGCAGGCACTCGAAGTCCCCCGGGGCTAAGGGCGAGATCTCCGACCAGAGACACTCAATCGCACTAAACAGTGCTGCAGACAGGCTAAACAGCCAGCGTGCTCAAGAAGACAGAAGTCTAGCTCAAATATCATCAACAACAAGAATGCCAAATGAAATGGCTCTCCCACCTTTTATAATGCTAGCTCTCCTCAAAAAACCCTAACGTGGTCCCCCTCTCTCCACGTGCTCCTCCCAAGTCTGCGCAGATGCTCCTAGAGGCTACGTGAGGCCTCCCTCATACGTGGTGTGGACCCCCAAGGCTCCCCTTTAAGTTATAACGTTGCTCCTACTAGGGAAGCACTTTATTTTATTAAAGTGAGTTAGCCCCTCTTTTCTCACTTTTATTTATTAATTAAATATAGGCGGCAAAACTATACAAAAATCAAATATTCTAATTAGCGGTGCTAATTAGGAATATTACAACCTTGAACTTGAGTAGTACAAATCCTTCATAAAATCATAGTACAAAGAGACTCATTCTCACATTCTTCCATTCAGATACTTGTTGGAGAGGTATGCACCATTGATGAAGGTTGGGATGAAATTCTTCACATGTGAGGGCAGGTTTTCCAGATTGTACTGATATCATATGAGATTTCTCATGCACTTCACAGCAGTGACGTCCCTAAACTTATGCAATTTCTTGTATAGAAGTGTGAGCAAGATGGCAAAAAAGGTGCAAGTCATGAACACAAATCATTACCCTAGCCTCTTTCACCACATTCTCCAAAAAGGGAGAATGGGCCCAAGAGACCCAAAGGACTCAACGAGCAGTGTTGAGTGAGTGTCTCTTAGAAAAGGACCGTGATCACACACTAGGAATGATGGAGTGAGGTCCTGGACCCTAATCACACACCAAGCATGGTGGAGTGAGGTCCTTCAGCATCTGGACCCTGGTCACACACCAGGAAGGGTGGAGTGAGGTCCAGACCCTGATCACACAGCGGATAGGGTGGAGTGAGGTCCTTTCAACACCTAGACCTGATCACCAACTAGGAAGGTGTTGGGTGAGGTCTTCGCCAAGAGTGATCACCAAGAAGGGTGAGTGAGTGCTTTCTAGTTGAGGGGATCGACATTTTGGCCTAGGTAGAGGCCATGAGATTCAAGGACCAATCACTCTAGAGGAGTGAGTCCAGATATGTTGATGACATTGCCATGGGTTTGGTACCACCCCGAATATGGTAATGATGGATAACCTTTTTCTTTAGAGAAAAAGAATGTTCAATTTGAGAACACTTATGACAGTGATTATGAATACCTCACTAGTTAAGAGGGAGTGTTGAATTTGTAACTATGGTCAGTCTTCAAATGTACATTTGGTCACTTGATGTAATTGTATTCATCATTGTAAAGCATATTTATAAATGCTCAAGTCAAAAGAAAATTCATTTTGAGTCAAAGTCCCATTGCAACTTTTTAAAGATGAAAATTTGAATTTTTAAAATGTAAATTTTGGCTCCAAAAGAGACAAGTCGGCTTCCCTCCAAATCAAGTCGGCTCTGGGCAAGAGACACGTCCATTCACCCAAGACATACTACTATATCAAGGTAGGTCGACCTCCTCCATTTGAGGCATTTGATTTCTCTCACACAAGATAGTTTCTGGGGCAAGCAAGCGAAGGACAAGAAGGACGGAGTATGGTCACCGCCGAAATATCTCTTTCCTCTCTCTCTCTCTTGAAACTCACATGTCTGGATAAGTCTCTCTATCTGTGGTTCGAATTTTTCTAGGGCAACTATTGCAGGCTCAAAATTTTTAGGGCAACTAGCTATTGAAAGAGCCCTGAAATTCTAGGTCAAATAGGCAGAGGGAAGTGCAAGATTAGATTGGGTAACTTGACTTGGAGGAGAAGGCCAGGTTTGACCATAGCTCTAGGTGTGTGTCTCATTGAACAAGAATAACTTTTCTATTGAAAAAGGTTGTTGGGATTTTCCCCTTTGTGAATTTTCCCAAGGTAAATCTTATCTTCCTTTGTGCGTTGTGATCTCTACTATTCCACTGTTTGTTATGGTTGAATTTATGAAGTATAATTGTTGAATGATATATTGAAAGATCTACATCAAAATTAATTATCACAATTTTAGAAATATTGTGCTAACCCTAATTGCACTAAGAAAATCAACAAAGGGGCACGCACCCTTTCACCTTGTGACCAGTCAATGCTATAATTAAATTGTTGTGAGGATTGTTGTACCATCATCATTTATATTCAATTATTTATCAATCAATATATCTTATACCTATAAAAATAATTATGCCTTCACACATACAAATAGGAACTATTTGTTCCACAGGTATCAAATTTATTCTCAGTCTCAAGTCTTCGTTACCAATTTTTGTCCATCGTACAAACACGTACCGCCATCATACTACTGCCTGTTGTTAGTGTCAGTCTTTGCATCCTGTCACCAGTGATCAAATGGACTCTTATCATGTCTTGTTAGGGTCCCATAGTCAAATTTTTGTCATTTTACTAGGTCTTCAAGCAAAAATTTGTTCACTGGGCATTAGGTTTAAGATTATTTTCCACTCTTTCCAAAATTTTAAATGCTGGTCCATATCATCAAATATGTTGAGTATATCATTATTCAAAGATTTTCATCATCATTTTAGGCATCATCACCATGATTGCACTCAGTTCAGAGTCTCCATTAAGTCATTATGGTTTCAAGGTCACCAAACTACCATTTCATGCATAAAATCCGGCAAAATTGGACGAGTGCTAATAAATGAAAATTTCTTCAATAAATTTTGATTTTTAAATGTAATTTTATGTTTCTATATGTAATAAGTACTTCAGAGTTCTAAAGCTACAATTCAATGTTCCACAAAACATTAAAGAGTTCAAGATTACAAATGTCCAAGGTTGTGAAGTCAAAAAGAAGAATGAAATTCATGCTACAAAAAGAGACATGTGGGGCCCAATATCACTTAAAGAAAGCCATTCCATTCTTATAAAAGAGCCAAAAAGTCATAAACACATTTCATTTTCACTCCTCTTGCCCCTCATTATCGAGCTCCTCATTCAGTTGGTGAGAAAAAACGCGTTTTTCAGCTCAAAAGGACAAAAATTGGGAGGAGTTGCACATCCGTGAATTGCATTGCACATCTGTGAACTGCTTTGCGCACGGGGCAGAATTGCCCAATCTTGTTCAAAAATAAACCAAATCAAACTTTTCAGCTTCCATTCAGGGTTTTTCACTCTCCAAAGCATCTTAACAAGTAAGTACATTCATCTGCATGCACTCTCTTCCATCGAAAACTAAGAAATTATAACAAGTTAAGTTCCCTAGGGTTTTATACAAATTTCATGCTTTTGGTTGTCAAATGATCAATTGATGTTGTGAAACCCTAGTACCACTGTCCCTCCAACTTTATTTGTTAGTTAAACACCATTCCCATACTTCACAAAACATTTCCCATCATTTTTTCATTTTCCTAGCTACGACTATGTTTGAATTTCCTAGCTCACTCATTTACCTTCATTTCAGTCCCCAAACATTACTAAGATCCCTGCCACTCTACCTAAATTTTTCTACCCCCATCTCCCTTCCCTAACTCTCTCATTTCATTCCCTTCACTCACTTTTCCTTGTTTTTCCCATCCCATCATCTAGGGTTTTCAAATCATGGAAGGAGATTCGTCACCATCAGATAATAGAAGGCAACACAAAGGGGGAAAGATACTGAGGTATGAGCCCTCAAATTGCAATGAAATCATTTTCTCACCCTTCATCAGAAAATGCTTTGAAGATGTCAACTGCCTAGGGTTTTGTCAAAGGGTGGAAGAGGTAGGTTACCATGAGGAGCTTATAGATTTATTTGCCACCAACTTGAAGGGAGAAAAGGCCACCATTGTAGGGATTGATTTCACATTTTCATCTGATGCCATCTCTCTTGCCACAGGGATACCAAACCATGGGGAATGTTGATTCGAAGGCATGAACCTTGACCTTGAGCAATACAAATCCTTCATAAAATCACAATACAAAGAGACTCATTCTCACATTCTTCCATTCAGACACTTGCTAGAGAGGTATGAACCAGTGATGAAGGTTGTGATGAAATTCTTCACATGTGAGGGCAGGTTTTCCAGATTGTATCGATATCATATTAGATTGCTCATACACTTCACAGCAGTGAAGTCCCTAAACTTATGCAATTTCTTGTATAGAAGTGTGAACAAGATGGCAGAAAAGGTGCAAGTCATGAACACAGATCATTACCTTAGCCTCTTTCACCGCAGCTTGGTGAAAGTCATAGTTCTCCATCAATTGGCAAAGAAGAACCTGACATGGGATGCCTTCATTGAGACAGCTTTGCAAATGCACACAACTACTACACCAACTCAGCAACAAAACTTATCACCTGCCATGTCAGCACAGCCTATGGAGGTGGGATCATCAAGCAAGCTTGCTAAGGTTTCAAAGAGGCCTAGGCTTGAGGTTACTCTCACCTATCAGAGAGGCAGGAAGCTTGTGTTTTCTCCTCGAAAAGAGGAAGGGGCCAAGCCTATTTCATTACAGGGACCACCATCAGCATTGCATGAGACATCCATGCATGGTGAGGAGGAACATGACTTTGACTTGGTCGACATGGAGGACCATGATGAGTAGGAAAACTTGCAGAGGACAATCAAATACAAGGATGCTCAGATCAAAGAGCTCCAAAACAATTTGGAAAGGTCCCAATTCATCATTTCATTTCTTGAACAAGATAACAGTCAGCTCAAGACACAACATTTAATTTTGGAGAAAAGGCTATTTGAGGCAAACAAACATGAGAGAGGCAAAGCAGTGGCTGAGCATGATGAACATGATGAGCATGAACACCAGGTGAAGAAGAAGAGGCCAAGAACCATGGGTCTCAAGAAGGCACTGCAGAAAGAGAAAGACGAAAACCCTACAGATGAGGAGCTTACTTTTGAGGAGAGGATGGCCAAAGAGATCAATGAGGGCAAGGAGTTTTGGCTTGAGAAGGGAAACACTCACTTGGAAAAGCACCTGCACATTGCAAACAAGGATAACAAGATCCACAAACGTATCGTTGCCCGCTATCAAACAAGAAATCAAATTGCACACACCAAAATCAAGCAATTGCAAGACAAAGTCAAGCAAACCCAAGACAAGCATAAGCAAACCCTAATCAGGAAGGAGGAGAAGGGAAAACATGATTTGCTTTTTGATGCCTCCTTGGTTGCATAACACACCTCATCTAGCACCTTTGGACAAATTTTGGGGTGATTTGGGGCAAATTTCGTTTTTTTGGTCAAATTTGGAGTAAATTTAGAAAAACAGGATAATTCACTAAGATTGGATGCGCCCTTAAAGCTTAGGCCCTCCTCTCAAAACCCATTTCCTCAGATTTTCCAGAAAGAGCACAAATTTTGAGAAAAATGAGAAAAATGGGTCAAAAATCAGCATTTTGCCCCTCTTTTTTAGAGGCACTGCGCATCCAAAGATACCTTGGGAGAATGAGTTTTTGAAGGTCTTCCCATGGGTCATTTTCAAAAATTCAAAGAGTTCTGGAAACTAGATAGGCAGGGCTAGTTTACCGTTCTCTCAGATTTCCATTTTGACTTCAGGAAAGTGTTCAATTTCCTGAAGATTGTATGATGAAGATGTTCATGACCACCTTGGAGGGACAAGCAAGATCATGGTATGAAGGTTTGCCACCTGGTTGTATTTATTCACTTGCTGATTTTCATATGATGTTTTATGAAAATTTTAAAGAAGAACATCCATCTTTACTGCTGGTAAAAGATTGTTGCAAGCATTTTCAAGGTTTTATTCGTCATTTGGAAAGTGTTTATGGTGATGAAGAATTGATGGATGAGGAACTTCAAGAGGCCTTGCTTGAAATTCCCTTAAAACAGCACGAGAAAGAATCATATCCTAGTTGTCATTCAGTTCAGCAAAATATCAAGCAAACCATCTTTGCCTTGACTGAAAAGAATTCCAATCAGCCATCAGTTGGTGAAGAGCAAGTTGTTTCCACTGTAACATATGAAGATCATCAACAATGTATTCAAATTGCAGAGGACCAGGACATTGAGGATTGTCATTCAGATTTTTCTTCTCATGTTTCATGTCTTGAATTTTTATTTCAAGAAGAAATTTGCTCACCTACTTGTTCAAAAAAATTTGAAGACCAAGAACATAATCTCGTTGAGGTACATTATGAAGATAGATCAGATTCAAGAGAAAAAGGTACCTTGTTTCTTCTAGATCAGCAAGAGGTAAATTTTCATGTTTTTCAGGATATAGCGGCAACTTTGCTACAGTCAATAGGGATGATATCTTTTCTTAAATTTATGGATCATGAGCACATTTTCAGTGGACACTCAGAGTTTCCTATCTTTTGTTTTTCCTGCCTGCTCGAGGAAAGTGAGAGCAGAATTCAAGTAAGTAGCCATCTGCTAGATTGGTTACACTGGAAGAATCACTTCACATGATTGTACATATGTCTTCAGCAGGTAGGTGGTTGTCATCAGGATTTGAAGCCCTCAAGTCTCGGTGATATGCTACCATCAATAAGTTTTGCAAGTTTTTATTTCAGTCAAGTCAGTCTAGTTTTGAGTCAGTTTATCATGTCAAGTTTTCAATGTTCATTTTGGTTTTTAGCTTTTGACTCCATGCCCAATGGTTAGGCTACTTGGTCTACGGTGTTCTCGACACCTCCAAGCAGCTACCATCACCAGCTAGATCCAATGTTAGTGTCAGTCTTTGCATCCTGTCACCAGTGATCAAATGGACTCTTATAATGTCTTGTTAGGGTCCCATAGTCAAATTTTTGTCATTTCACTAGGTCTTCAAGCAAAAATTTGGTCACTGGGAATTACGTTTAGGACTATTTTCCACCCTTTCCAAAATTTTAAATACTAGTCCATATCATCAAATAAGTTGAGTATATCATTATTAAAATATTGTCATCATCATTTTAGTCATCATCACCATGATTGCATTCAGTTCAGAGTCTCCATTAGGTCATTATGGTTTCAAGGTCATCAAACTACCATTTCATGCATAAAATCCAGCGAATTGGAAGAGTGGTAATAAATGCAAATTTCTTCAATAAATTTTGATTTTTCACTGTAATTTTATGTTTCTATATGTAATAAGTACTTCAAAGTTCCAAAGCTGCAGTTCAATGTTCCAAGAAAGATTCAAGAAGTTCAAGATTACAAATGTCCAAGGTTGTGAAGTCAAAAGAAGAATGAAAGTCATGCTACAAAATGAGACATGTGGGGCCCATTATCACTTAAAGAAAGCCATTCCATGCTTATAAAAGAGCCAAAAAGTCATAAACACATTTCATTTGCACTCATCTTGCCCCTCATTATCGAGCTCCTCCTTTAATTGGTGAGAAAAAACATGTTTTTCAGCTCAAAAGGGCAAAAATTGGAAGGTGTTGTGCATTTGTGAACCGCGTTGCGCATTCGTGAACTGTGTTGCGCATCGGCGCTGCACATTTGTGAACTGCGTTGCGCACGAGGCAGAGTTGTCCAATCTTGCTCAAAAATCAACCAAATCAAAATTTTCAAGTTCCATTCACGGTTTTTCACTCTCCAAAGCATCTTAACAAGTAAGTACATTCATCTTCATGCTTTCTCTTCCATGGAAAACTAAGAAATGATAACAAGATAAGTTCCTTGGGGTTTTATACAAATTTCATACTTTTGGTTGTCAAATGATCAAAAGATGATGTGAAACCCTAGTACCATTGTCCCTCCACCTCTGTTTGTTAGTTAAACACCATTCCCATACTTCACAAATCATTTCCCATCATTTTTTCAACATCTCCCTACAAACCCTAGCCCTATCCTACCAAATTGAGGCATTTTCCTAGCTAGGACTGTGTTTGAATTTCCTAGTTCACTCCGCTCAATCATTTACCTTCATTTCACTCCCTAAACATTCCTAAGATCCCTGCCCCTCTCCCTAAATTTTTCTACCCCCATCTCCCTTCCCTAACTCCCTCATTTCATTCCCTTCACTCACTTTTCCCTGTTTTTCCCCTCCCATCAGGGTTTTCAATTCATGGAAGGAGATTCCTCACCATCAATGAAGAGAAGACAACACAAAGGGGGAAAGATACTGAGGTATGAGCCCTCAAATTGCAATGAAATTATTTCCCCCCCCTTCATTAGAAAATGCTTTGAAGATGCCAACTGCCTAGGGTTTTGTCAAAGGGGGAAGAGGTAGGTTACCATGAGGAGCTTACAGATTTGTTTGACACCAACTTGAAGGGAGAAAAGGCCACCATTGCAGAGATTTATTTCACATTTTCAATTGATGCAATCTCTCTTGCCACAAGGATACCAAACCATGGCGAATATTGGTTCAAAGGCATGAACCTTGACCTTGAGCAGTACAAATCCTTCATAAAATCACAATACAAAGAGACTCATTCTCACATTCTTCCATTCAGATACTTGTTGGAGAGGTATGCATCATTGATGAAGGTTGTGATGAAATTCTTCACATGTGAGGGCAGTTTTTCCAAACTATACCGATATCATATTAGATTGCTCATGCACTTCACAGCTGTGAAGTCCCTAAACTTATGCAATTTCTTGTATAGAAGTGTGAGCAATATGGCAGAAAAGGTGCAAGTCATGAAAACAGATCATTACCTTAGCCTCTTTCACCACATTCTACAAAAAGGGAGAATGGGCCCAAGAGACCCAATGGACTCAACGAGCAGTGTTGAGTGAGTGTCTCTTAGAGGAGGACCGTGATCACACACCAGGAATGGTTGAGTGAGGTCCTGGACCCTAATCACACACCAAGCATGGTGGAGTTAGGTCCTTCATTATCTAGACCCTGGTTACACACTAGGAAGGGTGGAGTGAGGTCCAGACCCTAATCACACACCGGATAGGGTGGAGTGAGGTCCTTTCAATACCTAGACCTGATCACCAACTAGGAAGGTGTTGGGTGAGGTCTTGGCCAAAAGTGATCGCCAAGAAGGGTGAGTGAGTGCTTGCTCGTTGAGGGGATCGGCATTTTTGCCTAGGTAGAGGCCATGGGATTCAAGGACCAATCACTCTAGAGGAGTGAGTCCAGATATGTTGATGACATTGCCATGGGTTTGGTACCACCCCGAATATGGTAATGATGGATAACCTTTTTCTTTAGAGAAAAAGAATGTTCAATTTGAGAACACTTATGATAGTGTTTATGAATGCCTCACTAGTTAAGAGGGACTGTTGAATTTGTAACTATGGTCAATCTTCAAATGTACATTTGGTCACTTGATGTAATTGTATTCATCATTGTAAATCATATTTATAAATGCTCGAGTCAAAAGAAAATTCATTTTTGAGTCAAAGTCCCATTGCAACTTTTTAAAGATGAAAATTTGAATTTTTAAAATGTAAATTTTGGCTCCAAAAGAGACAAGTCGGATTCCCTCCAAGTCAAGTTGGCTCTGGGCAAGAGACACGTCCATTCACCCAAGACAGACTACTATATAAAGGTAGGTCGACCTCCTCCATTTGAGGCATTTGATTTCTCTCACACAAGGCAGTTGTTGGGCAAGCAAGCGAAGGACAAGAACGACGGAGTACGGTGAAGGACGCCGAAATATCTCTTTTTTCTCTCTCTCTTGCAACTCACAAGTTTGGATAAGTCTCTCTATTTGTGGTTCAAATTTTTCTAGGGCAACTATTGCAGGCTCAAAATTTCTTGGGCAACTAGCTATTGAAAGAGGCCTGAAATTCTAGATTAAATAGGCAGAGGGAAGTGCAAGATTAGATTGGTTTACTTGACATGGAGGAGAAGGCCAGGTTTGACCATAGCTCTAGGTGTGTCTCTCATTGAACAAGAATAATTTCTCTATTGAAAAAGGTTGTAGGGATTTTCCCCTTTGTGCATTTTCCCAAGGTAAATCTTGTCTTCTTTTGTGTGTTGTGATCTCTACTAGTCCACTGTTTGTTATGGTTGAATTTATGAAGTATAATTGTTGAATGATATATTGAAAGATCTATATCAAAAGTAATTATCACAATTTTAGAAATATTGTGCTAACCATAATTTCACTAAGAAAATCAACAAAGGGGCACACACCCTTTCACCTTGTGACCAGTCAATGCTATAATTAAATTGTTGTGAGGATTGTTGTACCATCATCATTTATATTCAATTGTTTATCAATCAATATATCTTACACCTATAAAAATAATTATGTCTTCACACATACAAATAGGAACTATTTGTTCCACGGGTATCAAATTTATTCTCAGTCTCAAGTCTTCATTGCCAATTTTTGTCCATCATACAAACAAGTACCGCCATCATACTATTGCTTGTTGTTAGTGTCAGTCTTTGCATCCTGTCACCAGTGATCAAATTGACTCTTATCATGTCTTGTTAAGGTCCCATAGTCAAATTTTTGTCATTTCACTAGGTCTTCAAGCCAAACTTTGTTCACTAGGCATTAGGTTTAGGATTATTTTCCACTCTTTCCAAAATTTTAAATGTTGGTCCATATCATCAAATACGCTGAGTATATCATTATTCAGAGATTGTCATCATCATTTTAGGCATCATCACCATGATTGCATTCAGTACAGAGTCTTCATTAAGTCATTACAGTTTCAAGGTCACAAAACTACCATTTCATGCATTAAATACGACAAAATTGGAAGAGTGCTAATAAATGCAAATCTCTTCAATAAATTTTGATTTTAAAATGTAATTTTATGTTTCTATATGTAATAAGTACTTCAGAGTTCTAAAGCTGCAATTCAATGTTTCAAGAAAGATTAAAAAGTTCAAGATTACAAATGTCCAAGGTTGTGAAGTCAAAAAGAAGAATGAAAGTCATGCTACAAAAGAGACATGTGCGGCCCATTATCACTTAAAGAAAACCATTCCATTCCTATAAAAGAGCCAAAAAGTCATAAACACATTTCATTTTCACTCCTCTTGCCCCTCATTATCGATCTCCTCATTCAGTTGGTGAGAAAAAACGCATTTTTCAGCTCAAAAGGGAAAAAATTGGGAGGCGTTGTGCATCCGTGAATTGCACTGCACATCTGTGAACTGCGCTGCGCTCGGGGCAGAGTTGCCCAATCTTGCTCAAAAATAAACCAAGTCAAACTTTTCAGCTTCCATTCATGGTTTTTCACTCTCCAAAGCATCTTAAAAAGTAAGTACATTCATCTGCATGCCCTCTCTTCCATGCAAAACTAAGAAATGATAACAAGCTAAGTTCCCTAGGGTTTTATACAAATTTCATGCTTTTGATTGTCAAATGATCAATTGATGTTGTGAAACCCTAGTACCATAGTCCCTCCAACTTTGTTTGTTAGTTAAACACCATTCCCATACTTCATAAAACATTTCCCATAATTTTTGCAACATCTCCCTACAAACCCTAGCCCTATCATACCAAATTGAGGCATTTTCCTAGCTAGGACTGTGTTTGAATTTCCTAGCTCACTCCCCTCACTCATTTACCTTCATTTCACTCCCCAAACATTCCTAAGATCCCTGCCTCTCCCTAAAATTTTCTACCCCCATCTCCCTTCCCTAACTCTATTGTTTCATTCCCTTCACTCACTTTTCCCTGTTTTTCCCTTGCCATCATTGAAGGTTTTCAAATCATGGAAGGAGATTCCTCACCATCAGAGAAGAGAAGGCAACACAAAGGGGGAAAGATACTGAGGTATGAGCCCTCAAATTGCAATGAAATCATTTTCTCCCCTTCATCAAAAAATGCGTTGAAGATGTCAACTGCCTAGGGTTTTGTCAAAGGGTGGAAGAGGTAGGTTACCATGAGGAGCTTACAGATTTATTTGCCACCAACTTGAAGGGAGAAAAGGCCACCATTGCAGGGATTGATTTCACATTTTCAGTTGATGCCATCTCTCTTGCCATAGGGATACCAAACCATGGGGAATATTGGTTCGAAGGCATGAACCTTGACCTTAAGCAGTACAAATCCTTCATAAAATCACAATACAAAGAGACTCATTCTCAAATTCTTCCATTCAGATACTTGCTAGAGAGGTATGAACCATTGATGAAGGTTGTGATGAAATTCTTCACATGTGAGGGCAAGTTTTCCAGATTGTATCGATATCATATTAGATTGCTCATGCACTTCACATCAGTGAAGTCCCTAAACTTATGCAATTTCTTGTATAAAAGTGTGAACAAGATGGCAGAAAAGGTGCAAGCCATGAACACAGATCATTTCCTTAGCCGTTTTCACCGCAACTTGGAGAAAGTCATAGTTCTCCATCAGTTGCCAGAGAAGAACCTGACATGGGATGCCTTCATTGAGACAACTTTGCAAATGCACACAACTACTACACCAACTCAGCAACAAAACTTATCACCTGCCATGTTAGCACAGCCTATGGAGGTGGGATCATCAAGCAAGCTTGCTAAGGTTTCAAAGAGACCTAGGCTTGAGGTTACTCTCACCTATCAGAGAGGCAGGAGGCTTGACTTTTCTCCTCGGAAAGAGGAAGGGGCCAAGCTTATTTCATTACAGGGATCACCATCAGCACTACATGAGACATCCATGCATGGTGAGGGGGAACATGACTTTGACTTGGTTGACATGGAGGACCATGATGAGCAAGAAAACTTGCAGAAGACAATCAAATACAAGGATGCTCAGATCAAATATCTCCCTAACAATTTGGCAAGGTCCTAATTCATCATTTCATTTCTTGAACAGGAGAAAAGTCAACTCAAGACACAACAGTTAATTTTGGAGAAAAGGCTATTTGAGGCAAACAAACATGAGAGAGGCAAAGCAGTGGCTGAGCATGATGAACATGATGAGCATGAACACCAGTTGAAGAAGAAGAGACCAAGAACCATGGGCCTCAAGAAGGCACTGCAGAAAGAGAAATACCAAACCCCTACAGATGAGGAGCTTACTTTTGAGGAGAGGATGGCCAAAGAGATCAATGAGAGCAAGGAGTTTTGGCTTGAGATGGGCAACACTCACTTGGAAAAGCACCTGCACAATGCAAACAAGGATAACAAGATCCACAAATGCATCGCTGCCTGCTATCAAACAAGAAATCAAATTGACCAAAATCAAGCAATCTCAAGACAAAGTCAAGCAGACCCAAGACAAGCTTAAGCAAACCCTAATCAGCCAAGAGGAGAAGGAAAAACATGATTTGCTTGTTGATGCCTCCTTGGTTGCATAACACACCTCATCCAGCACCTTCGGACCAATTTTGGGGTGATTTGGGGCAAATTTTGTTATTTTGGTCAAATTTGGAGTAAATTTAGAAAAACAGGAAAATTCATTAAGGTTGGATGCAACCTGAAAGCTTATGCCCTCCTCTCAAAACCCATTTCCTCAGATTTTCCAGAAAGGGCATAGATTTTGAGAAAAATGAGAAAAATGGGTCAAAAATCAGCATTTTGCCCCTCTTTTTGACAAGCGCTGCGCATCCAGAGACACCTTGGGAGAATGAGTTTTTGAAGGTCTTCCCATGGGTCATTTTCAAAAATTTAAAGTGTTCTGGAACCTACTTAGGCAGGGCTACTTTACCGTTCTCTCAGATTTTCATTTTGGCGTCAAGAAGGTGTCCAAAAGTGGCCTCCAAATTGGCGTTGAGCATCTTCAAATTTTTGAGTTTTTAATTAAAATTTCACTGTGTAATTTTTTGCAATTCCTAGTTTGACTTTTGTAAAAGTGAAAATATGAATGTGGATGAATGTAAAAGTCAAAATGTAAATGTAAAGGGTAAAGATGGAGGTAAATGGGTATCTTATCCTCCATTTATTGCTTTGACGATATGTCTCTTAGTGGTTAGATAAAGGAGGAATTTGTTGTGCAACCTCCC
Organism: Pinus albicaulis; assembly: GCA_034641835.2. Lineage (NCBI taxonomy): Eukaryota > Viridiplantae > Streptophyta > Pinopsida > Pinales > Pinaceae > Pinus > Pinus albicaulis. The sequence goes on from JAXQQM020089975.1 coordinate 52,023, forward strand.
TAGTGTGTAGCAGACTTCAGATAAGTGCATGAATGTGACTTTATTGCTCGCAAATTCTACCTCCAAGGGAGGATTTCGGCCTCAGTAGCTATATGAGGCCTTTTGTAATCATTTTCAAGGGTTGGAGTCTTGGGCATTGAGCTAGTGTTTTTCAGTTTGACAAAGTAATACAGTGAATACAGTGAAAAGTTGAAGCTTAAATTTAGGGATTCATGTGGTGAGCTTGTATGGCTATGTTTCTCTTTTGTAAGTCACTCCATTGAATGCTTTCTCTTTCCATTACATATCTACTTCTTTCACTCATTGTCTTTACAATTTTTAAGCAGGATTCATGAGTAATACATGTCATGTTTTGATGAGATGACGATGTTGTGTTTATTTTCTTCTTAATGAATGAATTCATACTTCTATGTGTGTTCCTAATCTTTCTGTTCATCCTACACCATAACCATAAGCCTAAAGGATCATTCAAGCTTGTTTACCTTGCCCCTTTATTCCCCTGCAATTTTTGCTCTTGTAACCCTACTAGAGTTTTCAAGCCTAGCTCTAAAGGTCCAATTTCATCCAGCACAAAAATCCAATCAATCAAAACCCTAATCTGCATATCTAGCCTAAAATCTCCATGATCCAATCATATTGGTTGTGAATCTCGTTGAGAGAGCCCTCTCAGCCTAGTAGGGCTAGTTACTAAGTCATAGTAGTATGTGGTTACCTTTGCTAGTCTCCTTCACAGCCTTCGAGAACTGGTGGAGTGCTAGCATCTTGGCGTTGTTGCCGAGGAGCGAGGTGACAGATCTTCCCCGAGAAAGAACGAAAGGATCAGATCTGATTGTTGATGGTGAACAGTGATCAGGCACAAGAAGGTTGTGCATCATTCACCTGGCAACTCTCGTGTCGAAGAATCTAAAGGTTCAGAATTTTCATGGCGAATCCACTTTTCAAGAACTGGTAATTTGAAGAGCTTCTTTGTGACTTCACTGTTTTCAAGATGGATTCAACAGCTCGAAGGTATGCTCCTATAAATCGTGATCACATTCCAGGTTTTCTGGACCGCATGCCTTGTGTACATTGGCAGACTTATCTCCCAAAGTTCAAAGACGAGAAAGGAGATGATGTTGCTCTGCATCTCGTTAAATTTCACATCCATGCACGCAAGTTGAGTGTTCAATTTCCTGAAGATTGTATGATGAAGATGTTCATGGCAACCTTGGAGGAACAAGCAAGATCATGGTATGAAGGTTTTCCACCTGGTTGTATTTATTCACTTCCTGATTTTCATATGATGTTTTATGAAAATTTTAAAGAAGAACATCCATCTTTATTGTTGTTAAAATATTGTTGCAAGAATTTTCAAGGTTTTATTTGTCATTTGGAAAGTGCTTATGGTGATGAAGAATTGATGGATGAGGAACTTCACGAGGCCTTGCTTAAAATTCCCTTAAAACAACACGAGAAAGAATCATATCCCAGTTGTCATTCAGTTCAAGAAAATTTCCAGCAAACCATCTTTTTCTTGACTGAAAAGAATTCCAATCAGCCATCAGTTGGTGAAGAGCAAGTTGTCTCCACTGTAACATATGAAGATGATCAACAATGTATTCAAATTGCAGAGGACCAGGACATTGAGGATTGTCATTCAGATTTTTCTTCTCATGTTTCATGTCTTGAATTTTTATTTCAAGAAGAAATTTGCTCACCTACTTGTTCAAAATTTTTTGAAGACCAGGAACATAATCTCATTGAGGTACATTATGAAGAGAGATCAGATTCAAGAGAAAAAGGTACCTTGTTTCTTCTAGATCAGCAAGAGGTAAATTTTCATGTTTTTCAGGATCCAGCGGCAAGTTTGTTGCAGTCAATAGGGATGATATCTTTACTTAAATTTATGGATCATGAGCACATTTTCAGTGGACACTCGGAGTTTCCTATCTTTTCTTTTTTCTGCCTACTCGAGGAAAGTGAGAGCACAATTCAATTAGTCATCTACTGGATTGGTTACACAAGAAGAATCACTTCACATGATTGTACATATGTCTTCAGTAGGTAGGTGGTTGTCATCAGGATTTGAAGCCCTCAAGTCTCAGTGATATGCTACCATCAATAAGTTTTGCAAGTTTTTATTTCAGTGAAGTCAGTCTAGTTTTGAGTCAATTTATCATGTCAAGTTTTCAGTGTTCATTTTGGTTTTTAGCTTTTGACTCCATGCCCAATGGTTAGGCGACTTGGTCTACGGTGTTCTTGACACCTCCAAGCAGCTGCCATCCCCTGCTGGATCCAATGTTAGTGTCAGTCTTTGCATCCTGTCACCAGTGATCAAATGGACTCTTATCATATCTTGTAGGGTCCCATAGTCAAATTTTTGTCATTTCACTAGGTCTTCAAGCAAAAATTTGGTCACTGGGCATTAGGTTTAGGACTATTTTCCACTTTTTCCAAAATTTTAAATGCTAGTCCATATCATCAAATAAGTTGAGTATATCATTATTCAGATATTGTCATCATCATTTCAATCATCATCACCATGATTGCATTCAGTTCAGAGTCTCCATTAGGTCATTACGGTTTCAAGGTCACCAAACTACCATTTCATGCATAAAATCCGACAAATTGGAAGAGTGGTAATAAATGCAAATTTCTTCAATAAATTTTGATTTTTAACTATAATTTTATGTTTGCATATGTAATAAGTACTTCAGACTTCTAAAGTTGCAGTTCAATGTTCCAAGAAAGATTCAAAAAGTTCAAGATTACAAATGTCCAAGGTTGTGAAGTCAAAAGAAGAATGAAAGTCATGCTACAAAAAGAGACATGTGGGGCCCATTATCACTTAAAGAAAGCCATTCCATGCTTATAAAAGAGCCAAAATGTCATAAACACATTACATTTGCACTCCTCTTGCCCCTCATTATCGAGCTCCTCATTCAGTTGGAGAGAAAAAAACGTGTTGTTCAGCTCAAAAGGGCAAAAATTGGGAGGCGTTGCACATTCGTGAAATGTGTTGCGCATCTGTGAACTGCACTACGCACAAGGCAGAGTTGCCGAACCTTGCACAAAAATCAACGAAATCAAAATTTTCAGCTTCCATTCAGGGTTTTTCACTCTCCAAAGCATCTTAGCAAGTAAGTACATTCATCTTCATGCCCTCTCTTCCATGGAAAACTAAGAAATGATAACAAGCTAAGTTCCCTAGTGATTTATACAAATTTCATGCTTTTGGTTGCAAATGATCAATTGATGTAATGAAACCCTAGTACCACTGTCCCTCTACCTCTGTTTGTTAGTTAAACACCATACCCATGCTTCACAAAACATTTCCCATCATTTTTGCAACATCTCCCTGCAAACCCTAGCCCTATCCTACCAAATTGAGGCATTTTCCTAGTTAAGGCTGTGTTTGAATTTCCTAGCTAACTCCCCTCACTCATTTACCTTAATTTCACTCCCTAAACATTCCTAAGATCCCTGCCCCTCTCCCTAAATTTTTCTACCCCCATCTCCCTTCCCTAACTCCCTCATTTCATTCCCTTCACTCACTTTTCCCTGATTTTCCCCTCCCATCATCTAGGGTTTTCAAATCATGGAAAGAGATTACTCACCATTAGAGAAGAGAAGACAACACAAAGGGGGAAATATGCTAAGGTATGAGCCCTCAAATTGCAATGAAATCATTTCCTCACCCTTCATCAGAAAATGCTTTGAAGATGTCAATTTCCTATGGTTTTGTCAAAGGGTGGAAGAGGTAGGTTACCATGAGGAGCTTACAGATTTATTTGCCACCAACTTGAAGGGAGAAAAGGCCACCATTGCAGGGATTGATTTCAATTTCATTTGATGCCATCTCTCTTGCCACGGGGATACCAAACCATGGGGAATATTGGTACAAAGGCATGAACCTTGACCTTGAGCAGTACAAATCCTTCATAAAATCACAATACAAAGAGACTCATTCTCACATTCTTCCATTCAGATATTTGTTGTAGAGGTATCCACCATTGATGAAGGTTGTGATGAAATTTTTCACATGTGAGGGCAGGTTTTCCAGATTGTATCGATATCATATTATATTGCTCATGCACTTCACAGCAGTGGAGTCCCTAAACTTATGCAATTTCTTGTATAGAAGTGTGAGAAAGATGGCAGAAAAGGTGCAAGTCAAAAACACAGATCATTATCCTAGCCTCTTTCACCACAGCTTGGTGAAAGTCATAGTTCTCCATCAGTTGGAAAAGAAGAACCTGACATAAGATGCCTTCATTGAGACAGCTTTGCAGATGCACACAACTACCACACCAACTCAGCAACAAAACTTATCACCTGCCATGTCAACATAGCCTATGGAGGTGGGATCATCAAGCAAGCTTGCTAAGGTTTTAAAGAGCCCTAGGCCTGAGCTAAATCTCACCTATCAGAGAAGCAGGAAGCTTGTGTTTGTGATCCAAGAGGATCATACAGGTCCAAGTACCAAGTGGCAAGTACAAAAGCCTCAAAATTCAAAGTGACATAAATGTGGCAAACTCAGTGTCAAGTTGAAGATCTCGTCGTCCTAATCGCAACGGTGCGAACGGTTTGTCAAACCGAGTTCATATGCGAAAGTTAGAGCTGGTCAAAGTTCTAAGATTGATTGGATGACTTGGCAGCTTAAGGAGGTGACAAATAATACAGAAATCCAACCACTGGATTCCGGCCGGATTCTGGGCGAATTTGTGGGTTCGTTAAAAAGACTCCTATGTTCAAAATCGAGAAGTTTGAAAATGGGCTCTTATTGTTAATAAAACAAAAAATATAAAAAAATAGGGGCGGGCCAGGACCCCCACCCCTATCCCAACAAATAAGCAATATATATATTTATATTGGGGTGGGCCAACGGCCATGACCCCGCCGCCCAACTGTCGGAACCAAGTTAGCTAAAAAGACTCCTACGGTCAAAATCGAGAAGTTTGAAAATGGGCTCTTATTGTTAATAAAACAAAAAATATAAAAAAATAGGGGCAGGCCAGGACCCCCATCCCTATCCCAACAAATAAGCAATATATATATTTATATTGGGGTGGGACAACAGCCATGACCCCGCCGCCCAACTGTCGAAACCAAGTTAGCTAATTCGAGTTGGGCCGATGGTTGTGACCCCGTCGCCCTAACCCGTACCCTATGTTAAACGGCGGAGGATCTATGGCAAGCCGCCCGATGCGGGTCCGGCCCCCCAAACATATATACGTTGATTTTTTAAAACAAAAATTCATTGGATTAAAACAACATTCCACTATTTCGGGAGTGGGAGGGTTTTGACCACCCGACCTCCTCCCAACCAAATTGGATCTCCACCATCGCGCCAACAACTACCTTTGGGAAGTTCGCCCCTGATTTTATATATAAACTTAGCCTTCACTAATGCGCCCAGGAAGACCAAGAGTGGCACGAGGATCGAGGCGGACAGCAGAACCCTGAGCCTTTCCAGGGGCAAGTGCAACCATGATTTGAGCTCAACTGTCAGAGGGGCCAAATTTTCCCAGTGTCCAAATTGGACAAATTTTATATGGATCCTACACCTCTCGGCGACAAGAATCTGATGGTGTTATCCGTTTCTACAATAGAGGTCTCCATTTTTGGGCTAGTTTGCAGATTGGAGGTATAAGGGTATAATTTTACATTGATGCTCGTACTTTCATTTTATTTACCACTTAATGAAAGAGGGCCTCCCCACTGTTGAGCAGGGCCCGGAGACGTAGTCCCTCCTAGACGAACTCTGATATCAAGTTCTCATCTTCTTTGCATGATTTTATGTGCTTCTCTCTTCTTGTTTCATGCCTTTTAAGTTTCATGGTTACGATGCAATTTTACATGTAATTCTTTATTCCATCTCAAAGGTAAAGATCTTGGATAAGTTTGCTCCTCGGAAAGAGGAAGGGGCCAAGCCTATTTCATTACAGGGATCATCATCAGCAGTACATGAGACATCCATGCATGGTGAGGAGGAACATGACTTTGACTTGGTTGACTTGGAGGACCATGATGAGCAGGAAAACTTGCAGAGGACAATCAGAGACAAGGATGCTCAGATCAAAGAGCTCCAAAACAATTTGGCAAGGTCCCAATTTGTCATTTCATTTCTTGAACAAGAGAACAGTCAACTCAAGACACAACGATTGATTTGGGAGAAAAGGTTATTTGAGGCAAACAAACATGAGAAAGGCAAAGCAGTAGTTGAGCATGATGAGATGAGCATGAACAGCAAGTGAAGAAGAAGAGGCCAAGAACCATGGGTCTCAAGAAGGCACTGCAGAAAGTGAAAGAGAAAAAACCTATAGATGAGAAGCTTACTTTTGAGGAGAGGATGGCCAAAGAGATCAACGAGGACAAGGAGTTTTGGCTTGAGAAAGTCAACACTCACTTGGAAAAGCTACTGCACAATGCAAACAAGGTTAACAAGATCCACAAATGCATGGTTGCCCGCAATCAAACAAGAAATCAAATTTGACACATCAAAATCAAGCAATTGCAAGACAAACTCAAGCAAACCCAAGACAAGCTTAAGCAAACCCTAATCAGCCAAGAGGAGAAGGGAAAACTTGATTTGCTTGTTTATGCCTCCCTGGTTGCATAACACACCTCATCCAGCACCTCTGGACCAATTTTGGGGAGATTTGGGGAAAATTTTGTTTTTTTGGTCAAATTTGGAGCAAATTCAGAAAAAACATCAAAATTCACTACGGCTGGATGCGCAACGCCTCAGGGCTCCAAATGACAAGTGGATTACATTTTTGGAAAGCTTATGCCCTCCTCCCAAACCCATCTCCTCAAATTTTCCAGAAAGGGCACAAATTTTGAGAAAATGAGAAAAATGGGTCAAAAATCACCATTCTGCTCCCCTATTTGACAGGCGTTGTGAATCCAAAGACACCATGGGAGAATAAGTTTTTGAAGGCCTTCCCATGGGTCATTTTCAAAAATTCAAAGTGTTCTGGAAACTAGACAGGCAAAGCTTGTTTACCATTCTTTCATATTTCCATTTTGACTTAAGGAAGGTTTCCAAAAGTGGCCTCAAATTTGGCGTTGCGCATCTGCAAATTTCTAAATTTTTAATTAAAATTTCTCTATATAATTTTTGGCAATTCCTAGTTTGACTTTTGTAAAAGTGAAAAGATGAATGTGGATGAATGTAAAAGTCAAAATGTAAATGTAAATGGTAAATATGGAGGTAAATAGGTGTCTTATCCTCCATTTATTGCTTTGAGGATATGTCTCTTCGTGGTTAGATAAAGGAGGAATTTGTTGTGCAACCTCCCTAGTGTGTAGCAGACTTCAGATAAGTGCATGAATGTGACTTTCTTGCTGGCAAGTTCAACCTCCAATGGAAGATTTCGACCTCAGTAGCTGTATGAGGCCTTTTGTAATTATTTTCAAGGGTTGGAGTCTTGGACATTGAGCTAGTGTTTTTCAGTTTGACAAAGTAATACAATGAATACAGAGAAAAGTTGTAGCTTAAATTTAGGGATTCATGTTGTGAGCTTGTATGGCTATGTTTCTCTTTTGTAAGTCACTCCATTGAATGCTTTCTCTTTCCATTACATATCTACTTCTTTCACTCATTGTCTTTACAGTTTTTAAGCAGGATTCATGAGTAATACATGCCCTGTTTTGATGAGATGACGATGTTGTGTTTATTTTCTTCTTAAGGAATGAATTCATAATTCTATGCTTGTTCCTAATCTTTCTATTCATCCTACACCATAACCATAAGCCTAAAGGGTCATTCATGCTTTCTTACCTTGCCCTTTTATTCCCCTACAATTTTCGCTCTTGTAACCCTACTAGAGTTTCAAGCCTAGCTCTAAAGGTCCATTTTCATCCAGCACAAAAATCCAATCAATCAAAACCCTAATCTGCATATCTAGCCTAAAATCTCCATGATCCAGTCATATTTGTTGTGAATCTCGTTGAGAGAGCCCTCTCAGCGAAGTAGGGCTAGCTACTAGGTCAAAGTGGTATGTGGTTACCTTTGTTGGTCTCCTTCTTAGCCTCCGAGAACCGGTGGAATTCTAACATCTTTGCGCCGTTGCCGAGGAGCGAGGTAACAGATCTTCCCCGGGAAAGAACGAAAGGATCAAATCTGATTGTTGATGGTGAATAGTGATCAGGCACAAGAAGGTTGTGCATCATTCACCTGGAAACTCCAGTGTCGAAGAATCTAAAGGTTCAGAATTTTCATGGCGAATCCAGTTTTCAAGAACTGGAAGTTTGAAGAACTTCTGTGACTTCATTGTTTTCAAGATGGATTCAACTGCTCGAAGGTATGCTCCTATGAATCGTGATCACATTCCAGGTTTTCCGAACCGCATGCCTTGTGTACATTGGCAGACTTATCTCCCGAAGTTCAAATACTAGAAAGGAGATGATGTTGCTCTGCATCTCGTTAAATTTCACATGCATCACGCAAGTTGAGTGTTCAATTTCCTGAAGATTGTATGATGAAGATGTTCATGGCCACCTTGGAGAAACAAGCAAGATCATTGTAAGAAGGTTTGCCACCTGGTGTATTTATTCACTTGCTGATTTTCATATGATGTTTTATGAAAATTTTAAAGAACACCCATCTTTACTGCTGGTAAAATATTGTTGCAAGCATTTTCAAGGTTTTATTCGTCATTTGGAAAGTGTTTATGGTGATGAAGAATTGATGAATGAGGAACTTCAAGAGGCCTTGCCTGAAGTTCCCTTCCAACAACATGAGAAAGAATCAGATCCTCACTGTCATTCAATTCAGGAAAATTTCCAGCAAACCATCTTTGCCTTGACTGAAGAGAATTCCAATCAGCCATCAATTGGTGAAGAGCAAGTTGCTTCCACTATAACATATGAAGATGATCAACAATGTATTCAAATTGCAGAGGACCAGGACATTGAGGAATGTCATTCATAATTTTCTTCTCATGTTTCATGTCTGGAACTTTTATTTCAATAAGAAATTTGTTCACCTACTTGTTCAGGATTTTTTGAAGACCTGGAACACACTCTTGTTGAGGTACATTATGAAGAGAGATCATATTCAAGAGAAAAAGGTACCTTGTTTCTTTTAGATCAGCAAGAGGTAAATTTTTATGTTTTTCAAGATCTGGTGGCAAGTTTGCTGCAGTCAATAGGGATGATATCTTTTCTTAAATTTATGGATCATGAGCACATTTTCAGTGGACACTCGGAGTTGCCTATATTTTGTTTATTCTGCCTGCTCGAGGAAACTGAGAGCAGAAGTCAAGTAAGTAGCCATCTGCTAGATTCGTTAGACTGGAAGGATCACTTCACATGATTGTACATATGTCTTCAGCAGGCAGGTGGTTGTCATCAGGATTTGAAGCCCTCAAGTCTCGGTGATATGCTGCCATCAATAAGTTTTGCAAGTTTTTATTTCAGTCAAGTCAGTCTAGTGGTGAGTCAGTTTATTATGTCCAGTTTGCAGTGTTGATTTTGGTTTTTAGCTTTTGACTCCATGCCCAATGATTAGGCTACTTGGTCTACGGTGTTCTTGACACCTCCAAGCAGCTGCCATCCCCAGTTGTAGCCAATGTTAGTGTCAATCTTTGCATCCTATCACCAATGATCAAATGGACTCTTATCATGTCTTGTTAGGGTCCCATAGTCAAATTTTTGTCATTTCACTAGGTCTTCAAGAAAAAATTTGGTCATTGGGCATTAGGTTTAGGATTATTTTCCACACTTTCCAAAATTTTAAATGATGGTCCATATCATCAAATAAGGAGATTATATCATTAATCAGATAATGTCATCATCATTCCAGGCATCATCACCATGATTGCATTCAGTTCAAAGTCTCCATTAGGTCATTAGGGTTTCAAGGTCACCAAACTACCATTTCGTGCATAAAATCCGGCAAATTGGAAGAGTGGTAATAAATGCAAATTTCTTCAATAAATTTTGATTTTTAAACATAATTTAATGTTTCTATATGTAATAAGTACTTCAGAGTTCTAAAGTTGCAGTTCAATGTTCCAAGAAAGATTCAAAAAGTTCAAGATTACAAATGTCCAAGGTGGTGAAGTCAAAAAGAAGAATGAAAGACATGCTACAAAAAGAGACATGTGGGGCCCATTATCACTTAAAGAAATCCATTCCATGCTTATAAAAGAGCCAAAAAGTCATAAACACATTTCATTTGCACTCATATTGCCCCTCATTATCGAGCTCCTCCTTTAGTTGGTGAGAAAAAACATGTTTTTCAGCTCAAAAGGGCAAAAATTGTGACGTGTTGCGCATCTGTGAACTGTGTTGCGCATCCGTGAACTGTGTTGCGCATCGATGCTACGCACGAGGCAGAGTTGTCCAGTCTTGCTCAAAAATCAACAAAATCAAAATTTTCAAGTTCCATTCGGGGTTTTTCACTCTCCAAAGAATTTTAAAAAGTAAGTCCATTCATCTTCATGCCCCCTCTTCCATGGAAAACTAAGAAATGATAACAAGATAAGTTCCCTAGGGTTTTATACAAATTTCATGCTTTTGGTTGTCAAATGATCAATTGATGTTGTTAAATCCTAGTACCACTGTCCCTCCACCCTTGCTTGTTAGTTAAACACCATTCCCATACTTCACAAATCGTTTCCGATCATTTTTGCAACATCTCCCTACAAACCCTAGCCCTATCCTACCAAATTGAGGCATTTTCCTAGCTAGGACTTTGTTTGAATTTCTTAGCTCACTTCGCTCAATCATTTACCTTCATTCACTCCCTAAACATTCCTAAGATCCTTGCCCCTCTCCCTAAATTTTTCTACCCCTAACTCCCTCATTTCATTCCCTTCACTCACTTTTCCCTGTTTCTCCCCTCCCATCATCTAGGGTTTTCAATCCATGGAAGGAGATTCCTCACCATCAATGAAGAGAAGAGAACACAAAGGGGGAAAGATACTGAGGTATGAGCCCTCAAATTGCAATGAAATTATTTCCTCACCCTTCATCAGAAAATGCTTTGAAGATGTCAACTGCCTAGGGTTTTGTCAAAGGGGGAAGAGGTAGCTTACCATGAGGAGCTTACAGATTTGTTTGCCATCAACTTGAAGGGATAAAAGGCCACCATTGCAAATATTTATTTCACATTTTAAGTTCCTACCATCTCTCTTACCACAGGGATACCAAACCATGGCGAATATTGGTTCAAAGGCATGAACCTTGACCTTGAGCAGTACAAATCCTTCATAAAATCACAGTACAAAGAGACTCATTCTCAAATTCTTCCATTTAGATACTTGTTGGACAGGTATGCACCATTGATGAAGGTTGTGATGAAATTCTACACATGTGAGGGCAGGTTTTCCAGACTGTACCGATATCATATTAGATTGCTCATGCACTTCACAGCAGTGAAGCCCCTAAACTTATGCAATTCCTTGTATAGAAGTGTAAGCAAGATGGCAGAAAAGGTGCAAGTCATGAACACAGATCATTATCCTAGCCTCTTTCACCGCAACTTGGTGAAAGTCATAGTTCTCCATCAGTTGGCAGAGAAGATACTGACATGGGATGCCTTCATTGAGTCATCTTTGCAAATGCAGAAAACTACTACACCAACTCAGCAACAAAACTTATCACCTGCCATGTCAGCACAGCCTATGGGGGAGGGATCATCAAGAAAGCTTGCTAAGGTTTCAAAGAGGCCTAGACCTAAGGTTACTCTCACCTATCAGAGAGGCAGGAGGCTTGTGTTTTCTCCTCAAAAATAGGAAGGGGCCAAGCCTATTTCATTACAGGGATCACCATCAGCACTGCATGAGACATCCATGCATGGTTAGGAGGAACATGACTTTGACTTGGTTGACTTTGAGGACCATGATGAGTAGGAAAACTTGCAGAGAGCAATCAAAGAAAAGGATGCTCAGATCAAAGAGCTCCAAAACAATTTGGCATGGTCCCAATTCATCATTTCATTTCTTGAACAGGAGAACAATCAACTCAAGACACAACAGTTGATTTTGGAGAAAAGGCTATTTGAGGCAAACAAACATGAGAGAATGAGTTTTTGACAAGCGTTGCACATCCAGAGGCACCTTAGGAGAATGAGTTTTTGAAGTCCTTCCCATGGGTCATTTTCAAAAATTCAAAGTGTTCTGGAAACTAGACAGGCAAGGCTAGTTTACCGTTCTCTCAGATTTCCATTTTGACTTCAGGAAGGTATCCAAAAGTGGCCTCCAAGTTGGCGCTGCGCATCTACAAATTTTTGAGATTTTAATTAAAATTTCACCGTGTAAAGTTTGGCAATTCCTAGTTTGACTTTTGTAAAAGTGAAAAGATGGATGTGGATGAATGTAAAAGTCAAAATGTAAATGTAAATAGTAAAGATGGAGGTAAATAGGTGTCTTATCCTCCATTTATTGATTTGAGGATATGACTCTTTGTGGTCAGATAAAGGAGGAATTTGTTGTGCAACCTCCCTTGTGTGTAGTAGACTTCAGATAGGTGCATGAATGTCACTTTCTTGCTGGCAAATTCGACCTCCAAAGGAGGATTTCAACCTCAGTAGCTATATGAGGCCTTTTGTAATCATTGTTGAGATTTTGTGTATTTGGGGTTGCATCAGTTGTGCTCTAGATCCCAAATTTTGAGGAAGGACTAGAGTTCACCTGATCTACAAGACCCAGAAATGGATTTGGGGATTTTCATCTAGTTTAGGAGATATTAAATTAATTAATTATTTTAATGTATTTCCTAAGTTAAAACTTAGGAAAATAAAATAATTAAAGTGAATTTAATAAAACATGTGATGAAATTGTCTTAAGTCACACGGATCAAGCTTTCTTTTAATCTTAGCCATTGATTAAAGATCTAATCTTGGTCGTTGATTTGTCAACGAGAAAAGTATAAAGGAAAGGCTTGGAGTCATTTGTGAAGACACACAGAGGCAAAGCACTGAAGCTAAGCTAAGATTCTAGGGCAGGGTTTTCTAAGAATTCTCAAGTGTTTCAGTTGCAGAGAGCGGAATTTAGACCAAGGGGTGATCTGATCCCAGGCTCTAGAATACACAAGAGACAGAGAAGAGATCAGGAAAGATAGTGTAGAGGAAGGCTGTAATATCCCATTTCGGAGATATCTCTAAAACGCAACAAACTCCAACCAGAGATGGACTGGGAGGGCGTTTACCAGATATGCCGCCTCTGAAAAGAGGACAAAATCTGGAGGCTACCTGGCCCTTTCCAAACTCTGTCTAAGAGTATGAGATAAACACACCAAGTGGTATAGAACTAGAATGCCCGAAAATACATAAAGATAACAGTGCAACAGACATACAATAGCATATACAAACATGTAACAGATACTCCAGAAATACAGAGAGAGAATGCTAAGCCATTTTATTAAACTGAGAAATATAATGAAGTACAATAGGTGATCAGAGTGATGGCACCTAAACTTGCTCAAGGAAAGTGAAGAAATACTCTCAGAATACACAGGAAATGGCTGCTCTCTGAACTGCATCCCAGCTACTGGAAAACTGTCGTGTAGCTGCTACTGCTGAAATGAACTGAAGACTAGGGGCTATTCCCCTTGTCGGAATGAGCTGAAAATATGGAATCCTCCTCTACTCACTAATCTCAACAAAACCCAGAAACCATATCAGAAATGGCCGACCCCCGAAAAACACCCCCTTGGGGAATTACGCTGGCCTCCAAGGCTCTGCGCAGAGGCTGAATAGGAATGAATGAAATGCCACCTCAAACTCCACCAAAATCCTCCCAAAGGCCAAGGTTGATCCTCTGCTCAATCTCCTGGCACAAAACACCTGCAAAAACCCCGAACCGGAGCTCCTCCTAGATGGACTGCGTCCTCCCTCTTAATGACTGCGCAGTCTCTATGAATGCCCAGCTCCGCAAAAAAACCAAACACCAAAACCTCCCGCAAAATGCTGAAGGAAATACCTTGCCCGAGTAGGCACTTGAAGTCCCCCGGGGCTAAGGGCGAGATCTCCAATCGGAGACACTCAACGCACTAAACAGTGCTGCAAATAGGCTAAACAGCCAGCGTGCTCAAGAAGTCAAAACGACCAGCTCAATATCATCAACAACGAATGAATGAAATGAGGAGGCTCCTCCCTCTTTTATAACGTTGGCCTTCCTCCAAACCCTAAGGCCTATCTCCTCAATGTAGCCTCCCTCTTGCCACGTGCTCATCCTCATCTGCGCAGTCTCTCCTAGTGCATACGTGGGCCCCCTCTCTACGTGGTGCTTGGCCCCCCTGGGCTCCCTTTATGTCACAATGTTGTGCTACTAGGGAGTGGGTTTTATTCCACTAAGTGAGTTAGACCCTCTCTACTCACCTTTTTTATTTATTAATAAACTATAGACGGCAAAATTGAGCAAAATCGAATATTCCAATTAGCCACTGCTAATTAGGAATATTATAATCTCCCCCGGCAAAATGTTGCTTGTCCTCGAGCAACTAAAGTGATGGATGCTGCAAAATCTTCTCTCTCCCAAGTGGCATCCTCATCTGGCAAATTCTTCCACCTCACCAAGAATTCTCGGACTGTCCTACTCCGTAGCTACCTCTCCCTGGTATCAATAATAGCCTCTGATTGCAACACCAAATGCCCCTCATCATCCGTGGGTGGTAGCTCATCTATCACTGTCACCTGCTGCCCCAGTGCCTTCTTCAGGCATGATACATGAAAAACGTTATGGATCTTGCTACCTTGAGGTAGCTCCAACTCATACGCAACCTGTCCAATCCTACGTATCACCCTGTATGGCCCGTAAAAGCGAGGCTTGAGCTTTTCAGCTCCCTTCTGCTTCAGTGACGACTGTCGATATGGCTGTAATCGTAGGTAGACCAAGTCCCCTACCTCAAACTGTCTCTCCACCCGACCTCTGTCGGCATACAGCTTCTGTTGGTTCTGCGCTGTGGCCATATTATCCTTGAGAGCTCGGAGAATATCCTGACTCTCTTAGATCCAAATCTTGGCTCTCGGAGCCTTGCTAGCACCAAACATCACGTCAGAAAAAGACAAAGAGTGATATCCATATAAAGCGTAGAATGGAGACATACTAATGGACATGTGATGTGTAGTGTTGTAGCAGTACTCCCCCAAATGTAGCCACTTCAGCCATGCTCGTGCTGCCCACTCACATAGTTACACAAGTAGCCCTCCAACCACTTGTTAACTATCTCCGTCTGTCCATCCGTCTATGGTGATAACTAGTACTCGGTGTCAACTCTGTCCCCACCAACCGGAAAAGCTCCTGCCAAAATCCGCCCATGAAGCGGCTATCCCTGTCACTGATGATGGTCTTAGGAAGACCATGTAGCCTGAAAACCTCTCTGAAGAACAGCTCGGCCACCTGTGCTGCTGTGTAGTGCGCGGATATGGCGAAAAAATGCGCATACTTTGTCAGTCGATCAACGACGACAAAGATACAATCCTTGCCCTGCACCATGGGCAACCCTGTGATGAAGTCCATCGATATACTCTCCCATTTCCCCTCCGGAATGGGAAGAGGCTACAATAATCCTGTGGGATGGCTCATCTCCCCCTTGTTCCTCTGGCAAACATCGCACACCCTGATGTGCTGGAGTACGTCCTCCTTGAGGCCCTTCCATGAGAACCTCTCTCTAATGGCCCTGTAGGTTTTGGTAAACCCCTGATGGCCAGCCAATGGTGAATCATGTGATGCCTAAAGTATCTTCCTCTTGAGCTGAGATCCCTCAGTCAAGAAGATCCTGTCCCTATAGTAGATGATCTCATCGACCAGCTTGTACCTGTCATCCGCCACCTGTCCATCCAGAACCTCACATGCAAATTTGTCCTTGGAGTACTCCACTAAAAGTCGAGCCCTCCAATCTGTATCCAAGCTCATAAGAGATAACGTGGCTGGTCTACGTGAAAGGGCATCTGCTACCACGTTATTCTTACCCTTGACATACTCAATGTCAAAGTCATATGCTTGGATCTTACTGATCCACTTCTGCTGCCTCTCCTGTAGCTGCTTCTGCTCCAAAAAGAACCTAAGGTTGTTGTGATCAGTCCTCACCCTGAACCTGTTCCCCACCAAATACTGCCAGAATTTGGCCAATGCATGCATAATGGCCAACATCTCCTTGTCGTATATAGAATACAACGTCTCATGCGGAAGGAGCTTCCAGCTCTCAAAGGCTATAGGGTGTCCTCCCTGCATCAATATTGTGCTGATCCCCTCTCTCTACACATCACACTCCAAAACAAATGGCTGCGTAAAATCCGGCAATGCAAGCACTGGGCAGCGACTCATCACCTCCTTGAGCCTGTCAAAGGCTCGTTGCGCTGTATCTGACCAACTGAATGCCCCCTTCTTCGTCAAATCTGTAAGGGGTGCAGCAAGCTGTGAGAAACTCTTGACGAACTTCCTGTAATAAGTACATATGCCAATGAATCCTCGAAGTTCCGTCACGTTCCTCGATTCTGACCAATCTCTAATGGCCCTGATCTTCTCCTCATGGACTCTGACTCTGTCCACTCCAATAATGTGACCAAAATACAACATCTCTGTCATCCCAAATTCACACTTGGAGAGCTTAGCATAGAACTGATGCTTTTCCATGATACGTAATACTGCCTCTATATGTTGGAGATGCTCCTCTCACGTCCTGCTATATATGAGTATGTCATCGAAAAAGACCAATACAAACTTCCTCAGATGACTGCGGAAGATATGGTTCATGCAAGACTGAAAAGTAGCTGGGGCATTGGTTAGCCCGAAGGGCATAACCAGAAACTCAAAGTGCCCATAATGACACCTGAAGGCGGCCTTGGGAATGTCTTGTTCCCTCACGCGAATCTGATGGTACCCTGATCTCAAACCAATCTTTGAGAAGAACTTGGCACCTCTCAGCTCATCCATCAACTCATCGATCCTGGGTATAGGATACCTGTTCTTCAGGGTCTTCTTGTTCAGGGCCCTGTAGTCAATACACATCCTCAAGGTGTCGTCCTTCTTCTTCACCAACACCAAGGAAGAAGCAAACAGACTCGTGCTCGGTCTGATGTGGCCAAGAGCCAGCAACTCCTGGATGGCCCGCTCAATCTCATCCCGATAGGCTTTGGGATGCCTATAGGGGGTAGTAATCACTGCCTGAATGCCCTGCTCAAGCTCAATGGTGTGCTCGAATCCTCGATCCGGTGGCCGACCTGGTGGTATATCCCCAAACACTGCATCATACCTGTCAAGGATGGCCTATATATCAGGATGAACTGCTTGACCGGTGCTCCCTGCCTCTGATGCCCGCAACTCAACCACCCACTCTATGTCTCCCTTCCAGAAATCTGCCTCCATCCGGTGTGCCGAAACCATCTATGGTGGGTAAGTGTGCATCCCGCGGATCTTCTCGTGCTTCCCGGTCTTCTTATCATCCCACTCCATCTCTAAGGCCTCCCAATCTGTGGTGACCTTCCCCAGAGTAATCAACCACTGAAAACCCAATACCACATTGGTATCCGGTATGTTGACCACGAAAAAGTGATCGATCACTGAATAGGTACCCATCGTCACTGCCAACTCTGGAACATACCGGGCACACTGCATCATTTGGGCTCCTGGGACCAAAATTGAAAATCCGTCAAAGCTCTCGGTCAATATACCTCTTCGCTCGACCATCTGTGCATCAATGAAGTTGTGGGTTGCCCCACTGTCAACCAAAACTGACACTCGCTGGCCACGTACTGTCCCTCATACGCGCAGCGTCAAGTACTTGGGAACTCCTCGCAATGCTGCAAGGGTCCTACCTGTTGGTGCAAAAGCTGCACCTCCTGTACCTGGAGGTGGAGGTGGCAACTAATCCTGAGCTGTCTGACTATCTCCTGCCTCCTCGTCATCCTCCTCATCCTCTTCCCTGCTATCCTCGGAGAAGACCTCAATGAAGTGTGCTTTACCAGCAGCACACCTATGCCCTGGTGCCCACGGCTCCTAACAAGTAAAGCACAGCTGCTTCTTCTTCAGCTCCCTCCTGGCATCATCATCTGTCTAGGCCCGTCCTAGATTCCCCTTGGGAGGCGGAATCCTCACATCCTTCCCCTTGGGCTAGAAACCCTGTCTCTGGGGGTAAGGTGTCTGAGTCCTGGGAAATGCATCCTGTAAGTCTCGAGTCCTGCTAATAGCATCTTGAAGTGTAGCTGGTCTAGTAGATCTGACTAGACCCCGAAGTGGCTCTGCAAACCCCTCCACAAACATATAGATCATCCGTGCTGCGGATAGATCTAGCACCATCACCGAAACCCTCAAGAAATTTGCAATTATGTCTCTGGGTTCCCAGTCTGCTTGAGCCTCATCAGCTCAACAAAGTGTTGTTCCGAATCTCTCCGGTCAAATCGCTCCATCAATCTCCTGGTAAACTCGGCATATGTCGTCACTGTAGAGTGTCCGAGTGTGACCATCCCATGGAACCACCAGTCTTGGGCCTCACCATCCAAATGTAATGTCGCCACCTTGATGGCCTCTGTCTCCGACATCTGGTTAAGCTGGAAATAGATGTCCAGCTTCTCCACCCAAGACTTTGCCGAACTGTTTGATGACCCATAAAACGTAGGCAAATGGAATCTGCTAGATGTGCGGTGGCTATCTCCATCGTGATAATGCAGGTGCCCTCTATGATGGTCGCGGGGTCTACTGTCCCGCTGGAGCTAAACAAAATCTCGGAATGAGAGAGCATCCCTGAACTCCTGCCCATATACCTGATACTCTGCAAAATACTCGCCCATGTGTCTGGGCTTTGCTTCCTGCTGGGCTCCTACCCTTGTGTCTGCTCCCAAGAAAGTGGGCATGGTAGAGCATGTAGGTGCATGTGAAGCCATCGGCTGAATAGCATCACGCTAAGCAACACCATGCTTCAGCAAATGGTGGGATGTACCTAATCCCTCACCTACCTGGAATACCCGTGGGGTCTCACGCTGTCTAGCATCTACAGCGGTGAATCTCTGACCCATCACCTCAATCTGCCTCGCTAAATCCTGCACCAATTTGAGGAGTGCCTCCCCAAACTATTTGGCCTCGGTATCATCTACCATCGGCTCTCTCTGCTCTAAATCTAACACAGGCTCCTCCTGTTCTACGTCTGTCACAGGCTTCTCCTGCTCTGTTTCCACCACCCAAACACAGTCTCCCTCTCCGTAGGTGTTCTCCAACCTACGCTCACGAGTGATGGCACCTAAGCTTGCTCAAGGCAAGTGAAGAAATACTCTCAGAATAAACAGGAAATGGCTGCTCTCTGAACTGCATCCCAGCTGCTGGAAAACTGTCGTGTAGCTGCCACTGTTTAAATGAACTGAAGACTAGGGGTTGTTCCCCTTACCGGAATGAGTTGAAAATCTAGAATCCTCCTCTACTCACCAATCTCGGCAAAACCCAGAAACCATATCAGAAATGGCCGACCCCCGAAAAACACCCCCTTGGGGAATTACGCTGGTCTCCAAGGCTCTGCGCAGAGGCTGAATAGGAATGAATGAAATACTGCCTCAAACTCCACCAAAATCCTCCCAAAGGCAAAGGTTGATCCTCTGCTCAATCTCCCGGCACAAAACCCCTGCAAAAATCCCAAACCGAAGCTCCTCCTAGATGGACTATGTCCTCCCTCTCAATGACTGCGCAGTCTCTATGAATGCCCAGCTCCGCAGCAAAACCAAACACCAAAACCTCCCGCAAAAGGCTAAAGGAAATACCTTGCCCGAGTAGGCACTCGAAGTCCCCCGGGGCTAAGGGCGAGATCTCTGACTGGAGACTCTCAACGCACTAAACAGTGCTGCAGACAGGCTAAACAGCCAGCGTGCTCAAGAAATCAAAACGACCAGCTCAATATCATCAACAACGAATTAATGAAATGAGGAGGCTCCTCCCTCTTTTATAACATTGGCCTTTCTCCGAAAGCCTAAGGCCTATCTCCTCAACGTAGCCTCCCTCTTGCCACGTCCTCATCCTCATCTGCGCAGTCTCTTCTAGAGCATACGTGGGCCCCCTCTCTACGTGGTGCTTGGCCCCCCTTTGCTCCCTTTAAATCACAACGTTGTGCTACTAGGGAGTGTGTTTTATTCCACTAAGTGAGTTAGACCCTCTCCACTCACCTTTTTATTTATTAATAAACTATAGATGGCAAAATTGAGCAAAATCGAATATTCCAATTAGCCACTGCTAATTAGGAATATTACACTTTGGGGGTCCATTCATGGGTGTTCTTCCTTTGGAGCATGGTGCATTGGGCTAGTGTTGCTGCTCAACGCTGCCTTCCCTTCGTCCTCTGCCTTTCTTCTTCTCCGCCTCTGCTGACTTCTCCCTCCTCCTTCTGTCTCTGCAACCCTATCTCTACAGACTCACCCACTAAAATCGAATTCTCTTACTTCAGAATCAATTTCCTTCGGGTACTGAGAATGTGCCCGACTTGATTTCCAAATGACCCTCAAGCCTTCTCTTATAGTCTTTTCGTTGATGAATCAACGACCTAGACTATATCCTTAATCAATGGCTCAGATTAAAAGATGACTTGATCTACGTTTTCAAGAAGATTCACACTCTGCTTTATTAATACCCTTTACTTATTTAATTTCCCTAAGTATAGACTTAGGGATCACATTAAAATAATTAATTATTTTAATAAAGCAAAATCCGCTTGGAATTTCCATAAACTATTTATGGGTTCTCTGGAATACTATTGTCCAAGCCCCTCCTCAAAATTTAAGACCTGGGACACTTTCCGATGCTATAAAAATCAACAAGACATTCTCACCAAGGCCCTAGGGAGAATAAAGTTTGTTTATTTCAGGGAGAAGATGGGGATGGTTGAGAATCTGTTTCAGTAGAAGCGGATAATGCAACACATGAGAGGGAGTTGTAGTACAGATGTAGCAGTGTGTAATATTCCTAATTAGCACTGCTAATTGGAATATTTCATTTTTGTATAGTTTTGCCGCCTTTAGTTAAAATAATAAATAAAGTAAGAATTAAGGGGTCAACTCACTTAATAAAATAAAGTGCTTTCCTAGTTGATGAACGTTGTGACTTAAAGGAGTGGCCTTGGGGGTCCACACACACATGAGGGAAGGCCTCACGCTGACCCTAAGGTAACTGCGCAGGTCAAGGAGGAGAGCAAGGACGCAGTTAGGGTTTTGAGGGAGCTAGCACTATTAAAGGTGGGGTTTTCACTCCATTTGGCATTGTTGATATGATATTGATATTGAGAGCTAGACTTCTGTCTACTTCAACACGCCGGTTGTTTAGTCGGTCTGTAGCACTGTTTAGTGCGAACTGAGTGTCTCCGGTCGGAGATCTCGCCCTTGGCTCCGGGGGACTTCGAATGCCTGCTCGAGCAAGGGTTTTCCTTCAGTTTCAGTTGGTGATTTGCAGTGGATTTCTGGTGGACGTTTTGCAGAAGAGCTGCCCCTTGAGTGACTACGCAGTCTAGGAGAGAGGACGCAGTTTCAGTTAGGGAGGACGCAGTCATTGTTGTGCAGCGTTGTTGTGAGGTGGTTTGGCGGTGGTTTCAGCGTTTTCCAGCATTGGGAGGTTGTTGATTCAGCCAGAGGTTTTGCAGGAGAGTTTGGGCACCTTTTCCCAGCGTTTTCTTGGGCTTCTGCGCTGTTCCTGAGAGAGACAACGTTTTCTCTGGAGGGGGTTTGTTTGGTGGATTTTCGGAGGTGGAGCACTTGCTTCACGGTTTCTGGGTTTTGTCCGGAGGGTTGAGTACAGTTAGCCTTCCGATTTTCAGCTCATTCCGATGTGGGGATTAGCCCCTAGTTCCAGCACATTACAGCAGCAGTTTCCTACGGCAGTTTCTCCAGCAGCTAGGACGCAGTCTCTGTTGTAGCCATTTCTTTTTCTGAGAGGGTCTCCACTTGCCTAGAGCAAGGATAGGTGCACTCATTCTGATTATCTCTTGTACCCATATATATGTATTCTCAGATTAATAAAATGGCTTAGCGTTCTAGTATTTTATGTCTATTTGTTCCATGTTCTAGTTCCGGCATTTTGTTCTATATAGCTGCTTGTTATTTTGCTGTGTATTACTGTTTATTTCCCGTTGGGGGATATTACAGTGGTATCAGAGCATAGTTCTAGCTCAGCCTGTGGTGCTAGCAGTCTATGACGCCCGGGGATAACCCCTACTTTGATCAGAGGGGAGACAGGGACGTTGAGAGTAGGTGGGCGTTTCCCTTCGGAGGGAGGGATTCTGATCAGGAGCCACCTGAGACAGATTCAGAGGAGGAGCAGCCTACGGGGGATACTGTGCAGCGGAACCCGATGGTGGACGATGAGGGTTCGAGGAGATGGGATGCACTCCTCCATCACATGCAGGAGGTGACACAGAGACTCACGGCATTGGAGGTCAGGCAGAGGGAACCCCCTACGGTTTTCCAGGTCGGTGAGGGATCGGGTATGTCTCACCACGTGCCAGTGCATGATGCTATCCCCATTGTGGCATCTCATGCACCCACGCGATCCACTATGCCCACATTCTTGCCAGAGGACGCAGGGGCAGGAGTACAGGGAGGTGCACAGAGGGATATTCCAGCACCCACGCGATCTACCATGCCTACCTTCCTGGCAGAGGACGCAGGGACAGCAGTGCAGCGTGAGATAGATCCGGGTCGGATGGCTGACTTTTTTGCAGAGTACCAGGCTTACGGACCGGCGTTCATGGATTCTATCACCTTCAGAGACTATATCCAGGTCCAGTATGGCATTAGACCCCGTGATCATCACCAAGGGCACAGGCACCACCGTGATGACCACCGCGCAGCTAGTAGATTTCATTTGCCCACGTTTGATGGCTCATCAAACAGTTCGGCAAAGTCTTGGGTGGAGAAGCTGGACATCTATTTCCAGCTTAACCAGATGTCGCAGTCAGAGGCCATTAAGGTGGCAACATTGCATCTGGGTGGTGAGGCCCAGGATTGGTGGTTCCATGGGATGGCGACACTCGGGCATTCTACAGTGACGACATATGCCGAGTTTACCCGGAGGGTGGTAGAGCGCTTTGACAGGAGGGATCCGGAGCAGCATTTTGTTGAGCTGACCAAGCTCAAACAGACTGGGAGTGCAGAGACATACATTTCAGACTTCTTGAGGATTTCGGTGATGGTACCTGATTTATCTACAGCTCGGATGGTTTACATGTTTGTGGAGGGGCTGTCAGAGCCACTTCGTGGCCTAGTCCGGTCGAACAGACCGGCTACCCTTCAGGATGCCATCAGCAAGACTCGGGACTTACAAGATGTCTTACCCAGGACTCGGACACCTTATCCCCAGAGACAGGCCTTCCAGCCTAAGGGTAAGGACACGAGGGCTCCGCCTCCCAAGGCGAATCCTGGACGAGGGCAGTTTGATGATGAGGCCAGGAGAGAGCTGAGGAGGGAGCGGTTGTGCTTCACTTGCCGAAAGCCATGGGCACCAGGACACAGGTGTGCGGCAGGGAAGGCACACTTCATTGAGGTCTTCTCCGAGAGCAGTGGAGAAGAGGATGAGAGGGGGGGGGGGATAGCGATGGAGCGGGGGAAACGGTATACGTAACGAGGTGCCTTACCACCTCCACCACCACCGCGGTGCAGCCATCGTTGCACCCGCGGGAGGCGCTCCTAACCCGCATTGCGGGGGTCCCCAGTATTTGACTGCGCGTACGAGGGACGATGTGCGAGAGCGTCGGGTTTCGGTCTTAGACAGCAGTGGGGCCACCACACAACTTTATTGATGCCCGAATGGCGGAGCGGAAGCATCGGTGGAAAGGTTTTGATGAGTTTCAGTCTTGGTCCGGGAGATGGAGCCTTGGCATGCTCGATGTGTTCCTAAAGAATATGGGTGACGATGGGCACCTATGACGGACCCTTCTTTGGTGGACATTAGGACACCAACTTTGATGTGGGTCAGTGTTGACTTTATTCTTGTAGGGAAAGTCACGAAGACGGATTGACCTAAGATGGAGTGGGATGATCCCAAGACGGGGAGGCATGAGAAGATACGGGGACAGCACACATACCCACCCCAGACGGTGTCAGCACACAGGATGGAGGCGACCTTCCGCAAGGGAGACATAGAGTGGGCAGTAGAGTTGCAGGCTTCAGAGGCGGTGGATACAGGGCAGGCAGTGCATCCTGAGCTACAGTCTATTCTCGATAGGTATGCGGCGGTTTTCGGGGATATCCCACCAGGGCAGCCGCCGAATCGGGGGTTTGAGCATACGATCGAGCTTGAGCAGGGGATACAGGCCGTGATTACCACACCGTATAGGCATCCCAAAGCCTATCGGGACGAGATAGAGCGGGCCATTCAGGAGTTGCTGGCCCTTGGTCACATTCGGCCGAGCACGAGTCCTTTTGCTTCTTCTGTAGTGCTGGTGAAGAAGAAGGACGACACATTGCGCATGTGCATTGACTACAGGGCTCTGAACAAGAAGACCCTGAAGAACAGGTACCCCATCCCCAGGATCGATGAGCTGATGGATGAGTTGAGAGGAGCACGGTTCTTCTCAAAGATTGACTTGAGATCCGGGTACCATCGCATTCGCGTGAGGAACAGACATTCCTAAGACCGTCAGTGTCACTATGGGCACTTTGAGTTTCCCCGGTCATGCCATTCGGGTCGACCAATGCACCCGTTTACTTCTTACCATGCATGAACCACATTTTCAGGTCATCCGAGGAAGTTTGTGCTGGTCTTCGATGACACACTTATATACAAGCAGACTGGGAGGAGCACCTCTAGCATATTGAGATTGTTTTGCACATCTTGGAGGAGCAAAGCAGTTTCTATGCCAAGCTCTCCAAGTGTGAGTTCGGGTTGGATGTAGAGATGTTATATCTCTGGGCACATTATAGGAGTGGATTTGAGTGAGGGTCCACGAGGAGAAGATCGTGGCCACGTGACTGGCCGCAGCCGCGGAATGTGACGCGAGCTTCGGGGATTTATCGGTATTTGCACGATTTCATGTGAAGTTCGTCATGGCTTCTTCTCAGCCTTGCCGCACCTCACAGACTTGACGAGGAAGGGGGCATTCAGCTTGGCCTGACACAGCCCAGCCGAGCTTTGACAAGCTCAAGGAGGTGATGAGTACAGCTTTTCCCAGATAGCATTGTTAGATTTTACACAAATTTCTTTGTTTCAGAGTGTGATGCATCAGAGAGGGGATTGTGCAGCTTTTGATGGTATGTCACTCCATTGCTTTTGAGAGCCGAAAGCTCCTTCCACACGAGAGGTTGTATCCCATATACGACAAGGAGATGTTGGCCATCATGTGATGCATTGGGCTAAGTACCCCAGTGACTGGTGGGGCGCAGTCTGTGTGGTGAGGACAGACCATAACAGCCTGAGGTACTTTTTGGAGCATGGGCTGCAGAGAGGCAACAGAGTGATCAACAAGATCCAAGCTATGACTTTGACATCGAGGGTCAAGGGCAAGAATAATATGTGGTGGGCCGATGCCCTTCGTAGACCGGCCATACGTTATCACTTATGAGCTCGACGCTGACTGGAGGGCTCGACTCGCCGGTTGAGTACTCCAAGGATAGGTTTGCATGTGATGTTCGATGTGCAGCAGCGTATGACCCATGACAGTGGTCAAGGAGACTACTCCATTACAGTGGACAGGGATCTTTCGACCGAGGGATCTCGCCAAGAAGAAGATACTCCAGCTTCACACGATTCACCATCGCGCCATCGTGGGTTCAACAAGACATACAAGGCTATTCCTAGAGAGGTTCTCATGGAAGGGCTCTCAGGAGGACGTACCCAACATGTCGTGGAGTGCGACGTCGCGTAGGAACAAGGGGAGATGAGCCATCCTCAGGTTGTTGGTAGCCTCTTCCCATTCCGAGGGGAAATGGAGAGCATCTCGATGGATTTCATCACGTGGCTGCCCATGGTGTAGGGCAAGGATTGCATCTTCGCAGTCGTTGACCGTCGACGAAGTATGCCCATTTTTCGCCATATCCGCACATCACACAAAGCCACGCAGTACCGAGCTGCTCTTCAGTGGAGATTGTGATTACATGGTTCATCAAGACCACGTTAGTGACAGGGACACCGCTTCATGGGCGGACTCGGCAGAGCTCTTCCGACTAGTGGGGACCGAGTTGACACCGAGCACTAGTTATCACCCCCAGACGGACGGCATCGAGATAGTTAACAAGTGGTCGGAGGCTACTATGTAACTACGTCATGGGATGCGTAGGGCATGGCCGCGGGCCGTATTTGGGCTAGTACTGCCACAACACGACGCATCATATGTCTATTGGTATGTCACCTTTATATGCTTTGTATGGATATCATTCCTTATCTTTTGTGGATATGATGTTTGGTGTTAGCAGTGGCTCAAGAGCCAAGATATCCCCGAGCTCAAGGACAACATAGCCACAAAGACGTAACGGCAGGTTGTATGTCGATAAGGGTCGGGTGGAGAGACACTTCGAGGTAGGGGACTTGGTCTACTCATGCCCATGCCACCATACCGACAATCTTCGCCGGGCGTAAGGGGGCGAGAAGCTAAGCCCCGCTTTATGGGCCCTACGTGGTGATACACGCAGATCGGCAAAGCTGCGTATGAGTTGAGCTGCCCTGCTGCTGTGCAAGATTCAATATCTTTCATGTATCATGCCTAAAAAGGCACTGGCCAACAGTGACAAATACAGAGGAGCTACCACCCACGATGATGAGGGGGCATCTCGTGTTGCACTGAGGCTATTATTGACACTAGGGGAGGTAGTCACGAGTAGAAGATCAGGGAGTTCTTGGTGAGGTGGGAAGAATCCCAAGCGATGAGGATGCCACTTGGGAGGATGAGATCTTGCAAAGATCTATCACTTCGCTGCTTGAAAGCAACGTTCATTGGGAGATCAGAATATTCCCAATTAGCACTTGCTAATTGGAATATTTCATTTTTGTATAGTTTTGCCGCCTATAGTTAAATTAATAAATAAAGTGAGAAAGAGGGGGTCAACTCACTTTAATAAAATAAAGTGCTTCCTAGTAGAGTAACGTTGTAACTTAAAGGAAAGCCTTGGGGGTCCACACTTTACATGAGAGAGGCCTCACATAGACTCTAGAGGTAACTGCGCAGGTCAAGGAGGAACTCAAGGACGCAGTTAGGGTTTTGAGGGAGCTAGCACTATAAAAAGGTGGGGGTTTCACTCCATTTGGCATTATTGATATGTTATTGATATTGAGAGCTAGACTTCTGTCTACTTCAGCACGCCGGTTGTTTAGTCGGTCTGCAGCACTGTTTAGTGCGAGCTGAGTGTCTCCGGTCGGAGATCTCGCCCTTGGCTCCGGGGGACTTCGAGTGCCTGCTCGAGCAAGGTTTTTCCTTCAGTTTCAGTTGGTGATTTGCAGTGGATTTCTGGTGGACGTTTTGCAGAGGAGCTACCCCTTGAGTGACTGCGCAGTCTAGGAGAGAGGACGCAGTTTCAGTAGGGAGGACGCAGTCATTGTTGTGCAGCGTTGTTGTGAGGTGATTTGGCGGTGGTTTCAGCGTTTTCCAACATTGGGAGGTTGTTGTTTCAGCCGGAGGTTTTGCAGGAGAGTTTGGGCCCCTTTTCCCAGCGTTTTCTTGGGTTTCTGCGCTGTTCCTGGGAGAGACAGCGTTTTCTCTGGAGGGGGTTTATTTGGTGGATTTTCGGAGGTGGAGCACTTGCTTCACGATTTCTGGGTTTTGTCTAGAGGGTTGATTACAGCTAGCCTTCCGATTTTCAGCTCATTCCGATGTGGGGATCAGCCCCTAGTTCCAGCACATTGCAGCAGCAGTTTTCTACGGCGGTTTCTCCAGCAGCTAGGACGCAGTCTCTGTTGTAGCCATTTCTTATTCTGAGAGGGTCTCCACTTGCCTAGAGCAAGGATAGGTGCACTCATTCTGATTATCTCTTGTACCCATATATATGTATTCTCAGATTAATAAAATGGCTTAGCGTTCTGGTATTTTATGCCTATTTGTTCCATATTCTAGTTCCGGCATTTTGTTCTATATAGCTGCTTGTTGTTTTGCTGTGTATTACTGTTTATTTCCCGTTGGGGATATTACACCTTCATTGGGTGATCTCTTGGAGGGGTTTTTTTCTTCATTCTCCACATCCGGACTTGTCGCCTAGCATCCTCCTTCAGCCATAGCGTTATTCCTGTAGCAGGGGACGTTGTGTTGCAGGGCGTTGTAGTGGGAGACTCACAACACCAGCTCCTGAGCTTGTCTTCTAGAGGAGGGAGCCCCCCTTGTTTTGTAAGATCTGTACAGGAGGTTCCGGAGCTTATTTGACATATTGAAAAGTGGCCAACTCAGTTCCCATCCACTACAGTGCAGTTTACTGGGGAAACTATGTCATTTTTGCTAGAGCAGTAGTTGTAGGGTTTGATCCCTTGTTTTTGAGCTAGTTCCTTGGAGAAAAGGCCAACCTTTCTCCCAAAAAGCTCTATACTTCATTCTTTCTCTGTCACTTGTATATTTCAGTCACATATATTCAGTGCTGCTGTAAAACTACATTTTTCAGATCCATAGCTACAGATCTGCATTTTTGTACATTGTGTTTTCAAATAAACCCTTGCCGGGTTACTCTTATTTTGCATAAAAGGGAGGAATCTCCATTTTCTCAGCCATTGATGCATTGTATACTCCAGATCTATTTTGTCTCATCAATTGCTGCATAAACCCTCATAAAAATAACGTTTTTCTTGCTTCATTACTTTCTGCATGAGCTAGGCTATGGGGTTTGGGCTTATTTGAGGCCTATTGACTTGGGGAGATCTATCTATGTTCGCTAGAGTGATTTGTTTCACCTCTTGGTGAATCTGTGGAGTTCTTCTTGATGTAGAATTGACCACAAGTTGTCCCAATCTGGGAGGTCCGCTCTGCCCAAGATACTTTGGACAAAGGTTTCCCACTCATCTGTGACTGCAATGAGGGCAAACCTGACCATCACATCATCATCCACCGTTGCACCCGTTGCAATTAGCTGATCTCTAATTGACTACACTCTGAAGAGAAAATTATCCATGTCTTCTCCCTTGGTCATCATGAATGACCTCATCTGAGTCTCCAACAACATTTTTCTTTGGACAGACTTCCCGTCATACGAGGAGGTCAAGGCTTTCCACATCTCGTTAGTTGTCTTCTTCTCAGCTATGTTTGGTATCCATAATCAACCGCTTAGCATGCCCAACAACCTCCTTATGCTTCCGAAGGAGATCTGGATTTGTCGGTGTGGCCAGAGTTTTCTCTACATGGTATCTAAGATTGTATGCCTCAAGAACTATCAAGATCCTTGCCTTCCAAACTGAAATTTTTTAGAGGCCATCTAGTCTATCCTGATCATGTAGTCCATGAGGAGCCATCTGCTCAGAATGTGTTGGAACTTCCTTTTCTCTTTGCTAGAGAAATGGATCTAAAGCCCTTGGTGAAATAGGCACCTTTTTCTCCCTCTAACAGTTGATTTCTCTCCTTGTAAATCTACCAAATCAATTATGATTCGGCTTCTTCTTTGATCCTTTGATCAAACTGCAAGTTTCCTTTGGCTAGAAACTCTCTAAGAAGCTGATCTCCTCTCGCTCTTTGTCACTTGTGCTAAGGCTAAAGATCTGAAACTTCAAAAAATTAACCCCACCAACACCTTCTGAATTTCTGTAGCTTTTCTGTAGTCTTTTTTGGATTTGACATATTCAAATCTGAATCACACTGTTGGCTTTAGATTGATCCAACGTTGTTTCCAAGCTGCCTCTGCACAGTAATTGCATGGGCTTGCTAAGAGACAAAGTTAGACTGCGTCACCCTTCCTTTTGTGGGGATTTGCCTTTGAAAACTGCACTGCCCCTTCAAATCTGCATTTCTGTTGCTTTTCCAGCTACTTTCTGTAGCTAGAACCTTCAGTCTCTTGCTGGTGACCCTCCTAGATCTGCAATTTCTCTCATACAATGTGGAAATTTCTGAATCTTTACACTTTATGCATAAATTATTTACTGTTAATCTGGTTATGCTCCTCCTACTTAGACAAGTTATTAATTGAATAAATTCAAGTTAAAATTGAAGCAAAACACATAACAAATCTCCACCAATCCAGATCTAGAACAAGTTCATGCACACATAGATAAAGTGACACAGTTATTTCTGGACAAATAGTCCCTAGAAAAAACCCAATGCAGGAAAACCAGTCTCTGGCTGTTGGAGGGTTTTATTATTAATATTTTTCTGAATATAACAAGCCTGGGTTCTAGATCTGGAAAACCCATAGAGAAATACTAGATCTACAACTCACTGGCTGATCTAGGTCCAAATTAATGACTAATCCACACCCTCAAACGGAATTTATAGAACTCAGCCAAGATTAGGGCCTAGAAACCCCAACGCTGCCCTTGAAAGCCTCTATGTCAACCTCTGAAGCCCCTCTAACCCTCAGCGCTGCTCTAGAAGGGATTATGTTACCCCAGACTGGGTGACATAGTCTCTACGCTACCCCTTAGGGTCTCTGCGTAACCCTCTAAGGGTTTCCTGTTGAAAATCATGCTGCCTTGGAGGGACTGCGATGTCCTTGCTGCTGCAGCTTCCCTTCTCCTCTGCGCTATCCTTGAGCTGATCTCTGTCTCTTGTGTATTCTAGACCCTGGGATCAGATCATCCCCTTGGCCTCAATTCCCCTCTCTGTAGCTAAAATACTTCTTAGTATTCTTAGCAAACCCGCCCTAGAATCTCAACTTAGCTTCAATGCTCTGCCATTGTGTGTTTTTACAAATGACCCCAAGCATTTCATTTATGCTTTTCTCATTGGAAAACCAACGGCCATGCTAAGATCCTGAATCAATGACTAAGATTAAAAGAAAGCTTGAACCGTGTGACTTAAGACAATTTCATCACATGTTTAATTAAATTCACTTTAATTATTTAAGTTCCCTAAGTTTTAACTTAGGAAATACATTAAAATAATTAATTAATTTAATATCTCCTAAACCAGATGAAATTTCCCAAATCAATTTATGGGTCTTGTAGATCAAGTGTACTCTATTCCTTCCTCAAAATTTAGGAGCTGGAGCACAACTGATGCTACCCCAAATACACAAAATCTCAACAGTTCAAATATAGTCTATGGAAGGAAAGGACCAAATTGGTTTTGCACATCAACAAATCTGGGAATTCGTCGAGAAAGCCATCAAGAAGCCCACTGACCCAAAGGAGTTGAAAGTGTACAAGGATTTGGATACGAGGGCGAGATTGATCATCCTTGATGGTGTGAAGGATCCCCTAATACCTCATTTGTCTGGGAAGAACACTCCACGTGCGATGTGGATGGCTCTTCAGAATTTGTTCCAGAATAAGAACGAGAATCGAGTACTGGTATTGAAGGATAAGTTGAGGTCCACCAAGATGATGTAGGGTGAAGGAGTGACTTCGTATCTGATAAGATTGTCTCAGGTCAAAGATGAGCTTGTTGCCGTCGGTGTGACTATTTCAGAGCATGATATGGTGAGGATTTCCTTGAAGGGTTTACCGAGGAATGGGATCCCTACATCAAGGGGGTCGTTGCCAAAATGAGTTAGGTTATGGGACGACTTCATTCTGGAAGAGTTACGAGACGAGGATCTTCATCCGAAGAAAAGGGATTCAGATGATGACATTGCACTCGCAACACGAATGAAGGTAAGGAGAAGGACTTGTGTAAAGTCAAGTGTTTCAACTGTGGCGAGATGGGTCATTTTTCGTCAAGATGTCTGATGAAGAAGAAGGGAGATGACAAGTAGAAGAAAGGGAAGAATGTTGTCGGTGTTGCCACTTCTGCTGAGATAGATGCTCTTACCAGGAGATTAGAGGAGGAGGAATTTCCTATGAACTCTCATTTATCGCAGGGTACTATCGATGAGGATGAATGGTATCTGGAAAATGATGTGTCGAAATATATCACAGGGTCACATGAGGTTTTCGAGATTGTAGCTGAATGGGACTTGAAGTTTCACATGGTGTTGGGTGACAATGTTATGCAACCAGCTCAAAAAAATGATCCAGGTGGATTCGTAGTGGCCACCCACCTATTCTATTTAGACCCGCAACATCAATTCTCTCAGTTTTCCAATTTCAACACAACTTACTTTTTTTAGCAGTTTTTTGAGTCCTGAACTTCCGGAGCTATTTTGAGGCACTAAACGATGCTTTTTGAGAAAAAGGGGAGCAACATGGGTAGTAGACTAATGTTTCTCACTCAAAAGTTGTATTCCTTGGATAGATCTTTCTAACGAGCTATTGAGCGCATCAAACGGAGATCGGATGCCAAAGTTACGTCCTCGAGAAGTTGAAACACCAATTTACCCAAACGGGACCCACAGTTTTGGCGCTTCATCTCCTAGGGTTAGGTTTTTGGACGTTTCAGATTTTACATTGTTTATCAACAATAAATATGCCTTCGAGCCTCATTGTAACATAGTTTAGGGGTTGGTAGCCGACACATCTCTTCTCAGGGATAGACTGCCAGTACCTTAGCTCATCTATTTTCATTATGTCTGGAATAGGCCTTGGAGCCTCAATGTAACATAGTGGAGAGGCTTGTAGCAATCACATCTCTTCTCAGGGATACACTACCAGTGACCTCACCTGCCCATTTCTATTATTCCTATAAGCATGTTTCAGTCAGCTTTTTTGTAACACAGTCCAGAGGCATGTAGCCGCCACATCTCTTCTCAGAGATAAGCCTACCAGCACCCTCACTGTTTATTTACATTCTGTCTGTAAACAACTTTCAGTTATGTAACACAGTTCAGAGGTCTGTAGCCACCACATCTCTTCTCAGAGATTCGCTACCAGCACCCTAGCTATTTTATTTCCATTCTGTCTGTAAGCATATTTCTATTATCTGATATTAATGAAATGAAGCATTATTTCCGTTGCATCTCTATGTTCATGATTATTTATGTATTATGTTGCATTCTTGCATAAATCCGGATCAGTGGTATCAGAGCAGTCTACTCTTTCTTTGTTTTTCTTCGCATGTCCCCAACGCGGTCAAGGTATAAGGAGTTAGAGCTTGATCTGGTTGAACCCTTGCAAGATTAGCCTCGTAAACCCCGACGACCTCCCATGGAAGAAGAAAAGAAATACGAGGGAGCAGGAGATCCTATCAAAATACTACTCGAGGAGGCCCTCGAGAAACAAAGGAACGCGATGATGGATAACATTGCTAAGATCCTTCAATGACTACCCACCTATGACGCATCTGCATTCAACAGCCACTCTGGAGGCACCACTCCCTTCAAGGTACAGGTAAACTTTGACATTCCTATATTTGAAGACAAAATAGATGCAGACGTCATAGATAGATGGTTAAATTTGTTGGAAGGGTATTTCTCGGTCCATGATTTCTCTGATCGAGAAAATTTTATTTTTTCACTCCTCAAAGCCAACCACCATGTAAAAGACTGGTGGGAAACCTACTGTGAGCAAGAGGATGAAGGGGAACCCTCTTTGTTCTCGGCCACACCCACTTGGAATTCATTCCGAGATGGCATCAAGGAACAATATTACCTCTTGGGGAGCTATGAGGACAAATTCATCCAATTGACCACGCTGCGGCAACAAAGGGATCAAGATGTGCACGAACTGACGAATCTGTTCCATACCCTATGCACAAAGTTCGGTATTAAATATTCAAAGAGACATTTGGTGCTCAAGTACCGCGGTTGTCTGCACAAACACATTCAGGAGGAAATGGAGTTCCTCGACATTACATCCCTTAGCATGGCATATCGCTATGCCGCCAAGATCGAGCATAAATTTAAGCAAAAGAAGCAAGACTCTGGATCTGCGAATCCGAAAGGTGCCCCTATACCGAAGAACAAGGGGCAAGGCTAAAGCAGTGTGACTCAGAACAACACCAAAAATAAGAAAAAGGACACAGGGAAGTGGTGTGAATTTCATAACATCCCCACTCACAGCACAAATGAGTGTTTGGCCAAACAGTCATTGGTGGTCATACTAAAGGCACCTGAATTAGATGCATTTTCTAATCCTGAGTCAGAACCAGACAAAGGCAATGACAAAGGGAAGCAGATCATTGATGCGGATCCCAGTGCCATTGTTGCCACCACCAAGATCCAGAGGGAGGATCCAAAGGATCCAGAGGAGGGGGAGCACCTCTTCCATTCGCAGATGTGGGTGAAGGGTTCTCCACTGCAATTTCTTGTCGATAGCGGAAGCCAAAAGAACCTCATTTCAGCAAAGGTCGTGAAGCAGCTCGGCCTACCGACCATAGCACACGCACATCCATATACCATCGGGTGGCTTCACCCAGGGAGAGATATCTGCATCCGCCAACAATGCCGCCTTCCGTACAGAATCAAGTCATTCACGTATGAGGTATTATGTGATGTTGCTGCTCTTGATGTAGCTGATGTATTATTGGGCCAACCATACTTGTGGAGACGACATGCTATGTATGAGTCTAGGCCTCATGTTGTTATTATTACTTTGGGAAATAACTTGTACAGGATACCGGAGGTAGTACCGCCTCCTGTCATCTCTTTGACTACTGCAAAACAATGTAGTAAGATTGTTTCCCAAACCAGGAAATTTATTTTCCTTACAACTCGCTCACAGGGAAAGAAGAATATTGTGGCCACAACCTCGAAACAGGGCTCCCCTACACGACTGCAGCAGATGAAAAAATTCATGGAGGAATACGAGGACATTTTCTCCTCACTCACAGAGGTTCCTCTACACTGTCAGGACAAGCACTCCATTGATTTGACCCCCAACGCACCGCCGCCTGATGTTGCCATACCTCCTGAAAATACACATACAGAATCCACATATGTACTGTCTGAGGTTGATAAAGAAACCAAATTTACTAAACGCATCCAACATGTCTGCTCACAGGTCCATGACATCTTCAACAAATCTAATACCCAGTTCAACAGAATTTGCCTCATCTCAAGGAGGATCTCAATGCAATGGGGACCATTGCTTCCTAAGGAGGGAGGAATGATCCAAGTGGATCCATGGTGGCCACCCACCTATTCCATTTGGACCCGCAACATCAATTCTCTCAGTTTTTCAGCTTCAGCACAACTTACTATTTTTAGCAGTTTTTCGAGTCCTAAACTTCCAGAGTCGTTTTAAGGCCCTAAACGACACTTTTTGGGAAAACGAGGAGCAACATGGGTCATCAAAAGTTGTAGTCCTTGGATATATCTTTCTAACGAGCTATTGAGCGCGTCAAACGAAGATCGGATGCCAAAGTTATGTCCTCGGGAAGTTGAAACACCAATTTACCCAAACGGGACCCACAGTTTTGGCGCTTCATCTGCTAGGGTTAGGTTTTTGGAATTTTCGGAATTTACATTGTTTCTCAACAATAAATAGGCCTTCAAGCCTCATTGTAACATAGTTCAGGGGCTGGTAGCCGACACATCTCTTCTCAAGAATACGTTGCCAGTACCCTAACTCATCTATTTTCATTATGTTTGGAATTGGCCTTGGAGCCTTAATGTAACACAGTGGAGAGGCCTGTAGCAATCCCATCTCTTCTTAGGGATATGCTACCAGTGACCTCGCTCGCTCATTTCTATTATTCCTATAAGCATGTTTCAGTTAGTGGTTTTGTAACACAGTCCAGAGGCCTATGGCCGCCACATCTCTTCTCGGAGATAAGCCTACCAGCGCCCTCGCTGTTTATTTACATTTTGTCTATAAAAAAATTTCAATTCTGTAACACAGCTCAGAGGTCTGTAGCCTCCACATCTCTTCTTAGAGATTCGCTACCAGCACCCTAGCTATTTTGTTTCCATTCTGTCTGTAAGCATATTTATATTATTTGATATTAATGAAATGAAGCATCATTTCCACTGCATCTCTATGTTCATGGTTATTTCTGTATTTTGTTGCGTTCCTGCATAAATCTGGATAAAAAATAGAAAAAAAGATAGATTAGCGACTTAAAAATCATCCTCTTCGAGGGGGCAACCTTCTTTCCATTACATAAATGAACAAATATTTGATGATAAAAATGACAAAACCTACCTTCTATGTATAGGAGGCGAAGGGGTCACAATATAACAATATGGGGACCACATGGGCACAACAATAACAATAATGGGGCTACACCTATGGGGCACAACAATAACAATATTGGGACTGCATGGTCACAAAAATAACAATAATTGGGCTACACTAACAATAACAATAAGGGGCTACACTAGTCTTATCGGGACCTAACATGCCCCTCTCCTTCAAAAAAGTGTTGTCCTCAATGTTTGAGTAGTTCCAGATGGTTTGGTTTAAAATTCTCATGCTCCCATGTGGAATTTTCAGCGGGTAAGTTCTTCCACTTAATGAGATACTCTGAAATTGATCGATTTCGTAGCTGTTGAGTTCTTATTTCCGTGACTGCTTCAGGTTCCAATATGATTTTTCCTTCCTCGTAAACTTCTGGCAATATTGTTTGAACTAGGAGTTTTCACCTATAACCTTCTTTAAGCATGAAACATGGAAAACTGGGTGCACTCAAGAAGAGGCAGGTAGCTCCAATTTGTATTCCATAGTACCAATCTTTTGCAACACCTTGTAAGTCCTCAATGTGCTCCATCATTGAACCCTTTTTTTTGAGATTTATCAATTGGCTAAAGAAGGTGTTGGTCTTTGTATCCTCATAATGTGCTATCATTTACTTCATAAAAATTGACCAAGTGACAATTTTTTTATGAGAGAAAAGCCATTGATACCATACAAACTGATTGGTTTTTATATATAAAGTTGCAATGCGTACCTTTTGTGTGTTTTGCACATTATGAAGATCAAAATATTGATCCATCTGTGGTATCCATGTCATCGGATCTTGCCATCAAAATTGTTCATATCGATCTTTGGAATATGGTGGGTCTTCAATCCAACGCTAGAGGCTATGGAATCATGATTAACATTTTTTTTGTTCTCATCATGAGTTTCATCTGATACATTTTTGCCATTAGGAAGCATTCCTTGTAGCAACTTTGTCAAAATTGTTTTTAAACCATTCTTCAAATCTTCCATGTTCCCTTTCATTTTTTCTTCTATACCATCCATATTAGCTTTCATGTCATCCTTCAAACGATCCATCTTATCTTCCATGTCTTCTTTTAAACCATCTATGTCATCTTTGGTTGCTCTTTGTGAGAAATTTGTTGCACTTGGTCTTGTAATTTTGATATATCATGATGCAATTCTTCCTCTTCATGCGTCATAGTAGAATTTTCTGAGGGCTTAATGGGTGTAGAATTATTTTTTGGAGACATTTTAGAACTCAATACAAATATTTATGCTTCAATATGCCCTTGGAATCACTTCAACTGATTTTTCAAACAAAAGTTATGCATTTTTTTTTTTTAAATACACACCCTTTTCTTGCTTTTAGGAGCTCGATCTTGAAATGGTTGTAACTCTATAATTTTGGATCTCCAAGATCACAACTTCTTTCCAATACCACATGTTAGACCTACTTTGGATTCTTCAAGGTAAAGTTATCCCCGATCTCCCACAATGTCCTAATTATGGTCTGGTTTAGTAGAGCAAACTTGTACAACGTGACACGTGTCAATGTTCACCTTCAACTCTGAAACTGATACACAAGAAACTACAGTCTGTTCACTTTCAATCACTTCCAAAAAAATTCAAATTTGATGTCTGAAACGAAATTTATGACAATTTTCCCTCGGTCACCTGTTTGAGATGAAATTCTGGAGTCTGCAAAAATCCTAACTTCCTCGAATTGTATCTCCGAAAATATAGCAAACCAAGATCTGAAATTTTTAAATGAAGTTTCTCAGGCTTTCAACTTCTCGTGGTAAAAATTTCAGCCTCTGAGCCTTCGTAGAAAAAGAGTTATAGCAAAAATTCCAAGATGATCTGTTTGCAGCAGCGAAACCCTAGAATCCAAAGCTCTGATACCGAATGTTATGCAACCAACTCAAAAAATAGAAGAAAAGATAGATTAACGACTTAGAAATCAACGTCTTTGATGGGGAAACCTCCTTTACATTACATAAATGAACAATTCTTTGTGAAAATTTTTGAATTCACTTAACAAAAATTCTACTGTAGAAATGTGGTTTACTTCTCCTACTTGTTTTTAAATTAGCAAGTTATTTTCAGAAATATTCAGAAAACATTGAAGTAAACAAACTGCAACCTAAGAATACATAAATATCAAGTACTGAATAATTAAGCACATTCGACAAAGGACAAACAATATTTTTTGGACAAATGTCCTCGAAAAACCCAATGCGAGAAAACCGGTCCAACGTCTCTTGAGGGTTTTATTATTATGCGGTTTTTGAATACAAACTAGGGTACTAATAGTGGTTTACCCAAAAGATAAAATCCTGGCAGATGTACCTCTATCTCTGGAGACAGATAATATGGTTGATTCAAAAAAGGATGAAGAAACCCCATAGGTGCCTACGCAGTCAATGCATCACCCGTCAGTGTGGCTACGTCACCCCTTCTGGATCTGCTGAAAACGAGCCCTATATGGCCTAGTGAAACTCTAGTGCTACTCAAGAAGTGACTGTGTCAGCCTGGCTGTGCCTGCTTCCCTCTGCATGAGCCCTTCTGGCTCCGTGTCACCCCTCCTAGGCTTACGCTGCCTCTGCGTCACCCATGCTAGTCCTACGCTGCCTCTGCGTCACCCCTCCTAGAATGCGCTGCCTCTCTAGTATGTATTTGGCTCTCTGCAATTGTATTCTCGGCCTCAGATTCATAAATCCCACTACCGAACTACCCCTCGCTGCACTGCAAGCTTCACTCAAAAATTCTTAGTCAACAATGCCCCAGAATTTCGACTTAGCTCAAGTGCTACTACTATGTGTGTGTTCTCCAACTGACCCCAAGCCTTCCTTTAATACTTTTCTTGTTGAGCAATCAACGACCATAATTTAATCTCTAATCGATGGCTAAGATTAAAAAATACTTGATCCTCGTCACTTAGAACATTGTCACCCACATGTCTAAATTAATTCACTTTAATTATTTAATTTCCCTAAGTTAGACTTAGGGTCTCCATTAAAATAATTAATATTTTGAATAACTTAGGTTCTAGGTGGAATTTATCCAAATTATTTTTAGGTCTTGGATATCCCATGTTTTCTAGCCCCTCCACAAACTTTTGGAGGTAGAGCACATCCGATGCTACCCAAAAATCAACACTCCCTCTTAGCGAGGAAAGTGCTATATCGATACTTCAACCTGAAGCATTACTCTGATCCACGACATTGGTCCCCTGCGTTGCTGATGCTAGGTTGCTTCCCCTCATGCACTGCGTTGCTGCCTTCTATACTGCCGCTCGTGACACTACCATTGCCACTGCCTCATCTGTACTGCAACTTTCTCTCAAATGCTACATCATGCTGCCCATAGCACTGCCACTACTAACTGCTGCACTGCAACTCAGTTGCTGAGAGTTAAGAAACTGAAGGATATCACCCAGAATACTGATAGACAAGTTAGTATGGTTTCATCTTGATACTGAAGCACCCTTTACTGCTACACTGCCTCGACCCTCTAAAGCTCTGCGTTGTCTGATGCTCTGCACTGCGTAAGCACTGCCTATGCGCTACTGAAATCCCATCAGCCTCTATGCTACTGCTTCCACGCTGTTGTTTCCTCCTCTCTTCGTTGTTCCATGCTGAGATTTTGTGGTGTTGGGGTAGCATCTGATGTGCTCTAGCTCCCAAACTTTGTGGAGGGAGTAGAGTACATAAGATCTCCAAGACCGAGAAAGTGTTTTAAGAAATTCCATCTAGTTTAAGAGATATTTAATTAATTAATATTTTTAATTAAAGACCCTAAGTCTAACTTAGGAAAATTAAAGATTAAATTTAATTAAATTAAACATTTGATGAAAATGACTTAAGTGATGAGAATCAAGCTACTTCTAATCTTAGCTGTCGATTAGAGATTAGATCACAACCGTTGAAGTTTCAACGAGAAAAGTATAAGAGAAGGGCTTTGGGTCAGTTGGAGAACACACACTGGCAGAGCACTGAAGCTCGGCTAGAATTCTAGGTCGTGGTTTGCTAAGATGACGACTCATGAGATGTGGGAAGCCGTAAACACATTGTATCAAGGGAGGTCCATCCAGAGAAAATTGATCCTTTCGTATCCAGACTGCAGTCGATCCAGGATCATCTGACTGGGATGGGGATGAAGGTGGATGATGATGTCATGGTAAGGACCACTCTAAATGCTGTCACAGAGGACTGGGAAACGTGCGTCATAAGTCTCTTAAGCAGAGTGGATCTTCCTAATTGGGACAATATGTGGTCTATCCTTCGACAAGAGGAGATCCTTCGAATTACCAAGAGGCAGTACAACACCAGTTCGAGAAAGGCGAGGAAGGAGGAAGGGGAAGATGCAGCCTTGGCATCAAAGAGGCAACAAGGGAAAAGGAAGTGCGATCTGTCAAAGATCAAATGTTTCCAGTGCGGCGAACTTGGACACTTCGCCATCTATGGTCCTCAGAAGAAGAAGGACAAGGAAGCTTCTATTTCCAAGGTTGTTGTAGCAGATGATGGATCTGATGATGATGTAGCCATGAGCGCTCATGAACCACGAAAGTGGGGTGATATTGATCTGTAGAGCAGCTACAGAGTCGTGGCGAGATCCTTGAGTAGCCCAACTCTTGGATCACAACCGTGCTACAGGAGCCTTAAGACAATAGCAAGGAATGAATGGAGGAGTGGGTGGAAAGATAAAGGATGAAGCAAAGGCAAAGGTTGAGATGCTAGATAGGGAGCAGTGTAATGCATATGCAGCAGCAGTGTAGAGGTAGCAACATAGAGGCAACACAGAGGAGGCATGCTTACGCAATGCAGAGTTGCAGCAACATAGTGGCTTCAGGAGAACAACGTAGAGAAGCTGCTTATGGAGCTTCAGTGATGAGATGCAACCCGACTGACTTGTCTGTCATTGGGCAAGGGTCCTTCAGTTGCTTACTCTCAGCAACTGAGTTGTAGTGCAATAGTTAGCAATGGCAGTGTTATGAGCAGGAAGATGCAACAATTTGAGATGGAGCCGCACTACAGATGTAGTAGTGGTCGTGGCAGCGTCATGGGCAGCAGTACAGAAGAGCAGAAACAGCGCGGTGATGAAGGGTAGCATGCCAAGCATCAACGCAGATACCAACAACAAAGATAAAAGCAGTACTTCGGGGTGAAGTGTATTGCTAGAGCACATTCCTTGCTAAGAGGGAGCGTTGAGATTTTGGGGTGTTGGGGTAGCGTCGAATGTGCTCTAGCTCCCAAAATTTGTGGAGGGACTAGAGTACATAAGATCTCCAAGACCCAAAAAGCGTTTTAAGAAATTCCATCTGGTTTAAGAAATATTTAATTAATTAATATTTTTAATTAAGGACCTTAAGTCTAACTTAGGAAAATTAAAAGATTAAAGTTAATTAAATTAAACATGTCATGAGAATGACTTAAGTGACATGGATCAAGCAGATTCTAACCTTAGTCGTCGATTAGAAATTAGATCACAACCGTTGAAGTTTCAACGAGAAAAGTATAAGAGAAGGGCTCGGGGTCAGTTGGAGAACACACACATTGGAAGAGCACTGAAGCTAAATTGGAATTCTAGGGTGTGGTTTACTAAGAATTTCAGAAGTTTTTCCGCTGCAGCGAGGGGCAGTATTGGTGAGGGGGATGGTGTAGTCCCAAGCCAAGAGAACAACAAGGGCAGAGAAGCAACATACCAAGGCAGCGCATAGGCAGCAGCTATGCAGTCAAGCCGAGTGCCTGTGAATTTTCAAACTGAAAACTATACAGTTGCAGTGATAGATTTATCTCTCTTACTTATTATTTCAATAAGTTATTATTTAGAAATCTTCTGGCACATATCGAAATAAATACTCTGCAACATTCACAAATATATATGCAGAGAAAGAAACAGTAGGGAACATAAGCACAAGAATCAATCACATGTACACAGTTATTTTTTGTTCAGTTGTCCTTGGAAAAACCCAATGCGGGAAAAACGATGCAGCAGATGAGGGTTTTATTAATTCTTCAACAAATGATATATTTTCAGGGAAATATAATGGTAGATAAATTCTGAAACACATGAGACTAAATTTCCAGCTCCCTTAGATAATTCTCTAACACCCTAATCAGCCCCTGCTGGCTCCTATGTCTGTCTGGGTGATTCACTGCGTAGTCCCAGCACTGGACTGCGTAAGTCTGCATGGAGACTACGTGGGTTCTCTGCGCTACAGCCTCAAGCTGCCTCTAGTTGCCCACTGCTACCCTCCATCCTTGATCTTGATCACTGCTGACTCCCTCATCCTTCTGCTTCTACTTCTGCAAGCTCCCCCCCTGCAATTATCCCATTGAAATCGAATTGTCTTACTTCATAATCGATCTCCTTCGGGTACTAATTGTATGCCCAGCTTATTTTCATACTGACCCTCAGGCCTTCTTTTATAATCTTCATGATGGAGAACCAACGACCCAGATTAAAAGATTAATCAATGGCTAAGATTAAAACTTAACTTGATCCATTTTTTCTAGAAGATTCCCATTCTGACTTATTAATACCCTTTAATTATTTCATTTCCCTACGTTTAGACATAGGGTCTTCATTAAAATAATTAATTATTTTAATAAGTCATGAATCGAGTGGAATTTCCACAAACTGTTTCTGGGTTCTTTGGAATGTTGTTGTCCAAGCCTCCCTGCAAATTTCGAGTGCTACAAAATTCAACACTCCCTCTTAACGAGGAAAGTGTTCCAACAATATGCCTGTTGCATGCTGCTCTGCTTTTGAAGCACCCTTTGCGCTGCTGACCTCTAGATGCTGCCCCTCATCTACTGTGCTGTTGTCTCCTGTACTGCTGCCTTTGACACTGTCACTATCACTGCTGCATCTGTACCACAGCTCTCTCTGAATACAGAGTCTATCCATTCCTGCTATTGGAAGGGATTCTTCATCATCCTCGTCTTCTCTCTGAAGTAAAAGTGACATTTCCTTTACTTTTCATTTTCATCCTTTTACTTAAATTTTTAACATTACCATGAAATGACTTAGGATGTTTGAGAGTGGTTTCGACCTCATTGGACTTCATATGGAGAAACCAGAATTTTAGATGTCACTCAAAATTCAGCAGACATAATGGTTTTCAGGGTTTCATGGTTTTGGGGTTTGCAATGTTTCCATTTGATTCTATCATGTGTAAGGGTATGGGATTGGCATTTGATCAAGAGCATGAAGTCCTTTGAGAACCTTGATGTTGGTGGCATTGATTTTTGAACTTTGTTGATGTTGGTGGTATTGATTGTTGAACTCCCCTACTGTGGCCTTAACAAGAATGTACCCTTTACTTGAAGGAAAACAACTGGTTAGGCATGCTAATATTTTTCTACCACATTTTAAGGTTGAGGAGATGAACCCTTCACTCAAATGAAAATCATTGATTAGGCATGTTAAACTTTTTCAATTTCTATCATGTTATAAGGTTGAGCAATCCAAGTCTAAAGACTTTGAGCTAGATGATGTGTATGTATCTCTTGTTGATGATCCCATTTCTAGTAGCGATGAATCAATGATGAGTTTCACGAGAGACCATCACTAAAAGAAAAAATCACATTGGTGAGGGTCATGCTTGTGACGGACCTTTAAGGTCCATCACCAATGTCACATATGGTGACGGTCATTAAAAAACCGTCACTGTAAGTGTATATCGTGATGGTCCTTTATGGTCCGTCACCAAAGACATTTTCAATGACACTTTTAGTGAGGGTCGTTAAAGGCCCATCACTAATTCTCTCTTT
The DNA here is from genome assembly GCA_034641835.2 of Pinus albicaulis. Lineage (NCBI taxonomy): Eukaryota > Viridiplantae > Streptophyta > Pinopsida > Pinales > Pinaceae > Pinus > Pinus albicaulis. The sequence goes on from JAXQQM020089975.1 coordinate 95,770, forward strand.
GGCGACACTTCTAGTGACGAACTTTTAATGACCCTCACCAATGCTCTTTTTGTTACTTTGGTGACGGTCAAAAAATGTCCGTCATCGTTGATCATTAAAAAACTATCATTGTAAGTGTATATAGTGATGGTCCTTTATGGTCTGTCACCAAAGACAAATCACTTTTGGTGAGGATCGTTAAAGGCCCATCACTAATTCTCTCTTTGGTGACACTTCTAGTGACGAACTTTTAATGACCCTCACTAACGCTTTTTTTCTTACTTTTGGTGACGATAAAAAAATGTCCGTCATCATTGATCATTCCAATGAATTTTTGATGACGCTATGTGCCTGTTAATATATTTTTTGTCAAAAGATAAAGATTTAATCCCATTATTGTGGAGCATTTTTTATAATATGTCCAAGGCCGTAGTGGTTAGGGTCAGTCAATTTTTTAAGAAGTAATAAACATGTATCATTTCCCTCAAGTAATGACTAGTCGAATAGAGATTTCCTACGAGTCAACACATGATTCATATATATTAAGTTTATTATATAGAAAATTCCATTTAGATAAAGTTCCACTATTGTGTGTAGGAAATATATTATTTAATACATAATCGAGCTCTGCCAATTTTATTAATGAGAATTAAGACCTAACAATCCTCAACAATCTGGGCACACCTTAAAGTAATGCTTTGGCACACGCTAACATTTCTTAGCACCACTACGGGACCTCCCTCGACTGCCTCGTTGCTCCTTTATATGGCCGGTCTCAGTCTCACTGACTTCAATCAGCTGATTAATGATCCTATTCGCCACGATGTCAATTGGCCTGCTATGCCAACCAAGCTCCCCTCCGACATTCCCAAGTTCGAAGGCCTTGCTAGTGAAGATCCCTCCAACCATATCCGATCTTTCCACATGTGGTGTTCCTCCAATTCCATCACTGATGACTCCATCCGTCTTCGTTTGTTCCAACGCACGCTTACCGACGAAGCTTCTAAATGGTATGTTGATCAAGCCACCTCTTCCCATACCACCTTTGCGACCATTGCCCAAGCCTTCTTATCTTATTTCTAGCTCCCTCTCTGATATGACACTGGTACTGAAAACCTGACTTCTTTTCATCAATCCTCTTCGACCCGCCTTTCCGCTCATGTACAGGAATGGCGACGAAGACGGAGCTTGTGTCGCGCTCCCCCCTTTGAAGATCGGGTTTACATGGACTGGTTCCTTCGCTCTCTCTTACCCCCCATTGGCAAAGATGTCGCATCCCATTTTTCCCAAACTGAAGAAACCGCCTCCAAATAGCCTTGAAACATGACCTTATCTATGCCCAATCTGGTTATGTTTATACCGTCCTTCCTGACCTCCCCAAGCCCGGTGGCCCTAATGCCTTAGGGGCATCTCACTATGTCGACGGTATCGTTGGAGCCCTGTCACATACCTCTACCCAACCTCTTCCGGGCTATTGTTTCCCTCCAGGAGGGGCCAGCCCCTCCGGCACTTTTTCCCCTCTAGGTACCATGTATCCCGGATACGGCATGCCTCCTCATTTTTCCCACCCTCTTGCTTACCTCAATGTTGCCCATCCTACCCCTTATCCGTACCCACAACCTGGTGTCCCAACTCCTCCAGCATTTGGACCTCCCACTCCTTTGCCTTCTCCACCCCCACAACCACACTTACTACCCCCTCGAGGGCAAGTATTTGCACAGCAGGGGGCAACTAATTTTCTTCGTTCTCAAACAAAGAGAAAAGGCAATCCATTCGCTTCTAGTAATCGTGGATCCAATCCTTCCAGTATTGACTCTACCACTACCAACCAGCCACGGGGCTCTCAGCCCAAGCCGGACAGGCCACTTCGCACCAATAAGCCTTGTTCATGTTGCGGTGTTTATGGTCACTACACTCACGATTGTCCCTTATTACCACAAATGCGGCAGATGTGGGAGTCTCAGGCCACCATGCGGGGAAAACACTCCTCCCCTACTGTCCCTCCCACCCCAACTACTTCTCAACCTGCTGTGTTTACCGATCCCTTCCCTCAACAAGGATTCGTGGCCACTCAACCACCTCATGCCTCGATAACCACTCAACCTTCCCCTTCTGGTTCCTCTGATTACCAGATTCTCATGATGGCCTCTGACCCACCTCTCACCGTCGACCTTAACCTTCAAACTCGGTCCCGTTAGTATTCCACGCCTACCGTTCCGTCTGTCTCCAAGTCTCCATCTTCAGGTCCTACAGAGCCTCTATCGACACCCAATGGTCCCTTGCCACTCCCTCCGCACAAAGCTGAGGTTCCTCCCAAGACTCCTAAGGGACCATTACGTCGAAATGTTGCCTCTGGTCGGGCTGCCCCTTCATACAGCATAGTAGATGATCTGGCACAATATCCTGCTGCCATTTCAACACTGGAACTCCTCCTATCGTGTCCTTCTCACAAGAGGGTTCTACTATCTGCCATGGGTGTCGTAGATCCTGCTGATGACCAATTGATTGTTTTCGATGCCCGTCAGTCAGACCATCCCCCTCTTCCTCCTTCGGTTGCTTTCCAAATCCCAGTCAACATCCGAAATGCCAATGCCACTCGGTGTATTATTGACGAGGGGGAATCTACCTGTGTGATGTCTGCTTCGGTTTGGAGACAACCTAGATCCCCTGAGCTAGCCCCTTCCACAATCACCCTCTGTGCGTGGGATGGCCATGCCTCCCAGCCCATTGGCCTATTTCGTAATTGTCCTATCACCCTTGCAGGCAAGACTGCTTGTGTCGATGTTGAAGTTATCAACACCCCTCTTGACTACAACATTCTTTTGGGGCGTAGTTACTCCTATGCCATGTCTATTGTCCCATCCGCAGTCCACCGCAAGATGTTCTTCCCTCATAATGGCAAGATTGTCACGATTGACCAGTTGACTTACCATGAACCAAAATCTCAAACCTCCCCTGAGTCCACCATCTCTATTGTCACCAATAAGCCAACTGTTGATCCGTTGACCAGTGTTTCCCCTGGCGTCTATAAAGACTCCTCCTTGCTTGGAACCCTTTTAGACCTTCCTCCCGTACCCGATCCTAACATGGCGAATGTTTGCATGATGCAATCTTCTTGGGCTGACCTCGCACAACCCACTTTGGCTAGTACGCAAACGCACCCTCACACAACCCCACCAGCTCTTAGCCCTTTGCCCCCGCTAGCCCACCTTCTTCCTTCGGAATCTCCTTCCCCGAACATTCCCCCTGGCCATTTCTCTGCTGGTCAGATTCCTTTCCTTGCTCCCCCTCCTGGCGCTTATTCCGTCCCTATCTTGGCTACCCTATCCCTCCCCAACTTGACCTTGGGTATACCCGTCTGGTACTTAGACCCCCCAGCCACTACCCTACCTGGCCAACCCAAACCTTATCTTGCTTTGACCCGAGTTCAACCGATACCCATGGCTTCTCCCGTTGCACCTGTACCTTAGTCCCCTCATCAGGAACCACCCCCTGTGGCGACCATGTCAAGTGCCACTAGCAAAGCTCGCAGGGGGGTATCTAAGGACAACTCCACCCCGACAACTTCTGCCCCTCCTCAACCTCCAAAGCATCCCATCTAGTGTGCCTTGTGCGATGTTGTCGGACATGCTACCCATACTTGCCCTGAATTACCACATCTCAAAACCATGGTCAATGAAATGTTTCCAGAATTTGCTATTCCTGAAGTCTATGTCACCATACCCGATTCTCTTCCTAAACTTAAACACTTGCGCACCAATCACCCTTGTTCTTTGTGCGATTTCCATGGACATTATACCCATCTTTGCCCCCACCTTGACGAGTATCGCGCTTCTTTAGCCACATACCGCCAATTCGAAGCCGCACTTGCCCGTCATCCTTCTGCCCTAACTCCAGACCCCCTGTCTCCCCCGATTACCTTTCCTTATCCTGATACTGAAATGACCGAACCTTCAGCCACTATTTTCTACCTTTCCTCATCCCCGCGTTTCTCGGCAACCGACCCCTTAGTGCCTTCCCCCGACGGTTTGCTTACCCACTCATCTGTTTTCTCCGCTGTCACCCCTCATGCCGACACACATGTGAACCTTCCCCCTCAAAATCAGGTGTCTCATATTTCTACATCCTCAGATCCTCCTATTCCACCCACTCTTCCCATCTTTCAGACCGATGAAGACATCATGGAAGCCATGACCGCAACTGATTTTCCGTGGGACGATATGCACCATCGTGCATACTTCCTACCACACTAATCCCATGATCAATATGCCCTCAAATCTAAAGACTTCATTCCCGATCAAGTTGATTGGTTCAAAAACCCCATCCCTGCACCTAACGCTTTCGAAGAAGGCAATATAGCCAATATCTCTCCTACCATCAAAATAGACATTTCTGTCAAACCATGTATTGAAGAACATATCACCATGGGTGCCCAATGCACTCCAGAAGAAATTGAAGCCTACACCAAAATCTTCGAAGAATTCCGTGATATTTTCGCCCGGTCCTACTCAGAAATGCCCGGACTCAATCCTGCCATTGTCGAACATCACATCGACACATGGCTTGATGCCATTTCGGTCCATCAAAAGTTGAGACCCATTCATCCTTCTAGACGAGAAGCCATCAAAGCTGAAATCGATAAGCTCCGGCAAGCTGGTTTCATTTACCCCATCGAATATACCACTTGGGTGTCTAACCCAGTTCCCGTCCTCAAAAAACAAGGCACCATTCGTGTTTGCACCGACTTTCGCGATCTGAAAAAAGCTTGTCCCAAAGACAACTTCCCCACACCATTTATTGACCAAATCATCGATGATTGTGCGGGGCACGAGATTCTCTCCTTTATGAATGGCTTCTCCAGATATAACCAATTTGTTATCCGTCGTGCTGATCAACTTAAAACCGCGTTCATTAGTCTGTGGGGCACTTTCGCATACCGAGTCATGCCATTTGGCCTTAAAAACGCCGACGCCACCTTTCAACGAGCCATGTATTATTGTTTCCATGACTTAGCTCATATTATCCTTGCCTATTTAGATGACCTTACTGCACGTTCTAAACATCGGGTGTAACACCTTCATGACCTGCATACCATTTTTCTCTGATGTCGCAAGTATAACATTCGCCTTAATCCATTGAAATGTGTCTTCTGTGTTCCTGCCGGTCGTCTCCTCGGCTTCATCATGTCTAAAGACATGATAACTCTCGACCCTTTGAAGGTTCAAGCCATTCTCGAACTTCCTATGCCTTGTACCCTACGCAAGCGACAAAGTCTCCAAGGCAAAGCTAATTTTCTTCGTTGATTCGTTCCTGACTACGCCACTACCGCACATGGCTTCCTTAGACTTCTTCGCTCTCACACCCCATTTTTCTGGGATACATACGCTCAATATTCTTTTGATGCCCTGAAGCATGCTCTCACATCCGCTCCCTTGATCCGGCCCCCTGAATTTGACCGAGATTTCATCTTATACATCTCTGCTTCCACCTATTCGGTTGTTGGTGTTCTTATACAGAAGGATGATAACGGTATCGAACACGTGATCTATTATGTCAATAAGAACCTTGTCGGTCCACCTGTGTCCTACTCGCATGAATAAAAATTAGCACTAGCTATCGTGTTCTCGGTCCAAAAACTGCGTCATTATATCCTCATGCGTTCCACCAAGGTTGTGACTGATTCCAACCCCATGGCTTTCCTATTGAGTCGTCTCATCCTCAGTGGGAAGTATGCTCACTGGGTCGTTATCCTCCAAGAATTCGACCTTGAATTTGTCACCCCAAAAAGTAAGAAAGGTTTAGTCCTCGCTGAACTCATTTCTGATTTGCCTACAAGGACGCAAGATACTCCCATTAATGATGCTCTTCTCGATGAACATTTGTTTGCCATCACCACCGATGACCCTTGGTACGGTGACATCCTTACTTACTTGCGAACCCAAAAGTTCGCCCTTCATCTTGATCGCGATGCTCGACGACATATCCAACACCAAGCCTCTCGCTACCTTCTTATCGGCGATGACCTTTATCGTCGTGGAGTAGATACTGTCCTTCGTCGTTGCCTCACACACACTGAAGCTGAGCAAGTCCTCAATGCCTATCATAGCGGCGCTTGTGGTGGCCACCTCTCCGATCTCGCCACCGCCCAAAAAAATCATGCGTGCTGTATATTTTTGGCCTTCTCTCTTCAGTGATTGCATTAAAGCAGTCAAACACTGTTCCAATTGCCAACACTTCGCCCCCAAGGCGCGAGCTCCTCCTGCTCCTCTCCATCCTGTCGTCACAGCTGGTCCTTTTTGTAAATGGGCCATTGACTTTATGAAATGTCGACCTCCCTCTGCTGGTAACCACAAATATATCATAGAGGTGGTTGACTATTTCACTAAATGGGCCGAAGCAATGCCAACATTCAACAATACGACAGCCACTGCAACCCTCTTTTTCTTTAACCATGTCATTGCTCGATTCGGGGTTCCAAAACAGTTAGCCTCATACCATGGCCGACATTTCGAAGATCATATTTGGCATGAGCTATCCTCCCTATTGGGTTTTGAGCACCAATATTCATCTTCCTATTACCCCCAAGGCAATGGCCAAGTTGAAGTGGTTAACAAAATTCTTAAGACCATGCTTCAACGAACGGTGAATAAGCACAAAACCAATTGGCATCTCATGCTCTTCCTTGCTTTGTGGGCTTATCGTACTTCTGTTAAAACCGCCACCGGTTTCACTCCTTTCCACCTTGTCTTTGGCGAGGAGGCAGTCTTACCAATCGAGTGTGAAATCCCTTCCCTTCACTTGGCCATCGAACTTCTCCCGGATACCCAACCTCTAGAACAACGACTTATCATGCTCGAGCGTGCCTATGAAGACCATCGCATTGCATTACAAACTCTTGAAGCGACCAAAAAGAGCACCAAAGCTTAGTATGACCGAAAAGTCCACCCTCGTACCTTCCATGAAGGTGACCTTGTTCTAGTCTATGACCAGGCCCACGATACCCTCGGTCATGGGAAGTTCGACTCATTATGGCTAGGTCCTTACATTATCAGTAAAGACCTTGGTAAGGGGGCATATATTTTAGAGGAATTTAAAGGCCACATCCTTCCTAATCCTCGCAATGCACTCTATCTTAAGAGATATTACCCTTAGCATTTTCCATTCGAAATGCGTGTTTTATTTTCTTCTAGATAGCCAGCATTTGTTTTTTTTGCATTTCGCTACTTCACCAGGACATCTGTTGTCCACGAAGCCTTACTTCACCTCCCCTCAAAATTGGATTTTCTCACTTACAACACATGTCATTGGGGGCACCACCTTGCCTCTATACTCATTCCTGTTCATGTCAATTTTCGTCACAAGATACCATTTTGTACTCATGTTTTTATGATCCCCTTCGGATCATCCCCCATTTCATTATCATCATTAATGTCCATCTGTTCGTCACTCTACTATTTTCCCTCATGCCTTAGTTGGGGTTCCCTTATTGCCTCACCTATGGCGAACCTACTTCTGTCGACATCAACTCATTTACTCCAGAAGCCAGGTCTAGGGGGCAGTGTACCTTGGTTCGAGCTCTTCTCAGCATGATCGTGATCTATACACTTGATGGTCCAGTGATGCAGCAACAACTATTGGTGATTCCCGGGCGTGTGTGAGATGTCTCAACCCTCATGAGGGGGCGGCCCTGCAAGTAGCCCCCCACATGCCCGGATGACTTCTTCATTTCCGCCCTTGATGCAACTCCTCTCATTTGATGATATCGGCCTCAACCACTTGCAGCGCCTCTTCGATTTGCATGTATCATTCAAATTTTGTGAGCCCTTCCCCGTGTGTAGGGGGCATTCGGGTGTATTTGTATCTCATGTACTAGAATCTTTTTGAATAAGTCCTGAAGGTTATTCCAGGCATCGAATGTATGTGGGATTCATCATTTTATTTATCTGGCTCATGTTTAGGCTAGCACATGCTTCATTATTGCGTTTCGTGGTTTTTCGGAAGCCTTATTCTTTGTACTATTGTCTCGGCGGGCATAGGTATGCCTCCCCCGCTGCCTTTAACACTGGTACCACTTCATCACCTAGAGACTTGTTGCACCTGTAAGTCTCGTCTCCTCCGGGTCTAGTCCTTTAGCACATTAGACTACCTTACATTTCTCTCTCTCACTTCCCTCTTGATGCCTAGTGATTGAGTTCTTACAACGTACTTCAGTCATAAGATTTGCTCCTAACACTCGTACGTTGGGGGGCAATCTGTTACACCATTTTTTGGTCATCTAACCCATTATCATTAGATGAACCCAAGTACACCATGTTTTCACCATGTAAAATAACATTTGTCTATATTTCCTGGTCATATTTAACCCAAAACAAGGAAATTAATTAAATAAATCATTATTTATTTAATTATTTCCTAGGAATAAGTTATTCAAATCATTATTTAAATAATATTCCTAGTTAAATTTGACTAAATCATTTGTAAATAATTAAATAAATCATTATTTATTTAATTATATTCCCACCATCTCCCTAAAATAATAAATAAATCATTTATTTATTTATTGTTTATAAATAAAGAAATTGACCCAAGTCAAAAGACCTTTTCCCTCCAACAAATATAATAAAATATTCCTAAAGGGTGATTCTAGAATTTGATTAATAATATTTTATTCATGCACCGAGTTCTAGAACACCCCAATATTTTGTTATAAATAGAAGGGTTTTTCCCATTCATTAGTCACCTCCATTGCATTAGATCACTCTGGATCTACTCTTGGTCACCATTTTCCATTTTTGCCTTGTGAGCTCCCATTGAGTTCTATGTTTGTCTGGGTTTTTCTACACCATTAAGAGAGAGGAATTTTAGATCTGAAATGTTGAGGAATTTCAAGAATCCATCCTATTGAGGAGAACCGGAAAATAACTTTTTTGTTTTCCTCTCAGGTGCCCCATTTTTTAATATAATATAAAAAAATCTTTTAAATACATTGTTCTTGTCTTGTCTATTGGATGCATGGAGCCATATTTTACTTTATCTTCTTAATGTCTTTTATGCTTAGATCTGAATTTGTGCAGCATTATTTGGATCATCTAATTGCAGATTTAAAGATATTTTGCAGCCATAATCGATGTTAGGGCTATTTGTTATGCGTAGCTAAAGTGATCTTTTACGACGAAAGATTCATACTAACAATATTGTTTCATGATTCCTTAACTTAATACAAAATAGAGATAGAGGGTTTTGAGCAGTTGCTTCCCCATATACATCTTGTGTTGTGCGATTGATAACTTGTTTCTCTTACTTATATGTGATTGTGCGATTATGTTTTGTTTCCACAAATTGTAGGAAGGATTCAGTATCTTGTTTTAGTACATGATTACAAGATCAAATTGAATCCAGTTGGTAGATTTTCTACATGAAATAGAAGAGAGGGTTGATACCATCTTGCCTTGTGGTGGTTAGTAGGCCGCAAGGTGTGTGATAAAGACCAACATAAATGGAGGAGGGCTTCCACTGTAATTTAGAGCCATAACAGAAGTTGACGCAAGCATAATATTTACTGAGTTAACCATAGTTTGAGGATTGACATTGAGATCTGAAGTTCATGTCAAGATTCAGTCAAAGAAATGCCCAGAATCTATGGATCCATATGAGCTAGGTCGAGTCTCTTATGGAGGCAAGAGTCGTGTTTTTTCTATGTGTGGATAGGGTTTGTTCTACAACAATTAGAAGCACATAAGTAGAATTCCCTAGTTAGGACAGTTTCCTAGCATGTTTAGTTCATAAGGTATGACCTTAAGACTGTGACAAATTTGTGTAGAAGAATATGGGTTGTGACCCTTAGAGCGAGGTTTATTTATGTAATAAAGACCGTAGATCTGGAAGATGGTTTGCAGATTCAGTATCTGTGGAGACAACAGATCCAAAGGAGGGTGGAACCTGAGCAGAAGATTGAGCATGCAGAAGAAATGTGCCATATGAAGAATGGATTGACATGCAGAGGAGTTGATTTTGGTGGACTTTCCATAGAGTTTTAGACAAAGATCTGAAGAAACCTATAAAAAATTAGTGAATGGACTATTAGTGGCTGATTTGTGACCCTAGTTCAGTCATCTACAGATTGTTAGAAGTATGATAAGAGGAGTAGTTCATATTTGTTCATAGATTGGACAACAAAGATCAAATTGTCGATACACAAGAACAATGATCTTGAGAGGACTTAAACCATTGTTAGGTGGTAGATTTGAAGAGACCTAGATGAAGACAATATTGCGGGCCCTATATCAGTAAAAGGAATTGACTGTGGTTGGGCAGATTGATGGTAGGCCAAGTACAGTTGGAGGGTTGTTAGGTTACTATCAAAGAAGAGCCCTAACTCTTGTTCTGGTGAAGGACAACAAAATTGGTAGTAAGGGAAGGTGTATAGCGCCTAAGGATTTCCAGACTTTGAAGGACTAAAGTAACAGTCAAGTGGGCCAACCAACTAGCCCTAGTTCACTATATTGTAGAGGATTGATTCAGTGAGAAGAAGGGCAGCCTCCATAGCCCTGGACTTCTCATCTTAGAGCTGTAGTATGGAAAAAGTGGGCATACCAAAGAGTTGTCCACAAATGGAATTGTGAACAATTTGTTACCACTCAAACTAGTAGTGGATCTAAAAGGGGTTCCTAAGAGGGCAATTGCTAGGACAAGGGAAACGATGGAGGCTTAGCTGATTGTCACCACAGCTAAGGTTCCTTGCTCTTCACAGACTTTCACGATGGGTGGAGTCCCGGTAGTTTAGGAATTCACTTGTAGAGTATAGGTTAATGAATAGGTGGGAAGTGACCCTCGAAACCCTTTCCCTAAGATAAAATAAAGAGTGGGACTTGCTTTCCTTTTAAGCAAGGGAATTATCTTCTAGGGAGAGAGGAGGGGGATTGAAGGGTTGAGGGAGAAGAATAAGACTTATGAAGGAGGTTGGGATCCCTCATATGGTGGAAGGGAGGCCTTATCCTTTGGGAGGTTGCTCAAATGTAGAAAATAAGAAGCCAAAGGAAGATTTTCGACATTATTAAGTTGAACAACCCATGTTGACTACGCTCACTAAGTGGTTGGGAATGGAAACTTTGCTTCTATTTTATAAAAAATTCCAAAAATAGCTCAGCGCGGGCAGTCCACTAGGACAAAGCGCCAATGGGTGTGAGGCCGAGTGTTAATTTCTCTATGGGCGGGAGGCCATAACTGCCTGCTAGCGCCGACCCAAAATCATATGTTTTTGAGAGCTTGTTCCAGGAATAGTCAAAAGAGGAAATGTTCTTCTCATGGCAAGGGATGCAATGACACTTTTTGCAAGGCATGACACTACATAGAAGTCACAGAAATGGCCCTCCAATGTTCGGGATGGGGATTGCAGGGACGGTGACAAAATGTTGTTTAACACTTAGTTTTAAGTTTGATTGGGTGGGTATATTACTCTTATGTGATAATAGTTTCAGTTGGTAGTAATATTTATAATGATATCAAATGTTTGGCATTTTATAGTAGCACCAACCCAAAAATTGTTGGTTTGTTATTCCATCATACATAAACACAATAATATTTTCAGCTTTCAGTCTAAATCTTTTAATGATTTAATATGCATGCCAAACACCAACCTGTAAATGAGTGATTCAACCCCTAGCAGAGTTATGCCAAAGTTATAAGTAACATAAATTGAATGCGTCAAGAGTTTGAAATATTCCTATAATCGTAATCTTACCCTACATTGACATCTCTATGTAGCTTAAATACCAAAGGTATATAAGCTAGAAGCATAGCTTTAACATCTTTAGATCTATACACATCTTCTTTGAACCAAAGGTGATTTAAAAAATATGGTCTATTTGGTAATTTGGGCAAAGAGTGGTATCTATTAGTGGTATCTTCACTACCAAAATCATCAAAAAATTACATCGAGCCTCATCTTGTGAAGTTCATGGCATGTAGGTGAGGAATGAAACAAAAAGGATGCAATTCCAGTGAGCTACTTAAAACTCCCCCAACCTCACTAGTGTCGAACCTCTGCTTATGAAAATATTTATCATTGTAAATCATATATTACCAAATGTATCAAAGCATATCTAATTCAACTGTAGATAAATCTAAAATTGAGCTAGACATGTGCTCGTAATTGTTTGCCCATAAACATAGCAATTGCTTCATTACCTTACATGTTAGATTTACAGAACGTGCATTATGTAGACTTTAGTATGGACAACCATGCAGAAAATCATTTGATGTCTATAGTTTTAATATCCAAAAGATCCAGGGAAGAGAACAACCCAATGAGTTCCAAGATTTTCATATCTAAAATTGAGCTAGACATCTGTTCCTAATTGTCTACCCAGAAACATAGCAATTGCTTAATTATCTTACATGTTAGATTTATACAATGTGCATTATGTAGACCTTAGTATGGACAACCATGCATAAAATCATTTGATGTTTATAGTTTTAATATCCAGAAGAACCAGCGAAGAGAACAACCCAATGAGTTCCAATATTTTCATCTTCACCATCCGTGGATAACATAATCTTGCTATCAAAAGGAATCCATATGCATCAATAACCCCATGGAATCCCACAAAGCAAAATAAGAGAAAAATGCACACAATGAACATGACAAAATCCTTCATAATCTTCCTAGCAAATGGAATCATGAATCCATGATGCATCAACAACCCCATGGAATCCCAAAAATCAAAATAAGAGAAAAATACACACAATGAAAATGAAAAAATCCTTCTTAGTTGACCTTCCCTTCAAAGGACTCAAAATTTATTTTGCATTTTGGAGAGAACCTAAGCATTAAATTTATAGAAATTTCCTCCCTAGTATGTTAAAAGTCCTTCATATAATCGACAATAAGGACAAAAATCAAGAAAAGTTGAGCCATTAGAAGTGTAATGTATAATCAATTGTTTGAAGAAAAGCTAATGTATAATCAATTGTTTAAAGGATTAAGAACAAAATGAGGGAAATTCAACTAATGGTATTTCTACTTTTGAAGTCAATATGTAGCTCTCTTCACCATGTTGGCTAACCAATTCCCATGGGGAGGCATGGTTAGATGATTTTGGATATTCCTACCATATAAACTCTCCATATTGAATTCTTGATGGTCTATGAATAATTCAAAATCAAAATGATTGGGAAGTCTTCACTATGCCCTCCAACTGGACTCCCAAATACTTATACATGGGCAACCAGGTTTAAGTCAAGTGTGATTGGCTGCCTCCATCATAAACTCAAGTTAGATTTTATATTTTAAACTTATATTCTATAGTTATAGCAATCTCTGCCTCCATTGGACAAATATGAGAGAGGAGAACACATATTCCATAAATGCATTTACATTTTAAAAAGTAAATAGTATACATTTCATAAGGAAATGAATAACAAGAAAAAAAAAAAAAAAAAATCTCCCCCGCTAATCATAAGGTGAGTAAGTTTCACTAGAAGGATGAGATCTTAGATAAATTAGTTAACTAAATTCGTACCAAAAAAATTACAACTAAATGTTCAGTTAAAAAAAAAATTATTTCACATATCATATAATGTTAGAGATGTTGTGATTTGAACGGTCTTATCAATGAGATTACTTAATGTGAAAATGAAATTAATCCTATGAAAATTATTATTGATAATGGGATTAACATTAAAAAAAACCAAAAGACCAAAAGTGTTTCATTGATACTAAGAAACTTATTATCTATATATATTTTTTAGAGTTTACTTTTGTATTTAAATATTTCTTTAGAATTTTATATTAAGAAAATGATATAATGACCTAGGCTCATAGGGTTTGCAATCATGTTTCAGTTTACATTTTAAACATTTATATATGAGTTTTAAAGAATATACATTTTGAAAATTTATATATGGGCTTTAAAGGATATAATGATTAGAGATTATAATGGTTAAGAATATATGTTAGGGTATTTAAAGAGAAATCAAGCTTTATGTATGATGTGTAACCTATTTATGAATTAGAGATGAGCAATTGATCGTAATCAACCTTGGAGTGGCTCTTTTTGAAGTATTTTCTTTGAACCTTTGATTCGCCTAAGAAACCCAACAATGATTTAAATGGTTCCAGGAATATAAAGTTGGCATCTCATGTTTCTTTGCAATTGGAACCAACCCTACGAGAAGCCATGCAGAATAAAAATAAAGTTCACATGAGTGGGAGAGGTTTATTGTGATGAGGGGACAATTATTATTATGTTTTGAACCTCTTTACATGATTATTATTACAGTTGTTGGGAAGGCGGTAAACAAGTGCATGAAACAGTTCCAAAGATCGATGGATTCCTCCTCCTTATTGAGAGAAACAACGCATTATATCGTTGTCCTCTAAACATAGATAGAAGTAATGCAATCTTTAGTGAATAATTCTCATGCGCATGCCTAACATGTGGTTTAAAGTTTTGTTTTATGCTTAAAAAATCTAATTTACTTCTATGCCCTTTGGAGCTACTGAACGATATGTATTCCTGTCAACGATTGTGCAGCTCCCATTTCTGTATAGTTTCCTATCCCTATGCTATTGCCTTACGACGTTTCCTTTGCAACATGCAGTGCAATTGCTAGTTTTAAAACACTACAAAATAAGATGTATATCATTATTATTTCATATACACAAAATCACAAAATTCAAAATATATTTTATAGTAAAGGAGAATGTCAAGCAAAGAAACATATTTATTTGAGAATTTATTTATTTTTATTTTTATTTTTAAATTTAATGAATAAAATTATTATTTGTTTGTTTGTTAAATTATGTGAGTTTGGCATGTTTAATCTGTGGTTTAAGTCTCCATGATCTAAGGGTATTTAAGCTCTTTAAATTAGGCAAGAATTGCATCTGACGTGAACCTAGCGTAGCGTTTAGTATAGTTGGATTTTTGTTGCCCACAAAATTTCAAATTAACGATACAAGTCACCTTTACATTACAAAGTGCATTAACAAAACACTCTATCACTATGTGTGAGGCTCAATAAAATTAATTACACCGAAAGTGTTATATTGTGGAGTTTTTGTTTGACAAACTATTCAAATTCGTAGTTCCTACAGAATCTGAACAGTGTCAAAATATAACTTTTAATCCTTTGCCTGTACGACAGCTCGCCTCTTTGCAGCGCACGGCCCCCGGGTTCTGCTAGCAGATGTGCAAACGCCCAGAATCTGGCAGAGGAATTGGGCAATGTATCTCAGTTTATCTCCTGCGATGTGAAGAAAGAAGATGAAGTAGCGGCCACAGTGGAGAAGGGGGTTTCAATGGGCGAAGGCAGAGTGGACGTCTTCCACCACAACGCGGGCATTTTGGGCGCGGGCATTTTGGGCGCGGTCGGCCCTATTGACAAAACGCGCATGCCCGAGTTTGATTACACGATGGTCGTCAATCTCAGGGGAGCGCTTCTGGGCGTCAAATATGCAGCCCGCGTTATGAAGACTGCGAAGAAAGGGTCCATCATTTTCATGGGCAGCATGGGTGGCGTCGTGGGAGGGCTGGGTCCTCATGCCTATATTGTCAGCAAGACGGGTTTGGTTGGGCTCGTGAGGTTGGCGGCACTGGAGCTCCGAGGGTTTGGGATTCGCGTTAACATGATCAGTTCCCATAGCGTTCCCTCCCAGATTCTGGCACAAGCACGCCAAATTCTTGACTGCGAACCATTTTCCATGGAATTGGCGGAGAAAAAGTCAAAAGAATTCAGTCATGCCGGAACGTTGGTTAAATACTCTGGAAGTGGTTCAGGCGGCACTGTTTCTTGCGACAGAGCAGGATTCCGGCTTTGCTTTCTGTTCTTTCTGAATGAACCGGTATATATATGAAATGCAACACAAATAACAGGTACCTTTCCATATGTTCTAGCTTAGTTCATCGTAGTTCGTTACTTTACAGTTAGTTCTCAGCTGTGTGTTTTTGCTCTTTATAATAAGGATTTCATGCATATATTCATTTAATAGTCCAGAAGCCTATGCTAAGTTGGCCAGAAAGTTGATCTAGTTATTCAATGTCTTTTCCTCAGTATTTTGGTCCAGCTTAATGCAGGTCTTGTTTTTCACTGGCCCTAACCCTGGGACGAGGAAAAAAAAAAAGAAGCTAACTGTTCATGAGAGAGTCAAAACAAGATTGAAACTCATCCGATATCTAATATAGTGGAAACTATTTTCCCTTTTCTGATGGTTTTTCAAGGATTTGCTTCCATTTAGTATGTATACAGGTAAAATTCATAGACTAGACATAATTCCATGTATGGTTTAAGAGATGTGAATTCAGTTGCATATTCTACTTATAGGTTTCTTCCGAATGGTCTATAATATTCAGATTTCCGTTACAATAATTAGCAGAAGACCTAAGAAACATTAATTGGAAACCATAATTAACAAGCAGAAAGCGTAAGAATGTATATATTTAATAGGCAATTTATTGAGCATCAGTATGAGATAAACGGTATTCAAATTGTATATAGTGTTTTAATTAAATTTGGCTATAAATCTAGTTGAAACAATATTGTTGTCTCACACAATTTGGCTGTATTGAAAGTTAAGATTCAAATATGTGATGAGAATTTTGTCTCAGCAAATTTGGCCATAAATCTAAAACAATATTGAAAGTTAAAATTTGGCCATAAATCTAAAACAATATTGGACCTTTGTAATAACAAGCTAAGTGGAGATCTTCTTACTGAAATCAGTTCGTGCAAGCAACTGTACGAGATCAATCTTTCAAAAAACTAGTTCTCTGGCTCGATCCCTGCAGGTCTCGGTACTTTGCCAGTGTGTTGCAATCTTCTTTGCCAGCCAATGCCAGCGAATTTTTCTGTTTTTCAGGAAGAAATATTTTCGCTGTTTGAGGTAGTATCTCACGAATTCACAATTTAAGATCTTCTAGTCCTGCAGGTGTCAGTACTTTGCCAGTGTGTTGCAAACTTCTTTGCCAGCCAATGCCAGTTAATTTTTCTGTGTTTCAGGAAGAAATATTTTCGCTGTTTGAAGTAGTATCTCACGAATTCGCAATTTAAGGTCTTCTAGTTCGTCGAGCTGTGGCCTGCTTTCAATCCAAGTTCAAAGTTCAAGTTCAAAGTAAATGTCAGTTGTTGATCTCGATCAAAGTGCACATGGGGAGACCGACTGCGGGGGCATCATTTGGCTTAAATAGCGGGCTTGTTTGTGCCCGCGTGTCACCGATGATCTGAGATCGATGGAAACCACACCCTTTGATCTGCATAGGAGTTAACACAAATCCTGCTCCTTCGGTGTACCTTTGAACCCTTAGGGTCAAATGCTAGTTATAAATATATCAAAAAATAAAATAAAAAATATCATATAACCTACTAATTCTCGTGAAGATGAACTATATTAGCTCGTTCAAAACTCATTAGGAATCTATAAGATTTATGTGATGGATTCAGAAGACAAACCTCTACATAATTCTACTCATAAGAGCCTCCATTCAAATATCATATAACCCATTAAACTATTTGTATAGTGATATTAAAATTGGATATCATCCTTTCTTATTCAAAGAAATTTATCATAAATATTATTTAAAGAACAAAATTAACACCCCCAATGGGGGTGATCATTTAAGGGGCCAGTTGGCTGTGCATTGGATTGTGGAGCCAGAGGGGCCTACACACGCCGCACGAATGCAATGAATGGGCTTTGGAACCTGCATCCTGCTCCTCATGAGTTGAGTTTAATATCGCACAAGGACCAACAAGAAATCATTCGTAGGCGTCGGGCGATGAGGAGAGAGCGCCGAGAGAGAACGAGGTGTGGTTTGTTTTCATCCTAGCTCAAGTTGTGGCTTGGGGTAGTAGAACAAGACGAGGCTGTTGAATGTTGAATGCGGAAGGGAGGGATATTGAGGCCTGCATCCAACATGGCCATGGGATCAGGGGACGTTTTCTTTGTCCGACGTAACGGTTTATTTGGTCTTTGGCCTGGACTGCGTGGGTCGGGTGCAGACGCAGGGTTTTCCTCAGCCCGACTTCTTCTTTCGTTAGCGCACACTTCACTGGATCGCCAGTCGGATGGGGGGAGCAGTTTCAGGTGCCTTTCCTGGGGATGTATGAGCTTTGCGGGCCCCAAGGCTTGTGCTGTGTCTTCCTACGTCTTCACTACTCGTCATTGTGGTGTTAGTGCTCAGGACTTCGAGATCCTTCTCAGTTGGGTAATCGTGTTCAACAACTCTGGAATTGTTAGTGGTGTGTTATTTCAATATTGTCAATTCAATGTCTAGTGGGGTGTTTCTCAGGTAAAGCAGTACGCAGTCCATGGCAGTGCTGCAGGTGGTGTTGGAGTTGGTAGTATGCCTCTACAGAGAGGGCGGGTCTGCAGGGGGGGTGCTGGGCCACACATGGATGTATGCCAACAACATGGGGAGCCTAGCCCGGAATTTGAGTTGATTGAGAGTCGCCACTCCGCTACAGATATGGCCCTGTCTCCAGCCCGCTCACTGAGCCACGTAGAAGTTTGGTCACCTTGGAGTCCATCGCGACCCAGCTGGATCACATACATCTCACCATTGATACGCTAAGGGAACAGAGGTACGAGGACATGAACGAATTGGTTGCCTATATCAACGACCTCGAGCATGTGCATAATGAGACCTTTGACTCTGTGGAAGGACTCTGGCGCCAACAACAACGCACAAATGACCATCTTCGCACTTGGAGAGTCGAGTGGAACACATTGATTACCATATGCATGAACGCGATGCTCTCTTTGTTGCACTTCGAGCGTTTCCTCCCAATCTCCATCCTTAATGTGTAATTCGAGATTTGTAATTTTTCTCTTTTTGTGTCGACAATAACCAAAAACACCGACTGTCTTGGCTCCTCTTCAGGCTTCTTACTTTTCAAAGCAAGACTTGTGCCAGCTCTTAAACCAATCTATATTACTATATTTTGTTGGTGGTAATGTATTTTGTTGACACTTATGCTATGATAATATAATTACGCTGGAGGCGTTTTTTTTGTTGGCTTGGGGTGAGCAAATATTGTTCACCCCAGCCAATGAGAAGCCTTTCTCATCGCCCTTCCAGCCAATAAATTTAGACATGTGGCACCTCCTACAACCAATGAAAATCTTCCATTTGGCCTTGTTAGTTTGAAAAATAAGTTTTAAGATCTTAAATGTTTGAAAATAGGGACATGAGAGACGCCGAGAGGGTATGGAGACGAGGGTTTGCAGGTCTGTGTTGAGGGATTCAAACAGGGCAACAGTGGAGGCAGCGGTGGAGGCCGAGGCTCCGGTAGTCAAGTTCAAAACCCACATCTGCGAAGTCTGCAGTGACAAGTTCAAAACCCACATCAAATTCCAAAATCACTGCGGTGAAAAGTTCAAAACCCACATCAAATTCCAGAAACACTTCAGGGAGAGAGAGCAGCTCAAGCTATTGAGGCGTCTTGATTCCTTGAAAGGGAAGAAGAAGGATGCTTTTAGGGCTAAAATAGTACCCAAATAGGAGAAATATAGGGAAGCAGCCAGACAGGTTTTGGTGCCCAAGGTGGGCTATGGGCTTGCAGGGGAGATTAAGAGAGCAGGGTTTTGGGTCATCACGGTGTCTGATAAACCTTCAGTTTTGTCCCCCAAGGGTTCGAATAGAGAGGTTATCAGATAGATCAACTTGTATAAGACTGTCGCCGTTCATTGCAAGCTGTTTGGGTACAGGGCCTTCAAACATATTACTGGTAAGGTAGAGGTATGCCAAACTCTGTAGCTTGCATAAACTTGCTGGTAGTTTTCCATGCAGTTGATTGTGATGGAGATACAAATTTGAGAGGCGACGACAATTAGTTATGGAAGCAGGTATTGCCCGTGATAATTTATTTTCTGCTAACCATAAGCTGGAGAGCGCAATGAGATTTCCAACATTTGATGGAATTTCTCCAGTCAAGATGTTTTGGTTCAAGTAAATTTCTTCTAACAGAGGAAGCCCAAAAATGGAGGGAGGAATGGTTCAGTGGTTTCGGTGAGAAAGTTGGAATAGAGGGACAAGTATGAGAGCTTTGTGAGTCAACCCACTTAACATTGCTGAGATGATAGAGAACAGAATAGCTCGCGCGACACTGTTTTAAGGGAAAACCCCGAAGCAACTTTGACAGTTTGCCCTTCCTATGAAGGTCTTCCTTTTCCCATCGTTTATTATTCTTGAATATTTCTTTGTTATCTCAGGAAAAGTTTCAGAGAGTGGAATTGATTCAGGGTTTCCCAGTGTTGCCAAGCGAACGACCGTCGGGGGTTTGACTTCAGGTATGTCAACGCTACCAGTATTAAGGTATTTCTCTTTTGTTTTTTAGGAAGTATCGGAATTTCTATATACCCAGGCTCACATCTGGATAGATGCAGAGACTCTTTTAATAGAATAAGAGGACGATCTAATGAGTACCCAAAGTCTCTCGGACCCTTAAGAAAAACCATAATAGACCATAAAATAAAAACTGAAAGGAGCACAACCATGAAAAAAATAGTCTTGATTTTTTTTTGTTTGGTTGGTTTCTTTCTGACTCTTTTAATAGAATAAGAGGACGATCTAACGAGTACCCAAAGTCTCTCGGACCCCTAAGAAAAACCATAATAGACCATAAAATAAAAACTGAAAGGAGCACAGCCATGAGAAAAATAGTCTTGATTTTTTTTTGTTTGGTTGGTTTCTTTCTGAAACTACCCGGTATGAAGTGAGTCTGGATCTTTTTTAGGCTTAAATACTTTATGGTATTTCTAATTTTGCTATAAAATATTTCAAAGTGTGGGTTTTCATTGCTTGTGGTTGGGTGATTTTCTTACCAAGTTCGTGCAGCACAGACATGTATGCCTCGCCTATCAAGATGGTGGGAAAAAGGAGTGACATCAAATATGGTAGAAGTTCATTCAACCCAGGAATTGATTGATTCTCTTCTAAATGCTGGAGACAAGCTTGTTGTTTTAGATTTCTATGCTCCTGGTTGTGGTGCCTACAGATCTGTCCATCCTAAGGTATGTCGGAGGATTGAATCATTAACCAGTTTGTAATATTGTTCTATCAAAACGTTAATTTTTGAAGTAACTATTTTAGCTGTTCCTGGTGAAACATGCTTTTTGATGTATTCCATTCAAACAGCTTTCGAATGGGTTTTTCCTCTCTTTCCTGGAGATAATGTTCTCTGAAATATATTGTTTGAGCTAACAAAGTCTACGTCTCCTTAGCAGGCCACATGTTCTCACCATGGCTGTGCTCCTTTCAGTTTTTATTTTATGGTCTATTATGGTTTTGCTTAGGGGGTCTGAGAGACTTGGGGTACTCGTTAGATTGTCCTCTTATTCTATTAAAAGAGTCTCTGCATCTATCCAGTTGTGAGCCGACTTCCTGCTGCAAACCTTCTTAAAGAGTGTGTCTGCCTCACAAATTGTGAACCCTGTAGATATGAGTTATGGAAATTTTCCGGAAATCTCTAAACAGGTCCCTGATCCTTTGGTTCCAATTGGAAAGGGCCAGACTGCATCTTTGATGAGAAACTGGATTATCCTTGTAAGCAGATTGATTCTCCTTTTAACAGTGTCATAACCACTAGGCATACTGATCGTATAGATATCTTCTTGTTACAAATGTTTACCATGAGTTTTATGATGAACTTATATGGTATCTCTCACTCAATGTTGCAATATAACTAAATTTAGTTGGCCCAGTCAAAAATGCTGGATCTATTTCATCATAACAACTATAATTCTGCATTGTTCAGTTACATGATTCTTACCTACCATGTGCTTTGCTAAGCTTCAGGTCATGCTCTCTTTGGCAGTCACAGAAATACTTGTATTTAATAAATTTTTTGCAACATGAATTTTGAGTTCGTACTCAATGGTGCTAACCATTATCATTGCAAATAAATATTACAGTAGTTCTGTCGCTCTTGTCTTTATGCTCATATGTATGAGATGACATGGGTATATTACCTTGCTTGTTCTCTGATGGAATTTGTATGCAGGGTGCAGAGATTCCCTGCACAGAGATGTTTGGTACATTTTCATTAGCAGTGGGAGCCACAGTATGTGCAATTTCTTTACTTGAGCTGTTGGTATTAGATTTGGAACTAAATATTCAGAAAATAATGACTCCAAATGTGCTTTTATAGGTTGGAATGGAATACTAGGTTCGCTGGGCTCATCGAGCTCTCTGGCATTTGCATGAGGTATAACTACAGTTTACAGAAAGGTGGACCAAGAATTAACTTAATCTAGCTGTAACATAGAAGATATGTTTTGCACTATGCAATCCCCTTTTGTTCCATTGATTACAGGACTGTTGAGATGTTAGTTTTAGATTGTAATTGACAATCCATTTTCTTTGGGCAGTCTCATCACAGGCCAAGGGAGGGACCTTTTGAGTTGAATGACGTGTTTGCCATTATCAACGCTGGCCCAGCCATTGCATTACTGGCTTATGGATTCTTTAACAAAGGCTTTGTGCCAGGCCTTTGTTTTGGTGCTATAAGTACTGGCCTCTGTTTTGACTGTTGCTACCATTGAAATTCACAGAAGTACTAAATTGACAGTATTCTTTAAAGAATGATGTGATCACTATAAATTTAAACCAAGTTTGATTTAACAACTATGTCAAGGTGATTTTCAACAGCAGTATGTTAGTCACTCTATTATCAACCTACCATGCATTTTGAAAAATTCCTCAGGGGCTTGGTATCACCGTTTTTGGGATGGCAAATATGTTTGTCCACGATGGTCTTGTTCATTGCCGCTTTCCTGTTGGGCCTATTGCTGATGTTCCATATCTTCTTAAGGTAGCAGCTGCACATTGTTGGAAATACTGAGAGGGGGGTGAATCAGTATTTCTTTTCAATTGTTAATTTTACCAATTAGATCACCTATATTTAGAACACAAAATGAACAATAAGAATAAATGCTTTTATTAATTTCTTATTTACAAAAAATCAAGTACAATATATATAGGGCTCCAACCCTAGATGAAGACACCAATCTTCAATCTCCCAGGCTCCAACTTGTATTTTCCAAGCACTGACTTGGACTTCCAAGGCTCCAACCTTGTCAATTCTGAGGCACCAACCTCAAGGGCTGCAACCCTATATCTGCTACAGGCTCCAACCTAGTCTCTTGAGGACTCCTATCCTCTAGGACTCTAACCCTATCTTCCAAGGCACCAACCTTGTCTCTATGAGGCTCCAACCTCCTGCTTCATTTCGTCAAGATATATTTGGTTATACTTACGGCTCCCAATGTCTTCTTCAAGGAGCCCTATCAATATTCACTTAGTCTTCATTGTAGTCTCCACATTACGTCATCAATGACAACCTTATTCTTCACATGAAGGTGTCTCCACAGCTCTTCATGGTACCCAAACAATCTTTCCAAGGTCACTCCATGAGGGCTTCAATCAAGGTCTCCAAGAATGTCACCAAGACCAGCTTCTACACTGCTTAAACAAAAAGTCTACAAGGGTCTGTCCAAAAACTGCTGCAAGTATTGTGTTCTTCAAGTATTCCCTGCTATTATAATGTTGCTCCAGGACAACAATGCTCCAAAGATGCTCATTCAAACAAGATCTTTTATGTTGTATTTTCAATGCTTAAGATCTGTTATAATGATAAAACTGATGCATTTGTTCTTCCTTCAATTCTGAGAACTGAATGTGTTCTTTCCTTGATGATGTGATTACACTGTTCTTGATTATGTGGTTGTGCTTTGGTACCACTTTTACTTCTTGAACTGTTGTAGGTCACATTCTCTAACAATGATGATGATGTCCTTATCAATTTCTTCTTAAATGATAGGAAAAGAATATCTTCAGTACTCCTCCTACTTCACTGCTTTAGATAATGAACCTGTTGTAGCCAATAACTTAACAATTGAGACAAGATAACTCACAGATTTGACATAGTCCAAGACTGCAATCCGAGACAGCCCTCTGTAATGCTATCTTCTACAGGAGGAAAGTTCAAGCTCTCCACACAGAAGCTGCCATAGGTAACTGAACCAATAGCACCGAGCTACCCTGAAGTCTGAGTTAAGGAGAAACCTATCCACAGGACTGAGCTAATCCGAGCCTAAACTAGGCTACAATACAAGTCTGAGGTTCGGTTTAATATAATCGCAGGTCTGTGGCTTTATTTCACTGATTTGAGGTATAAATACTAACTAATCAAAGGCTCTACAAGCCTTGGATCATTGGTCCGAAGTTCTTCAATGGGACTGCAAGCTACAGAACTGAGTTGTAGTTCCAAGCCACCAATGCTAGAGCCTAGCCTCCATGGGACTGCAATCTGTAACAAATATCAGAGTTCTGTCCTCCAGCAAATGAGCACAATCCAATGCTACAAACACAGGCGTATACTTCAGGTTTCAAGATGATTGTCCTAGTTGGAGCTGTCCACTAGCCTGAGGTAACCCAATCACAAATATTTAGCCCAAAACGTGATGCCAAAGTCCTTCTCGGCCTCCTCCTTAATTTTGTGCTCAATTTCTGAATTTTTGACCGAATTCATGGTTGAAATGAGGTGCTGGAAGTCATATTTATATAGGACTTCGATCTTTAATAAAGGGACACGTCTCTTGGAGGGAGGATGACATGGACAGGTAGGCTTAGGTCGGCTAACCTTTAAAAATATTATATTCAAACTTGAAAATCAATTTTCTCTCAAACTAGAAGGAGTTAGAGGGCAAGTGATAGCTCGTTAGAAAGGGAAAATTACCCTCTTCAAGCCTATGGCAGTCCCAACCTTAAGTAAGGTCATTTTACCATCAAGAAACTTAAATTTGTGAGGCTGTCATTCTAATTTGATTCATGGCAGCTCTTAAAATTTTATGTCTAGGGCTCCTTAGGCCATTATCATTATGTGTTAGGGCCTGAGCATCTTCACAAGTATTATGGGCATTTAGATCATGCAGAATATTTGCCATCACGGTCAGCATCATCATCAGTGACTACCTAGATTAACAATCTCCCCCTGTCTTGATTTTACCATCTTGCACTTTCTTCTTAAGTTTCTCATTTTCCTTTTTCAAACCATTAATCTCTTCCATGGAAGCCATAAGTTTATTTAAGAGATCTTCTTCAAAGTCTTCTTTGTTCTCTTCATCTTCTAGGTCCTCTTTAGCCTTGTTGTCATCTCTCTTATCTTCAACTTCCTTGATGGGTTTTGGATTTCCTTCTTGCTTTCCATCATATTCTTGACTAGAGGTCATGGTAAATGCCCCTTTTGAGTGAAGATCATGAATTTTGTCCCATATGCCTTTTTTTGACGAACATTTTTCCAAATTGGCCTTCATAGAATCAGGTAGCCCATTCAAGATTGCTTTCATTGCTCTTGTATTATACTCCTTGGATTCTCCTTCCAGCATGCTATCAGTAATCACTGATTTCCAAACTTCAATGCTTTGAGTATTTAATAAATTCCTCATTCTTGCCTCCCATATATCAAAGTTTCCATTGAAAAATGGGGCCTTCGCAAAATGATTGACTTCAATTTCGATGGTTGAGGAAGACACATCTTCAAGAGGATTGGAGACTTTCTTCCTTGGCTTTGCCATTTGTGTTCTAATGATCAACCTTCAAGATGTTAGGCTTTGAGTGAAGGTATTGGCTCTGATACTAATTGTTGGAAATATGTTAAAATTGGACAACTAGGTCCAAAATCCGGGTTTTGCTGCTCGGATGACGATCCCAATATTTTTATAGGATTCCTCTTTCGGAGAGGTGTAAGATTGATCTAAAGATCATCTCGATCGGATAGACGAGAACATGTACTTTGAATTTATTCCACTTATGTGCTAGGTCGGCCTGGAATAAAATATAGACTTAAATGTCTTAAAGGACGTGTCACACACCCCCAAAGATTCCTATCTATTGGAGAGACTTAGAGTTCATTTGACACATATTGGTGTGGAGGAATTCTCTCTCTCTAGATAGTGTTGGAGCTGTGATATATATAGACTGTCATTTGTTTGGGTTGTTCTGGGTGATGTGTGACATACTTGGCTGAATGACCTATTGAAGACTTTGCTGGTAGAAGCATCCTGCTGATCGCCATAATGCCACCATCTATCATCTCTATTTTTGGCTTGTCTTCTATCGATCTATTAGTATGTTCTATCTTCTTCAGCATTGTGCCCTAATCTGAAATGGCATAGAACATGCGCATGAAATTAACATGGTATCGGAAGCCTGGAGAAGACAAAGCCCAATTTGAGTTATAGTTGAGAAGGTTGCCAGGTGTTTGAAGGCAGATTGCATGTTGAATAGAGACATCTTATGGGCGGTCTATCTACGAAAGAGAATGCGCAAGCCACTTTAATGCTTTTCGCGGAGCTCAAAGGGAGAAATCGATCTCAAAGCACGGTCGTTGAAAGCAAATATGGGGGACGTAAAGCTGTGTGGTAGGCCACAGGCCATACCACCACAGCAAATGGCAGCGCATATTTTTTTAAATGCAGGAGGTAATAGTGTAGGGCAACGTATGAATCATGCTAGGGTTACATCTCATCGCATCACAGACATCTCACGGGTATCAGCCTCCACGCAGACTTACTGCGTCTCCGCCATTGCTTGAAGGTTCGAAGCCGGATGAAATAGCCGCGTCAGTGTCCTGCGAAGCCCGAACAGGGAAGATTTTCTTGTAAATGGAAGAGATTGATGATGGGCTTAGATAGTCGGGTCTTGCTTAAATCACTTATATTGCTGATGGGGGATGGCTTGATGGATGGGCGACGCCATCTCACAGAAAAAAAACTCTAAAACTCAGCGAATGAAGAGCATGAATCCACCGACAATCGGATAACGTGGAGAAGCACCAGCGGTCAAATGTATTTATATCTAGTGCTCGTGCGGTATGGATTTCAAGCCATTCGCACTCAGTTTTTTTTTAGAAGCCTTTGCTGTAATTTTGAGACGAGTCGGTGACATTTATGATCGATTGTTGTGTGAGACAACGCTGTGTCTTCCTCGCGTCATTCCGACGACGCTTAAGACTGAGCGTGAAGCAGAATTGCTCATTATTATTTGTGGAGCAGTTTGTGTGCCCACTAAGATACGTGGTGCCTGTAACAGCTTGTTGGCGGAAGAATGGTGATGCCCTGGTGCTGGTCTACGGTTTGAGCAAAACCGTGAGCAACGTTTTGAAAATCGATTGCTGCGGAGTTGTTTTAGTGCAGTTGTGTGAGGTCGAACCAGGCGTGGTGACCTCGGTAGCCTGTGAGGAGAGCTGTGACTATGAACGTCAAGGTCAAAGTAGACGATGTTGGCTGCCACGTCACCCGGTGCCGGGACCCCACCTCTGCGCTTACGATTTTCATAAAGTTTGCAGTGATCTCCTCAAATGTCTACGTAGTGGAAGCATGGTGGTGGATCTACCCACAATGTTGCGTGGCGTGAAGCGACCAATGTTGAAGCAATAGCGTGGTGTGGATGTATGCGAGGGAGACAATGGTGTGGATAGTCTGGAATAGTGCCACACTACCATGAACGCTGAAATCTGCCAGTGGATCATATTTAAAGTCAGCAACTCAAGGCAAGCGTGCTGCGTGATTGTCACGTGAAGAAGTACGGAAGAAGCGCTGAAAAAGGGTCATCACAAAGTAGATCGTGAGGATGTGGAGTTGCAAGGTAAATAAAATAAAATAAAATTATGCATGGTTTTTGCTGGAACAACGGTTGTCAATGGTACATGCATCTGTCTTGTAACGGCCATCAGAATGCATACGGAGATAGGCAAGGATCATTCTCAGATCCACGAAGCTTCGCAACATGATGAAGATACATCGTTGAAGAAAAAGTTGAATGAGTTAGGCGAGGTTCTGACTTCCATTATCGGAGTCATCTGCGCGCTGGTCTGGTTTATCAATGTAAAATATTTTACCTCGAAATTTCAAATTTTCATTTGAAAAATGCACTTTTTACTTCGAGATTGCAGTAGCGTTAATCGTGGCTGCGATTCCTGAAGGTTTACCTGCAGTTATTACAACATGCTCGGCTCTTGGCACTAGAAAGATGGCTCCGAAGAACGCTATTTACCAAGTGTAGAGACTCTAGGGTGCACCACTGTGATTTGTTCTGATTAGACTGAAACATTGACTACTAACCAGATGTCCGCAGCGAAAGTTATAGCAGTAAAATCATACCCATGTTCACTCCGTGATTATACCGTTGAGGGTAGTACTTATGATCCTTGTGACGGGATAATTCAAGATCAGCCCTGTGCAGACCTATAATCTTAGATTTATGCAACTCGAGTCTGTGATTAAAATTTTGACCTGAGGCTCATTTAATTGGACCAGTGCCTTAATAATCTATGCAAATTTAAGGATCAATAACGACATCACTGTTCAGTGAATAATAGCTTGAATCACATCGATTTTTTGTAGAAGCTCCGTGCACAGAGCTGTTTTTTAAATGCGTGGATAAAAGGGTGAATTCGAGACCTTGATCAGTGACATTGGAGGAGCATTGTCATTGAAAGAAGGCAGATTGATCAGCTAATATGTGAAGCAGCAGAGGACCTTGACAGCAGTTAAGCCAGAAGTAATGGAGCAACAGTACTTTTTGCAGGTATAGGAGGAAGAGAACCCTGCCTAGTACATCAAGGACAAGAGTCCATGAGATGTAAGTGAAGTGTAGATTCAGCTAGCAGTGATAAACGTGATAGTTCTAAATCTGTGATTCTATGTCACTGTCATCATGACAGTGACATAGACAGACACCCATGTTTATAATAGTTGTAAGCTTGTAGGTCATGAGACGCAATGATAAACATGAAGTGTGAGCTGAGAAGTCTTTGCAGCCCCAATTTCTTTCGATCCGTCGTTGAACTCCATGCTTAGCAAAGCCTATAAAGTTATGAATAAATGATTTCCATTATTTGACAAGCATACGATACGTGTCAAGATGCATGGAAGCAATATTCTTGTATATGGCAATAAGTCTTTAATGGCTTTGACTATAAAACTCCTCAAGCCGGTGTCTTGGATGCCCTCATTTAGAATTAAGAAAGTCTTCTCTCGAAAGAGAAAATTTGGCATTAAGAAGGAGAATGTATGTTTGTATATATACGAGTAGATACATTTCTTTGAACAAAAGAAGATCCTCATGGCTCGGGGACATATGGCTTCAGAGGGGGAAATTCTAAAGGAAAACCAAGAAGCCATATAAATTCCAGGACATCTAGCAGCCATGAGTACTTTTGTACAATCTGAGCTTGGATCCTTTGAGGAAGTCGTAAAGCATCAAGTCTGGAAGGATACTATGCACAAAGAGTATGAGTCCATTATGAAGAATAATGTCTGGAATGTGTTTCCAAGACCATAGGACAAAGCAGTTGTCACCTCGAAATGGCTCCACAAGATCAAGCATGGATCTGATGGAAGTGCTGAAAATTTCAAGGCAAGATTCGTTGCCTGTGAGGAAGATATAGACTATGATGACATATTTGCACCTGTAGCCTGATATACCACCATTCGATCTATTATATTCCTTGCTGCTACGCAAGGATGGAGTCTTCATCGGATGATGTGAAGACCGCATTTTTCTGCATGGCGTGATAAAGGAAGAGATATATGTGGAGCAACCTTTGGGGTTGGAAGTCCAGGATCGAGACACCCATGTCTGCAGGTTGAAGAAAGCCCTCCATGGGCTTAAACAAGCACCCTGAGATTGGTACAAGAGGATAGATAGCTACTTGATGAAGCTAGGCTTCACTCGAAGTATTGACGTCGAACCTTCCTTGCAAGGTTAATAGAAAAAGCCTCTCACTGCGATCTTTGTATGTGGTTGACCTCTTCTGACAGTGCTGACCCTCTCATTCGAGTGCAAGAGGGAGCTCGGCTTCTTTGAGTTCGAGATGAAGGACATAAGACGAATGTCTAGGCTGAAGGTCTAGCGAGACTGTGAGATTTTCCTTTCTCAAGGAAAATACATTATGAAGTTTCTGGTATGATGGACTGTAAGTCCATGGAACTCAACTTTAAGAAGTTGTGTAGCAGCGTTGCTGTGCCCGTCCTACTGAGTATCGTCAACTCATAGGGACCCTGATGTTCTTAGTGAACACCTGTCCGGACCTATGTTGTGCAGTGAACACTTTGAGTCAACACATGGTTGATCATAACATTCACTGGGTTGGTGCCAAGAAACTCTTGAGATATCTCTGGAGCACGATAGACCATGGGCTGAGATACACTGCCGGGAGTACGACACTCCATGGATATACTGATGCCGATTGGGTTGGCAGTGTGGTGGATCGCAAAGCACATCTGGATGCTACTTGACATGTAGATCTGCTTCGGGCAGGAATCTAAAGTCGGTAGCCTTGAGCACCGCTGAGGCCGAATACATTTTAATAGGTATGGCCTGTTGTGAAGTCACTTGGTTGCGAAAGCTCTTCTGTGAGTTGTTCGAGCATGTGCCAGATGCCACCGTTATCCTTTGTGATAACTAGAGGGGGATTCGTTTGTCATAGAATCCTGTGTTCCACGAACGATCCAAGCATGTTGTTGGGCAGTACCACTTTATGCGGGATATGCGATGCAGTAGTGATAAATAGACTCGATCATATAGGAGCGATGAGCACGTCGGATATTCTCACAATGCCCTTAGGGAAGGTCATGTTCATAACCTTAAAGTGAGAATCTTAGTGTCATGGAAAGATCCTATTACGAAGTCTTTGTTGGACGATGGCTCTGGGAGCTGCGGGGGTTTTGGGGACGGCTTCTCGGAGCTATGAGAAACCACAAGGCTAGGCTTGCCAAACCTTGTTGGTGTGCTTGGACCCCACCGTTATTATTATTGAGTTGGTTTACCTCTCATTATCTATGCCTTATCTGCATCCTACACATTGAGTTCAGGGCTCATGGGAAGTACCTCTCATTTGGCCAATGAGATGGGAAAGGCTAGAGACTAGTAGCAAATACTGATGGAGGCATCAGAATTTTCCGTACTCTCTATCTAGGATGGCATGGTCCAACCACTTGATCTGGGATCAAGTCTTGTGAGGTCTGGAACCTCTGCCTGACTTCGGGTCAGATGAACCAACTTCGGGTTGGTTGGAGACTCTTTGTGAGTTCGATAGAGGTTTTGACCTCTGGGCTAAATCTGTCAGCTGAGAATGATGTCCTTGTGACTGACCCACTTTTGTTCTGAAATAAAGAGGCCATCAAAGCAAGTTACGGTGGGATGCTGCACGATGTTTGGATTGCACTAGCGGACAGAGTTCTCCCTAGTTGAGAGGGAGTGTTAAAATTGGACAACTAGGTCCAAAATCCAGGTTGTACTGCTCAGATGATGATCCTAATATTTTTATTGGATTCCTCTTTTGGAGAGGAGTAAGATTGATCAAAATATCATCTCGATCGGATGAGCAGAACATGTACTTTGAATTTTTTCCACTTATGTGCTAGGTTGGCCTGGAATACAATATAGACTTAAATGTCTTAAAGGACGTGTCACACACCCCCAAAGATTCCTATATATTGGAGAGACTTAGAGTTCATTTGACACATATTGGTGTGGAGGAATTCTCTATCTCTAGATAGCGTTGGAGCTCTGATATATATAGACAGTCATTTGTTTGGGTTGTTCTGGGTGATGTGTGACATGCTTGGCTGAATGACCTATTGAAGACTTTGCTAGTAGAAGCATCCTGCTGATCGCCGTAACGCCACCATCTATCATCTCTGTTTTTGGCTTGTCTTCTATTGATCTATTAGTATGTTCTACCTTCTTCAACATTGTGCCCTAATCTGAAATGGCATAGAACATCTGCATAAATTAACAAAATACTAAGAGGGGGGTGAATCAATATTTATTTTCAATTTTTAATTTTACCAGTTAGATCACCTATATTTAGAACACAAAATGAACAATAAGAATAAATTATTTTATTAATTTCTTCTTTACAATAAATCAAGTACAATATATGCGGGGCTCCAACCCTAGATGAAGACACCAATCTTCAATCTCCCGGGCTCCAACTTGTATTTGCCAAGCAACGACTTGGACTTCGAGGCCCCAACCTTGTCGATTTGAGGCACCAACCTCGGGGGCTCCAACCCATGCAGTACCAGGCTCCAACTTGGTCTCTTGAGGACTCTCTCCTCAAGGGCTCCAACCCTATCTACCAAGGCACCAACCTTGTCTCTATGAGGCTCCAACCTCCTACTTCATTTTGTCAAGATATATTTGGTTATCCTTACGGCTCCCAATGTCTTCTTCAACGAGCCCTGTCAATATTCACTTAGTCTTCATTGTAGTCTCCACATTATGTCATTAATGACAACCTTATTCTTCACATGAAGGTGTCTCCACAACTCTTCATGGTACCCAAACAATCTTTCTAAGTTCACTCCATGAGGGCTTCAATCAAGGTCTCCAAGAATGTCACCAAGACCAGCTTCTACACTGCTTCAACAAGAAGTCTACAAGGGTCTGTCTAAAAACTGTTGCAAGTATTGTGTTCTTCAAGTATTCCCTGCTATTATAATGTTGCTCCAGGACAACAATGCTCCAAAGATGCTCATTCAAACAAGATATTTTATGTTGTATTTTCAATGCTTAAGATCTGTTCTAATGATAAAACTGATGCATTTTTTCTTCCTTCAATTCTGAGAACTGAATGTGTTCTTCCCTTGATGATGTGATTACACTATTCTTGATTATGCGGTTGTGCTTTGGTACCACTTTTACTTCTTGAACTGTTGTAGGTCACATTCTCTAACAATGATGATGATGTCCTTATTAATTGCTTCTTAAATGACAGGAAAAGAATATCTTCAGTACTCCTCCTACTTCACTTCTTTAGATAATGAACCTGTTGTAGCCAATAACTTAACAATTGAGACAAGATAAATCACAAATTTGACATAGTCCAAGACTGCAATCCAAAATAACCTGCAATCCGAGACAACCCTCTGTAATTCTAGCTTCTACAGGAGGCAAGTTCAAGCTCTCCACACAGAAGCTGTCACAAGTAACTGAACCAATAGCACCGAGCTGCCCTGAAGTCTGAGTTAAGGAGAAACCTATCCACAGGACTGAGCTAATCCGAGCCTAAACTAGGCTGCAATACAAGTCTCAGGTTTGGTTTAATATAATCACAGGTCTGTGGCTTTATTTCACTGATCTGAGGTATAAATGCTAACTAATCTGAGCCTCTACAAGCCTTGGATCATTGGTCCGAAGTTCTTCAATGGGACTGCAAGCTATAGAACTGAGTTGTAGTTCCAAGCCACCAATGCTAGAGCCTAGCCTCCATGGGACTGCAATCTATAACAAAGATCAGAGTTCTGTCCTCCAGAAAATGAGCACAATCCAATGCTACAAACACAGGTGTATACTTCAGGTTTCAAGATGATTTTCCTAGTTCGAGCTGTCCAATAGCTTGAGGTAACCCAATCACAAATATTTAGCCCAAAACGTGATGCCAAAGTCCTTCTCGGCCTCCTTCTTAATTCTGTACTCAATTTCTGAATTTTTGACCGAATTCATGGTTGAAATGAGGTGTTGGACGTCATATTTATATAGGACTTCAACCTTTAATAAAGGGACACGTCTCTTGGAGGGAGGCCGACATGGACAGGTAGGCTTAGGTCGGCTAGCCTTTAAAAATATTATATTCAAACTTGAAAATCAATTTTCTCTCAAACTAGAAGGAGTTAGAGGGAAAGTGATAGCTCGTTAGAAAGGGAAAATTGCCCTCTTCAAGCCTATGGAAGTCCCAACCTTAAGTAAGGTCATTTTACGATCAAGAAACTTAAATTTGTGAGGCTTTCATTCTAATTTTATTCACGGCAGCTCTTAAAATTTTATGTCTAGGGCTCTTTCTTCATATGCTTAGGGTTCCATACACTTAGGTTTTCATTCATGTATATTAAGGGCATCATTAGTATTATCAATGTGTTAGGGCTAAGGCATCTTCTAGAGTATTATGGGCATTTAGATCATGCAAGAATATTTTCCATCCCGGTCACTGTCATCGTCAATGACAACCTAGATTAAAGCAGCTGCACATCGGGTTTGTTCCTAATTTCCTTATCATAGCTCGATAGATCACTTCATTTATGAGTTAGACATAGGTACACTCGGTCGTAGCGAATCTCATACGAGATTTGTTTAAATGCCCTTGCACCGGGAATCAAGGCGAGAATAGACAACGAAAATTTCATGGTGATTTCGAGTTTGGATTTGGTTTGCTCGTTAATGGTTGTTGTAACCATAGACATTGTGCAAATAGCATGATCGGATACTTTGATTAGTTGCATCCTTCAAATCAATAAGTTGGATGGATAGAAATAAGGAAGAAAAAGAGGAAAAGTTTGACAGTAGACAAGATCCTTGTTCCCAGGAAATACCTGTGATGATCCATTTTCAAAAGTTAATGAGCATACAATTCTGTATATGGTCTTTCATATGCAAATTTTTTAATTTATCTATTAAGCAAGGTTTAAAAGTTGAATATGACCAGGGTTCTAAGTTCGGCTGAGTCAAAAGAGTATCAGAACCCTGAAACGGTGAATCAGATTTAGAATTACTTTTATTTATAAAAAAACTATGAAACTGTTAGAAAAATTGTTTTAAACAAATTTTAATGCCATTCTTAAGGTTTCCAGTGCAGAGCATCATAAAGTTTCAATTGCAATCTCAATGTTTATGTTTGTGTTTAATTTTCTAAACATCGCCACTAAGTACAAATTTGTTTTGTTTGCTTTAGTACCATATGCAAAACTTTACAGCAAAGATAGTAGAGATGATGAAAGAAGAAAACCTTTTTGCATGGCAAGGCGGACCCATTATCTTGACACAGGTATGTTATCTTCTTATAATAGTTTGTTACACTGTTCTGTGTATAACGAGGTATGACACTTTGATCTGATTCATACTAATTAGTATATATTGATTATTACACTATTCTGTGTATAATGATGTATGCCACTTTGATTTGATTCATACTAATAAGCTACGGCACCCTGATTTGATTCATAGTCCTGTGCAGATAGAGAATGAATATCAACAAGTAGAGCAATATTATGGTGAGAAGGGAAAGTCATATGCCAATTGGGCAGCAAATATGGCACTGTCATTAAATACAAGTACTCCCTGGGTGATGTGTAAACAAACCGATGCTCCAGACCCAATTGTGAGTATTTTTTTTAATAACTTTTGCCATTAATAGAAGTCTAGCTTTCCACATAAACTCTCTCTATAGCAATTCGCAATAGTCTAGGGCTTTTACTGATATATGAATCAATTTTTTTTTTTGTAGATCAATACCTGTAATGCTTTCTACTGTGACTATTTTAAACCTAATTCTCCTGGAAAGCCAAAGATGTGGACTGAAAACTGGACTGGATGGTAATGATTTCTGTATAATCTGCAATTTTTGCTTTCACACATATCAGGCACTCCCCGAATTTAATTTTCAATAGAGCAACAGCATCAAATTATACTAAGAACAGTAAAATATATAGAAACAATACTTCAATGATGACTCTTTGGTACAAAGAATTCTCTAAATTCTAGAAGAAGAGGGTATGCCTAGTGCCTCCGTTTCAGAAAAGATTGTGGATCAAGGTACTCATGGAGAACACTCAGCAAGACTATGG
This sequence comes from Pinus albicaulis, assembly GCA_034641835.2. Lineage (NCBI taxonomy): Eukaryota > Viridiplantae > Streptophyta > Pinopsida > Pinales > Pinaceae > Pinus > Pinus albicaulis. The sequence goes on from JAXQQM020089975.1 coordinate 131,375, forward strand.
TAATTTGGAGGACTATCGATTGGCAGATGGCATCTTCGTGTGTTGCAGCCTTAATAAATGCTTGTAAAGAGAGAATGGGAATAATTTTGGGGTAGGCTTTTAATTTTTCTAGATGCCTTGGATTATCACTTAGCTTACCTAACACCATCTGATCAGGTGATTTGAGCTAAATTCATCATCCTTGTGTGAGAAATCGAAATGAGGGTAGTTGTAAGTATGGCCAAAACCAATTTAAAAGTTACCCTATTTTCAATAATTATACGATATCTTCCTATGTAGATTCACTTCTAGTAGTGAATACAAGGTGAAGTATGAAGTTGGTAGTGTAGGCATTGGGTTTTGGGTCTTCAAATGGCTCGAGGAGGTCAGTGGATGGCATTCTTCTAGAGTATTATAATGAGTGGAGGAAGCCTTTGGAATGGAGGGATTTTACATACTAAGTTTCATATCCCCTTTCGGCGTTCCCTTGCACCTCCCGGTGTAATTGATAGTAAATATTTTTAACCAAAAACAAAAAATTAAAAAATATCATACAACCAATAAACTATTATATATAAAACACTTCCTTTTTTTTTCACTAACATAAATGTGAAGTTATGGAAGGGAAGAAAAAATAAAAAATGTAGGGGGGGAAATTGGTCTCACCGCATCATTTTGACATGTGACCTTTCCCAATAATAGAATTAGGTTATCAATTAGGAACGTCAAATTAGGATCCCGTAAGTATCATGGCAAACATCGGTCCCTCTAACCGTCATTGGAAACCAGAAACCACATCCCAAAACCATTTATTGTGAGGCTTATGGTTCAACTTTGATAACATCCCTACAATTTCAAAAGGCCAACAATAATACCTTAAATCTGTGTGGTATCTGCGAACTAGGCTTTGAGGGTTTCAGTAGAAGGTTTCTGTGGGTTCATTTTCACTATCTATTACATAATTCTTTGGTTTCAAGTAATGGTGATGATGGAAAATTCATCGAAGGTCACAAAAGAATGGAAGAAATTGAAGATCCAGGAGCTGCACTATGAACTTTCTAAGAGGGATTCAAACCCCGGCGCTCCCGGTCCTTCGCCGACTGAATGCCTGGGAAATTCTTTAGATCTGCTGGAAAATTCCATAGGCGAGGGCCCTGAGTCCGACATAAAATAGGCCGTTCCTCCATTAGAAGATGCATCAGAAAAATCTGAGGCATTTAACGTGGAGGAACCCCCTTATGGAGATGAAACATCCCAACTCAATACTGTCACCAAGAAGTGTGAAGATTCGATAATGGCAGATTCTATGGACACCGTCACTATCATCACGACAGTCGTGGCATCCATGGAGAAGCTGTCAAATGAGGGGGGAGATAATGGAGTCGCTAGCATTGCAGGGCCATTACAGTTGTCAGACTTGGAAAAGAAGCACCGGCGTGCCAAGAGGTTTGGCTTGGCATTACAGTTGTCGGAGGAAGAGAAGCACAATTCGTGAGCAGCAAGGTGAGAGTAAATATTTTGTAGGAAACTGCTGGTTAATTTTATGTTAGGGTTTTTGTAGTGAATGAAGGGTATGCACTTACATTTTCTTCAGTATTCATCTTCTGTTTCTGTTCCCTTTATAATTTCAAGGGCTTGCATGTTGAATTTACAATTAGAAAATTTACTTTTCAAAATCTGGGTAGTACGATGTGTGGGTAGAGTCTTATAAAAGTGAATTCTCAAAATAAAGGTTTCAAGGAATACTTTTTTCTTCCTTTTCAAATCAATGAGATTTAATCCTGAAATTTTCAGGGCTTTATATGTGGCCTTTTATGGTTTCAACCAGATCCATTTTAGATAAAGAATAAAGTCACACTAGCTACAGCCATGGCTCTGGTGTACTTTGAGCCTTCTAATTTGCATGGGTGTTTTTTGTGTATTGCTTGTTCTTTTTCAATTAGGTAACCAACCTGCAAAATTAAATTTTCCGACCTTCCTTAAGAACAGACCATTAGCTTTGTTATCAAATATTGGAAAAAAATTCAGTTCTCTAAGAGAGATATTGATCTTGTGTTCGCAACACTAGCGTGCTCAGCAATTGGAATCAAATTTATAGATTAAGCCATGAATGAACAACAAATAAAAAACCCTTAAATATTGCCTGCGCAATATTTTAATTTTAGCAGAAAGTATGATGTATTCACAGTGGACAAATATTAGAGAGTAAAATATATGATATAGAATTGTAGTGCTTTGGAAATAAAATGCATGAGTCAACCTTACCTAATCTGGAATTCTCCAACACTTCCAGACTGTGACTAAAATTTACCTATGCAAGTTTCCTGGTTATCATGTTGTCTTCTCTGTTGCATTCTCCTCTATCTGTCCTTTTTGAGACAATTTTTGTTGTATCATTATATCTTTTTATATTATTTAATTCAATGTATTCAAGACTTCTCTATAGATAAAGGCTAAAAGGAATTTTTTCTTCCTCAAGGGCTATTCATAAAGTAAAGGTTAGTTAAAATTCCTAAAGTACTATTCTACTATCCTAACATAGACAGTAAGATAAAACCTTGCTTTGTAGGAGATGCAAGTCTATAGGATATGTGAATATTAACAAAAATTCTAATATTCAGTATATTTATCTTGCATGTTTTAGTTGATGTATTTCCTATATTCACAATCCCTTATAACCATGATGAGTTGTTTGCCTCTTGTTAGAAAGGGGTAATTCAGGGATAATTGTTGCACAGGGCCTTAGGCTAACTTGGAATGTGTGTTACTGGTTTGTGAGCAAATTTATGAAGTTTCTCAATTTAAAATTTTATTGTTTTCAACCCAATGTAACTTAGTGTTACTGCTACCTAATTCAAGAAAAAAATGAAGTTGGATAAATAAGCTTATAGTGAATTGTATGAAGCTTTAAGACCCAAATTATTTGTTGAAGCCTGAATTTTATATTACCATGTTTTGATTAAAAATCTAGAAATATGTGGTAGCGTTTTTTTCCTTGAGCTTTACTGTGTTATAAAAAGCCTTTTGATGATTTCTGTTTTGAATCGTTATGTCTCTGCAATACAAGAAATGCTATAAAAGCACCTGATTGGCATGATAGCATGGTTGAAATTAGAAAATGGTCTTGTTGAACCTCATTCAGAGGTTATGTTTACATGGAATTTACTGGTCCAATTCAAGTAGCTTCTCTTGATTTAGAGCTGTGGTAACCCTTTTTTGAATAGTTATGTTGGTGCAGTATAGCTAAATAAGAAAATGCTATAAAATCACCAGATTGGCATGATAGGATTGTTGAAATTTGAAAATGTTCTTGTTAAACCTCCATCATAGGTTATATGGTTATATGGAGTTTACTTGACCCACACCTGTGATAAGTTATAACCATCGGAGGCTTTGTAATGATATCTTGAATTGAGTTTCATTTTTGTTTTGCATCTATTCCCTATTTCTTTTCAAGTTGGGTTTTTTTGATGTTATAACTTAATTTTCAACTTGTATGGTTGTCTGGGGCTCGGCATAAGTTTTTGGCTGGTTACATGTTTACACAACAGCTGTGTGAAGGCAAAAAACTCTTCTGCTTCATATTTGTTGTAACTTGTTTTACGGTGCATCTACAGGTTGCAATAGTCAGTGCACATAAATTCTGGAAGCACATCAATTATTTACACACAGTAGAAATTTAAACAACATAGAAGCCGTATTGCCACTACAGAACCATAAGATTTATTTTCATGCAATCTTCATGCAGAGACTTGAGGGCTAAGAGCCAGTAAGACATGTTTCCTTTCAAATTTATGCCTAACTATACTTTAGGAACTATTTAAAGTGTAGAAAAATTTGGAATGTTAAGAAGCCATTAAACAGTTAAATAAGCCACCTTCTCCAGCAAATGTGAATCAGTGGTTCAGACCTTGACTCCATGTTGACCTATATCAGTTCCCAAATAAAAATGTGTTATATATCTTGGCAACCCAAATTAACTTAGTCATTGGTTATGAAGGCACCATGTGGTGATTATGAATGTGTTGGAGTTGATATTCCTTTGAGAGGCCCCAACATGAATCCTGGACTGTTTATCTCTCTCTTAGGTAATGGTTATCAAAGTCTAGTGACTATCAAGAATACAAGGTAAGGGAGTTGATATTCCCTTGAGAGGTCCCAACATGAATCTTGGACCATTTATCTTCCTCCAAGGTAATGGTTGTCAGAGTCAATCTTGCCTCTGCAAGTGCCACACACTACCTCCCAACTAAGAGGACACATGTGGCTTTTCAACCCAACAGAAATGGTTACAAATCACAATTGTTGAGAATGTAACCCATTCAAAACGTGATGCAACCCTTGGTAGTGTTGAACAAAACCATAATTCTATATAGCGTATGATCTCTATAACTAAATCCTGATCACAATATAAAAATTCTCATATCAGTTAAGATCAGTGAAGAATCTATCAAAATCTTAACTGGAAACAAAATTTGTTTTCGGCTGTGAGGATTGCCCATGAACCAGTGAGGCTCCTATATCATTTTGGATACTATGAAATCCATGTTTACATTGATTCTGCAGTCAGAGGGCAACACCTCATGTGTGACAGATCATTACAGATCATTCTCAATATTCGTACTGATACAACAGCTAGCAGAAATGGGTGATCATCGAAGGCATGGAGTGCGGTGGATAATTTCTGTATAGTATATATGATTAGCCTCTTGTTCTGGCACTAATTACTGCTACAGACCTAGAATTCCACCCTTTGGAATGGTGGAAAAATCTTGTTGTATGATTTCTGATTCGAGTCATTTTCAAGGCATATGTTTGTTTAACTTAAATGTTCGGCATCTCTATCAAATAAATATATCTTACGTATTTTATTTTAAACAATGTTTGGCCATAATGGTGTTTTTTAAGTTTGGTGGACTGTGTCAGTTCTGGTGCTACTGGACTTTGCTCTAATATTTAAAGTGATTAATAGCTATGAAAGTAATTTTTGTATTGAATGATCAGTGCACATGGTCCCTAATCTTATCAGTCAATATGTTTCATCTCTTAATTGACAGAAATTACCTTCCGGTATGTTTTATTGATAGATTTGGTGAGTCAGCAAATGGTACTCCAAAACCTACCTCTCCTGGACTAGGAGAAGAAAAAATATTGGAAGAAGAAAGAGGAAAGTGAGGGCTGAGAGGTTTGTTCTTCCAAAATTCAGGAATTTATTTTAAATGTTGATTACGAGATTATGATGATGCTATTTTCCTTATCTTGTGTGTCTAATTTACCGTCAGCTTAATTTTCTTAATATTTTTTTCCAAAATTATGATACGCATTTGTTTTACTCCAGAATAATTGGAATCTCACAATGCCCAAATTATTAAACAGTTTTGGACTTGCTTTGCGCTCATCTGTTGATGATGAAGCAAAGAAGAAAGCACGTTTGGCTAGATTTGGAGTAGATGTGAAATCTGCTTCCTTGGAAGATGACAAGAAAAAAGCAAGGGCTGCAAGGTAAACTCTATTTCAATGATTGTCTCTGAAAGTATTATTTGTTTGCTTTGTATGTTATGATCAAGATCATATCTGTTTCTTGCCTTTGTGCTTTTCATAAATCAAGTCTTAATTGGAACTTTGTTATATATGGAAGCATACCTGAGGGCAATTCCTCGTGTAAAATTGAAAAATGATTGTAAATTGTCTCTTTATCTCAGGTTTGCCTCGGAATTGGATGGAAGCACTTCAGAGGTAAACAAAAAGCTAAAACCAGACCTGGCAGGGATTGTGGCATCAACATGAATGGTGAGTGTAAGTTCCTTGATCCATAAATCCTAATTTAGTTCGATTTTTGTTGCATGATACAAAGAAACACAACTGATTACTTTATTTATGATTCAGGTTTGGGATTCCAAGGCAAAGATGCTCTTCCTGTTGCATCACAGCACCATCAGGCAATGTTAGATACTGGATATGATAAAAAATAGGCTAGTGGGGCTACAAATTGCATTAAATTTTGGTCGAGGATGAATGCCATTTTGGTAAAATCATTAATTAGTTTTGCTTTTATGTTTTGGTTAGCTTCTTGTTTCTGGTGTCTTTCTTTGCTACATTTTGATTTGTTGTTAGCCTTCCCATTTACCCTTTTTATAGCCTTCTCGATTAGCTTTACTCTTTTCTGCCCCCTTTTAATTTAATATTTGCAGTGCTTACATTTACATGGAATCTTATTTGTGTTTGAAACTTTTTTTTGTTATTGTTGTGGTCGCTTAGGTTTTAACCATCTATTTTACATTTTAAAAAATTTTCTAATCTGCAAGGTCAAATTGTCTTTGGTTTTTCTTTGAATTGCTCATCTATCCACCTTCTGTTGGACTTTCTTGAAATGCCCTAACCAGATTGGGAATGTCAATTGACAAGCAAAAGTAATATGATATAGAGGATTTGAACCAGTGTGTGAACTTCGAAATTGATGTTTTGCTAGTCACTTAATTTCTGTGGTGCTTCACATTCTCTGACTGGTGCTTCTAATTTTTGCTGTTGAAATGTGCTGAAATTTTATTATTGGTTATTTCACTTTTCATCAGTTATACTCAGTTTTTCCTTGTCTTATTTTTCTTTTCCTCTATTTCTGTTAGGTTCCTCGGCTTTTCTTTGTCTCTCTTTTGTGACATTTTTTTTTCTTTTTCTTTCAATTGCCTCTTTTATTTAAAGAGTAACCAGTGCCTTCATGTCTTTTTGGTCATTTTAACCCCAAAGCATTTCATTGTGGTTGCTGCATTTTCTTGGCTGATGATAGGATTTTGGGATCAGTTTAATGTTTTACTAGGCTTGCTAATAGTATTTTAGGAATGAAGCTCATTTGACCCACATAGACATGCAGTTTTGTGTTTTACTTAAAATGGCAGGGATGCAAATTCTTCATCATACGATCTAGTTGGACAGCTTATTTGGTCAAGGGGGCCAGGCAAATGGCAACTATATTTGGTCTTCGTTTTGCTTGGCAAATGACAAAATGAAATTTCCTTTTTTGACCTAGGTGAATGATTCATTTGCTCAAGATGGCCATGTGCTGTATAGATTTACAATTGTAAATGGCGACTTAATTGTATATGATATTTTGATAAAGCTTATGTTCTTCTAGACTTTGATGCAATATATTTTGCCTTTTTTTCTGAAACTTTAAAATGTGGATTAGCTGTCAACTTTGACCTGAATATAGTTGTCCAAATCTATTTAGGGTATACAACATACCGTGCTGACTATATTTCCAAGGCCGTATTTTAATATTTTGTGAATATTGCAGGTTTGGCGTGTTTCGTAGGGCATTTTCAAATGTGACAGTTTTGAATGGTCATTATAAGTGTGTTCCACTGCACATTTCATTTTAAGCTTGGATAGATTCCTAAAACATAGAATTTGACGTTTGTGGGTGAAAAACTAGGATTTCAATGACTAGGGGTGCAATTGTGAATGTGTCACTTTCAATTTTTGCCGAACTTGAAACTTCAGGTTTGGAATTTGGCAAACCTAAAAAAAATTTGAAATTTGCCGAGGTTCGGCGAATGTCAAAGTTGAACCTCAAACTTGAGCCCAACCCTGATCCAAATCTAATCACAAGTTGAACCTGAAGCCGAAACGGATCAAACTCGAACCCAAACGAAAACACAAATTTCAAAGAAAAAGATTTTCTGCAAGATTTATGTTAAAATATGACCTTGGTAATTTTAGTGTCTTTTCATATGTTTGAGAGAATACGTAAAATGCTTTAAATTATAAAACAACCAATCAAAAATTCTGCCATATCTGTAAATATAATAGTTGGTTAACAAGAACCTTATCATTTTCTTTCTTGGATTCATGTTTTTCGTCTTTTCAAGGATTAAATTAGTAAGGCATTAATAATTTAGTTATGGTTTTCATTGTTGGCTCATGTTATTTGGGACATGCAGGTCACATTGTACCATCGTACTTAGAATAAATCTCGAACGATGAAGTGGCTGAGCAAGCCTTTTAAAGGTTCAAGTCACAAAGTGTCAGATGGACACTACATAGGGGTGCATTTGGAGATGATAATGTATTTTGGCATGTGCCCTCTAATGCCACGGTAATCCCTAATTCATTAGAGTGTATTGTCTTTTAAACTTCAATCTTCTATCTGTTAATTTTAACAAAGTTGATTAATTTGAAACTGTATTTTAGTGGAAAAATTCACTGCTTTTTGGTGGAATAGTTCATAAATTATTTTGATCTTTTTTTGCAAGTGTGCTAGTCACGATGTTAAATGTGTGGTTTACTTCAGAGGGTTCTTAGTTATTTCTAGATACGCTTTTCATAATTTGCTTTGAATACTTCTCTAGTGCTTTACCTTCATATTTTATCCCCTGCACAATTGCTCCTGAGGTCCATGTTGTTATGTTTATTGGCTGTTTTTGTGGAAATTTTTTCTTGAGGTTCTGCAAGGTAAATCCAAATGCAAAAAATACTATTTTACATATTGAGATTTGTTCAAGACATTGTTGTGTGATACTTGAATTTCATAAATCTAGATTTCTATTTCGTTATCTATATCAATATATAAGAATAGGTTCATGGATTGTTCATATTTCTCAAATTGTGGATTTGTTCCTTTCCTGTTGTATGTTGTTTTATATATTGTTACGTTGTGATTCAAATTTCTAGTTGTGCTTTCCAGTTATTCTCCTACATAGTACATGCTTTGATAGTTTATATCAAAAGTCTTACCAATACAATAACATTGATTATTGTATGTGGACATTTTTGTTCAGGATGGCCCATTACATAATCAAGATGAGGAGCTGGATCATGGAATTGTACTTTCTCTTTCTGAAGAACTAACCAAACCAGATGGTATATGATGGCAATTTCATTTTTTTACAGTTACTTTTAGTTTAATTATATCATTTAGCTAGATGCTTTTCATATATTCAACTAAACTTTTGTTGCTTAACAAGACTGTCATTTCCATGTTTTAGTGAACCTTTTTATGGTTTGATACTCTCATACAACCTTTATCAAGTTACATGCACCCTCATTAGAAAAAACAAGAGAATTTTGCTTGCCATGACTATCTTTCTTTGTCATTGTTGACTTAAGAAAGTCTTTTAGCTAAGAAACTAGTTTCAAGGTTATGGCATAACTTGTCATATAAATTGAATGGAAGCTATATCCAAAATGATAACTTGTAAACTACTTAGCTAGTTTTAGGCTTTCCATTTAAAATCTACTTCAGTTTGAACTTTGAACAAGTTGTTCCATAGACTTGAATATTAAGAGATTTTGGTGTAAGGATTAAAGATTAGCCCGTAAGGCCTCTCAGTTATTCATTTATTTTATCTGAATATAACATTTACCATTAAATTAGAACCACTCGGCACAAATACGTCATAGATCAAGATCATACTTTGTAGAGTGTCGTAGAATAAAAATAGGAGCAAGGACACTGAATTCTTTCAGTTTTCCTAGTTTTTATTCCTTTGGTGTATCTTTGCACCTTTAGGGGCAATTTCTAGTTTAAAGTCTAATTCTTTAAAGGGTGCTAGCTCAATGGAAGAGCACCTGTTTTACAAGCAGGAGGTTGGTGGTTCGATTCCATCGTGCCCTAATATTCATATATAGGGAATGACGAAGATCAGTTTTTGGTGACGAATGCTCTTTTGACCATCACCAATGAGCTTATGGTGACATTTTTTGACCCTCACCAAAATATGAAATGGTGACGGTCAACGAACGCCACCATATATACGCATCAATAGTGACGACCATTAAAGGTCTGTCACCATAAATCATTGTTGTTGATATGAAATGGTGAGGGTCACTGTTTGTCATTATAGTCATTATTCGTGACAGACCTTGATATCACCAATGAGTTTATGGTGACGGTCAATGAACGTCGCCATATATATGCACCAATAGTGACGGCCATGAAAGGTCCATCACAAAAAATCGTTGTTGTTCATATGAAATGGTGACGGTCACTATTCGTCATTATAATCAATATTCGTGACAGACCTTGAATGTCACCACAACACATACTTTCGGCGACACCACCTTTGGTGACGTTCAATTTTTTGGTGACGGAGGCTATTGTCCGTCACCATTGCCCATATGAAATGGTGACGGTCACTGTCCGTCACTATAAATCATGATTGGTGACAGACCTTGAATGTCACCGCAACACCTATACTTTCGGCCGAAAAGCGCCCACCTTTGGTAGCGTTCATTTTGGTGGCGGAGGCTGTTATCGATCACCATTGCTCATATGAAATGGTGACGGTCACTATTCGTCACTATAAATCATTATTGGTGACGGACCTTGAATGTCACCACAACACCTATACTTTCGGCGACGCCACCTTTGGTGACGTTCAGTTTTTGGTGACGAAGGCACTTTTGACCCTCACCAATGAGCTTATGGTGACCATTTTCGCCCCTCACCAATGTGCTTTTTTCTTGTAGTGAATACAACCAAGTGAATCCATAGTTTAAGCCACCTCCACCCTCTCCATATCGTGATCTCACCTAAACCAGTTCTGAGATCACAAAACTGAACCGAGCTTGGATGGCTCAGAATTTCTTCACCAATACCTTGAGGAATTTTCCTGTCTACACCCTCAGGATTTACCATATATCCTACCATTACCGTTCAAGGGATTCCTAGGCCTTTGGGAATTTTCCTAAGACCACCTCACCCGGATCGAAAATCTTCCGGTAATCGAAAGCTCAAAACTGAGAACAATATCATGACACCATGGCTATCCAGAAATGTCAAGGCTAGGCTAAAATCCGTTGTCGAGACCTGACAAAATAAATTCCAATGACAACAGAAGAACCAAATACCAACATACACATACCATACATGTCAAAACCAACTAGGAAATAATACATACAACTTGTTACCTGCAAGTATTACCATTGAATTTTCTTGATCCTTATCTTCCTTTTCTTTCATTATCCTTTTTTGTTTTTCCTTTCCTTTTATTTTCCTTTCTTTGCTTTCTTTCATTCTTTATCCTCTTGGTTCTATTCTTGTCTATGGGACTAAATCTAAAATTGAACTGACAATAGGCTACCAACTGATGCTATGAGGTTTTTTTATTGATGAGGCCTAAAATTTCTTCAATTTTCCATTATTTTCCTTCATTTTCCTCCTCACATGCAACTTGTGACCTTACCTTCATTTTCTCCTAATTTCCATTATTTTCATAAATAATGTGACAAAAATACCTTTTTTCCTTTCTAAATCCTTAGCCGTTTCATTTTCTAACTTCCCTTTTCCATACACACAACAAGTGATGCCCACTAGGAAATTTTTCCCAACATTCGGCTTGGAATAAGTGTCCCTTGCCCGTGGTCTTATTTTTCCTTTATTAAATTTTATTAAATGAAATTTTAACCTGAGGTTTTTACACTCTGTGATTATTCATTTATATTTTGTATTTTTGTAATGGTTTTAAAGCCCCGTGAAGGAGCGTTCATTGTGTTCTAGTAAATTAATGTGTGGTATTTACAATTAGAATAGCCCTGGTGAAAATCCGATGTAATAAAAGTTAACAAAGGAAAAATAATAACAACATTTATTGGACACTTATTCCAAGATGAAAGTTGGGCAAAAAATCAGTGTGGGTGTTCATTTGGTTTATTATGGCTAAGGAAATTGGCACCGTGGTATGCGGATTAATCCCTCTTGCGGACAAGAGTGATCTCCCTAGTATTATACAAATAGCTAGAAAGAAACATCCATTTATAAATAATTTTCTCTAGATTATTTGCAATTTAGAATTATTATAAAAAAATAAAGAGGACATGCCCCTACCTTGAAATCCAATGTTCAGTGCAGTGTTTTATCCAGTCGCTCTAAAGAGACTTCTGCAGTAAGTAGAACATGCAATCAAAGACATACAAAAGAATTAAAAGCACCTGCAACATACAATAATTAAGAACAATGAATATAACTTAGTGATCATGGAGTCTAAGTATTGAATTATTCAAATAAGCACAGCAAATCAATGAGAAAAGGAGATCCATATGTACTATATTTGAATGAAAAGAGTAACTTTACAACCTGATGCCTTGATGTCGTACAAGTTTCTCCCGAGGTACTGAACAATCATTCCTCCTTCAGTTTGACAAGCCTTCCTCTCTTTGTACCAGCATGGAGTTATGGACATAAGGTTGTGATCATTATCATGCCAACAACAACTAGTGTAGAGAGTATGCTCTCTTGAGAATTTCATCAGCAATTACCATATACAAACTACATTCTACCCTTGAGACTGAAACATGAGCTCAATTTATAGGAAAATGGAGGTAGTTTCAGTTCCATGAAGAGGGGGATGGATTCATCTCATGAAGGGATTTCAGCTCCATGGACCAAGGGATAAGCTCCATGAGTGGAGGGATAAAGCTCGAACTGATTGCACCTCTAGAAGCTTCCAGTTGGGAGAATATTCGACCAGTTATGCTTCTAGAACTTACATTTTCCTTTATTTTACTTTTTATGGGGGTCTGCAGGTTTTATAAGCATAACGTGTGGGATTTTCCGTAGGCTATAGAAAAAGTATACATGGACCCACAGGAAAGGGCTAGGAAAAGTGCAGAGTTAGACTTTTAATGGTTTTAATGAGCTTTTCTCCAATTCCAAGACTTGGTTTAGGGACATTATGGTTTTTGACTTCTAAGGGAGCATAATATAGGTAGTGATGAACCTATATAAATAGTAAAATGTCATGGTGACAAAATAACGTGTAACAGATTGCCCACTAAAGTGAAAATTCTGAGGTTGTTCTAAAGAGTGAGGTGCTTTATCATTCCGAGGATTGGATTGCAGAAACACTGGTAGAAAACCTGTAAAAACATTCAATTCAAGCATATCTATATATATATATCATTTCTAAGGTAGGCATTCCCATACTCAGATCAAAACTAACTAAATGTTTTGGTACAGAAATGGTTTTAACATTACATCAATAGTAGACACAACATGGGTGCAGCCATCTATCATAAGTAGTCTACTGTATCATGAAAAACTCTTCGCAGCCTGGATGGTAGAAACTAGATCCAGGGTCTTGATTTCCGCTTCCCGAACTAGTACGATTCTATCCATGCGATTGATTGTGTCAAAGTTGAACATGGTAGAAACCACTTGATTACTAGTCAATGATGTGAACTGTTAACAAGTGTGATAGAAACCACCAATAATGAAAATGGTTCTCAAAGTACTCAGTACAATCCATGAAGTGTAAATGAATGATTTTCAGTCGAACACTTCATAGAATCATTCAATCGAAGGTCAGTGATGCAACCTGTCGTCGAAGGCAAGAAACCTGCCATTAGGGCATGCATATCCCAAGGTACTGATAGGATTCTAGATCAACTTTCTAGATGATGAACTATCGTTGATAGAAAGTGACCCATCTCAGGAATTCCCACGACACGAAACCATTAGATCAAGTTTTGAAGAAATATTTTCAAGGACTAACTCAGGGATGGTTAATGCGAATGGAGACAAATGTTTGCAATGAATGGTTTATTTGAACTATCTCTTGAACACATAACGACACTGTAGATGGTTTGGTAACAATTGACCTAAATTTAATACCCATAAACTGGCTTAATACTTTCAATGTGGTTTGATTAACTATGAGACAAAGGATCTTCCCTACCCAGGTACAAATGTGACAAAAGTGTCATTTTCAAGAGTGGCATACTGCTTTTTAAACAAGGGTGAAAACTGGATTCCTTTTCTCTCTTTTTCCCCCACCATTACTGGAAAGTACCTCTTTATTTTTTACAAGTCTGAGGAGGATAAAATTTGCTTGTTTGTGTAAGTTCATCCTTTAGATGAGTCCATATAAGTATTAAAATCGAACCCTAAGAAGGAGTGGTTCGGTCCTATTGTAATCAACAGGTCCTTTATTGTTAAATTGTAACAAGTCCAGTATAGGAGAAACTCGACATTTTTCATTTTTAGGGAGTCAGAGGAAAAACATAAGTAAACATCGTGGTTGTAATTTTTCGTAAATTTAGTCTCTCAAGCCCAAAAAAGGATAAAATAATACAGGAGAGAACTCTATTGACCATGATTAGTCAACGTATACCTTTTTCGTAAATAGTCCATTTCAGCCTGAAAAAGGGGTCAACTTTTATTGAAGGGACGATTGTTCATTTCTTTTAACGAGTTTGAATAGTCAAGTACTCAGAAATATTTTCATGTTTAGAGAGTATAAAAAGGGCTTAAAAGAGAACTCCAGGGTTTCGATTTTTTGTAATTTTCAAGAGCCCGAAAAAGTGATAAAAGTATACTCAACGTCAAAATTATTCTTTTCACCAAAAAACCTGTATTTTGCACAAACAATCGAGTGATTAAACATACATGTTCCAGATAAGTAAAAATATTGAAAAATAGCCTTTTAAAGTGAAAAATAAATAAAATATAATATTTTATTCATTCAAAAACTATAAAAATGAGTTTAACAAAATCATTTTCACCTTTTATTTTCAAAGCAGTGAATCGAGAGCTTTTGGAAAAAAATTCTGGAGCTAATATCAGGAGAACTGTGATTCATCAGAACCAGGTAATCCTCGTCATCTTACTCTTAATTTCTATCTGTTTCAATTCTTTTCTTTAGCTTTAATTTCATTTTTTGGGAGGAATTTATATTAAAAAATGTGCTCTCGGGGGTCCATAGGTTATACGCATGCTACTTGTGGACCCCGATAATTTTTCAAAAGGAAAATTATTGGCCTACCGTCGTTTTTTTGTGGAGCCCGTGCGGACATCCGCACTGTCTCTACACAAAAATTGCGGAGGTGCCGAGACTGTTTTAAAAATTAAAAACTCTCTTAAAAATTATTAAAGTTTTTCACTCCAATGGTTTCTAAATTTCAAATGTGTTTATTTGCAGGCTCTTTCACCATGCTAGAGTGGAGAGAATGTGAGCATGAGGCTATAGACAATGAAGCCATGAATGATCCTACAACAATGCATGTGCTAAAAAATTGTGGTTTTTATAAGTTATGGGCGATCCAAGGTATGAAAGCACAGGTAGAGTTGATGACATATTTAGTAAACACATGGGATGTTCAAGATCAGTGCTTTATCATTGGTGACCATCGGCTCGAAATCGAGCTCAAGGATATCTATTTCCTCACTGGATTGTCCCAAAGAGGAGAAAGCATATCCTTGTTTAGGGCTAGACAGGGTGGCCTACCCGTTTCTAGCTACAAACAACATTTTTTCAGTGATGAGGCAGATCCAAAGGATAATCGCATAGACTTAAAAACTATCTTGTGATTAGATCTCAAAGTGATTGCATTCACGGTAACTAGGTTGTGTGGAAGTGTGGCTCCACATGTAGCCACTAAATCTCAAATGCAGACCGCGGTACAGTGTTTCAGAGGCACCAAATTCAACTAGTGCAAAGGGGTATTGCCCAACATGAAAGGCCAACTAACCATAGAAAATAATGCAAAGTTGAAAAACTTTGGTTATGGTGCCATTTTGATTTCTTTTGCTTTGGAGAGAATCCAGCTTCTCACCCCTCAGTTTATTCCAGTAGATTTTGTGGAACCTCGGGAACATTGGATGGTATTTTGGGTTGCATTAATGGCCTGCCATGGTGGCAATGGCAGTTCAGTGGTTCGGTTCACTCCAGTGTACTTTATGTGGCTAAGGAACTAAGTCTTCATAATCGAAGACTTCCTCTATGCAGGTATAGATTTCAGAGGTGATCATGAGATGTCCTTGCCTCCAGGGGAATAGTGGGATGAATCAGGTAAGTGAACTATTTTGATGTTTTTAATCTACTTTTTATTTGTTTTTTATCATCCAATATTGATAACAATATTTAAATGCAGATGTTAGTCAACAATGACTAGATACACTTCGTCGCTTTGATAGGCGGCAAGCAGAGCCTATAGCACCACCACAGGATCAAGCAGCAGAGATCCTAACTGATATAGAACACAACCTAGAGAGGTTAACCATAGAAATTTCCTGAGACAGGGACAAATGACATTCATCTTCGGCTTCAGAGACATGTTACATGTGTTCCAGGACAGTTTAGGAGATTCCTGCGCAAGGTGGCGCGTGCCATAATCTATTACCATGATCATCATCATAGATAGTCGATGATCATTGTGGATTGAAATGTTTTTTATTTTGTATCAATATCTATTATATCATCTGGTCTTTAAACCTATGATCATAGACGATGTAATATTTTTGAAAACAAACCTATCTATGATATTACTACTTTCTTTGAGTATCTTGTTCAACATGTATCGAATGTTGTTTTTGTTTACTATTTTAATGTTGTAAATGTCTATTTAGAACACGATTAGATAATGCATCAGCCAATGTGTTTAAATTTCTTGAAATGTGTTGATATTCGATGTAATCAAACTATTGTTCGAAGAGACGAACCTTCAAAAATAATCTCAATGACATTGGATTTTTAATTGCGTATACTCTGTTTAAATGTAATATAATGAGTTCTGAATATAACCTAATGATCAAACATCAAATACCAAATTAAATGGAATTAGATAATAACTCAATGACTGCGCTATATTTTGTAATATTGTTCGTTGTTTGACCAAGGCTTACCCCATGCATAGAAATTAACTCATTAGTGGGTGAATAGATAACCCAAGTTGCGGAAGAGATATTCCGTGTACTACGACATGCACTATCAGCAAAACCAATGTACATTTGAAGGGATGTCGACATCTGCAATATCAATATTAATCAAGCTAAGCAGTGATAGTAGTAATGAAAAACTTAATCTAGACACACTTATCTAATCTAAGGCACATTGTCTAAAAAATAACTAATATACAAGTGATATCTTCACACGAGAGTTCAAGCATAATATCTCCTAAGATAAAGACCATTTCTAGGCTTATCTAAAGAGATCTTGTCATAATCAGTAAATTCATAGGCCGCTTTGGCAAGCACATGCTTGACAATGTAGGGACCATGCCACATCGGTTTGAATTTCCCAACACCTAGCATATCATTAGCTTGATCATATACTAAGACTATGTCACCTTCTGAAAAAACATGAGGGGTAGCACTTCAATCATACTGAGCTTTCACATGTTTCTTATGAGCGCCGGTAGCTAATGAAACGGTGCGCCGAGTCTCAGCTAATTGTGCTAAGTATAAAAATCGTTTTTCCTCTTCAGAGGTAGCTGGTAGTAACTCTATGGCTAATTGAAGTGACAGTATTTCACATTCAATGGGTAACACGACTTCTAAACTATAGATAAGTTGAAAAGGAGTGAACCCTGTAGCAGTTTTTGCTGAGGTTTGATATGCCCATAGTGTCGAAAAAAGCATGGTATGCCAATTCGATTTGTGAGTTCTATTTATCCTTTTAATCAAGGTGGTTAAAGAATATTGATGGCTTCAACCTGACCATTAGACTGCGGGTAATATGGAGTAGAGTTATCATGGTGCAGGCTAAGTTGATTGGAAATTTTGGTCATCATTATATTTCGAAAATGACTCCCATGGTATGTGATAATAGCTTCGGGTACACCGAAATAATAAATCACATGATTGAAAATGAACGTAGTTGTAGTTTTTCCATCTGCCGCGAATGTAGGCATCGCCTCGGCCCATTTGGTAAAGTAATCTACAACGAGAATAATATACCCATGCCTAGGGCACTTTGGCCAATTTCTCCACATGCGAATATTTAATTTCGGTTGGGTTCAGGTTCCGACTTAGACAATAGATCACATGCTCATTGTGAGATTCATCCTCTTGAACTAGAACCATTCCAATGGTGGAATTAGAGGCTGCTAAGTATAAAAAGTAATCCTGGTGGTAATTGGGTGGATGCAATAATGGTGCATGGGTTAACGTGTGTTTTAGAGCATCAAAAGATCGATCAGCAATCTCATCCCAAATAAAAGAAACATTATGTTTCAACAACCGGGTAAAACCTTTTGTTAACTCAGCATAGTTCGGGATAAATCTACGTATAAATTTTGCTTTCCCCTATAGACTTTGGACTAGGTGAAGTGTGGAAGGAAGAGGTAAATTGATGATGGCCTCAACCTTCGAAGGGTTGACACGAATGCTGGCTTTCGAAATGATGGATCCCAGTAATCATCCTGATTCCACACAAAAAACACATTTGTGTGGGTTCAAACGAATCTTGTAATGCCTGCATCTCATGAAAATAGCTCGTAAGTGAGTAGGATGATCTTCTTTGTGTAATGAGTGAGCATGTAAGTCATCCAGATAAGGCTATACAATATGTTTGATGTCATGAAAAGTGTAATACATTGCCCTTTGAAAAGTTTCACCAGCATTCTTTAATCCGAAAGGTAGTTTGCAATAAGCAAATGTTCCCCAAGGACATATAACCATTGTTTTTGGTTGATCAGCAAGAAGTATGTTTATTTGATTATATCTGGAAAATCCATCTATAAATGAGAAAATTTCATTTCCGGCACAATCATCGATAATTTGGTCGATATAGGGAGTAGGATAATTGTATTTTGGACATGCTTTATTAATATCCCTATAATTGATGCATACTCGTAGAGTCCCTTGTTTTTTGGTAACGGGAACTATATTAGATACCCAATCTATCAATGGAATTAGATAAATAAATCCTGCTCGTAGTAGCTTTTCAAATTTAGCTTTAATAGAAGCAACTTTTCATGGATGTATTGGACGTAATATTTTTCTAATAGGCTTAACATCTAGGTATGTCTTTATTTCATGAATTACAATATTTTGTTCGATTCCTGACATCTCTTCAGAAGACTAGGCAAATATGTCTCCGAATTCTTGAAATAGGGATTTATATTTATTAATCTCTTCAATCATACAAGAAGCACCTATATGAATGTTTTCAACATTTCCAGGTTTAACTTATATGTCAATAGGAACAGTTGTAGAAATGATTCCCAAATTAATCTCAGAATCCAAATTTGTAATCAATATGGGATTTTGTGGTTCCTTGAAATAATCAATCGTAAAAATAGACGAAAAATAATTTTCAAGTCTATCAAGTTCAGGTAAAAACAAAGATCTATGATGTAGATCATCCTAGGGTAATTCATCCAAAGACAAAAATTCTCTAATACCTTCATCAGTGTGAAACACATGTTGAAAAAGATCAAAAATTGATGTCAAGGCCGAGCTAGATAGTGAAGAAAATTCTTCGGTAATCACATTCATTTGATCAGGAGTAGTTGAATGTTTGTCATAAAATGACTGTACTACCACATATTCCATCTCAAAAGGACTCAAAGGCATCTCGCCATTGAAAGAATCCAGTTCTGACTCTAAAGGCACTACCCAAGTGTCATCGAATGGTATAGTGCTTGATGAAATCATATTGATGTTGGCAATGGTACGCGGTACATTGGGTGGAGGCATAGAGAAATTTCCCATAAAAGTGGAGTCCTTTACTAAACCTACACCAACATCTTCATATGGGATAGTCTATTTTCCAACATGTTGGATACTATCTGTAGAAGCAGGATCAGACGAATAATATGACCACTGATCGATTTTCACAATCTTCCCTTTATGAGAAAACATGATTAACTGAAAGACGAATGAAACGACAATAGTCATGGCATAAGACCAACTACAACCCAAAAGAAGGTCGTAATCCATACGGGCATCAACAACTTCCACATCTAGATTAATAGTTTTGCCTTCTACTTCTATAGGTAGATCCTGGAGTATTCCATACGGATGGAATCCTCTTCCATCAAAGGCTTTAAGGATTGTTAGAGATTGTTTAAGTGTCGGAGAACCAAGAGTTTTCCAACAATTTAATGATATTATGCACGTGGATGCCCCCTCATCAATTATAGTACAAAAAACTCATTTGTTTTTTTTACTAATACTCGAATCTAAAAAGCCATCTAATGAGGGAGTCTCAGTGTAAATGTTTCTAGATCAAATACCATGAGGTTAGAATCCTAAGGATCTATAGTTCCGATAGCTGATAAAAGTAATTTCCTTTGTGATGGACAAGATTTTATCACTTCTAAGGCCTACATTGTTGAAGGGGACATCACCAAGCCTTCAACAATGTTGTCATTCTGAGCAGCTCTCGCATGTGGATTGAAAGATTATTTTCAAAGTACACCTTTAGCAGGTTTTTTAATCACTACATCAAGATTAGTTTTCTCAATATGAAGTGGTTCGGAAACTGGAGATACAGCTGGTGTTGGATTAGAATTTTCTATCTCTTTACCAGTTATAGGATTTTTACTTCCATAGTCTTGCGATCGTGTTGCAACCATAACCTCAGACATCATTAAAGTATCTGCCGATGAATTTGAAGAAGATATTATCATTTTTCTATCTTGAGTAGGAAAAGGATCCTTCAAGATAGTGGGTGTGGGTGAACCTTTAATGAATTTAGAGACCTTGGACCAATGCGAGCACTCTTTGGTATAGTCATCCTCATCACAAATAAGACAAGGATAATGAGGTTTCCACTTATCATCAGATGGTTCATTCTTTTCATTTTTCTCTTTGGGAGACGAAGTTTGTTTATTTTTATTCTTTCCTTTCTTCTTATTACCAGTTTTGGATTTAGCTGTAGATGAATCTACAACATGAATTTCGGCAGAAGTTTCAAGGGAAGAATCTCATTTTGGTGAATCTGGTAAAATTATAATAGGAGAAGCAGTTTTGGAGGACTTATTCTTACTCTTATTAGCACTAACTAAACCAATTACACCGTCTATTGCATGAGAACCTGAAGGAGTTGCAGTTATTTGACCAGGACATGGTAATTCAAGAATTTTTTTGTATAAAGTACTAGACTGTGTATATACAAGGTCTAAGTACTAAGCTTGAGCAATGACCTGTTCTTCCATAACAAACCCTCCCTTAGCCACATCTTCAGTGATCTTTGGAAGCAATGATTTGATAAACCATTCTGCCAAAATCTGATCTGGAATAAAAAACTTTCACTAAGCGTCTTCTACATCTCCATTCATGTATGTGATCTAATATGTACGTAGACATATATTGTTTTAATGAATTCAAGATTTATATGCCATTGTCGTATCTGAATGGCAACTGAAAGTGTGTTAAGAAATCTGTTGGTAATGCATTGAAATTGTTGAATGAGCCACGTGGTAGTTCAATATACCATTTTGCAGCTAAACCTTTTAGTTTTCTTTGAAACATTCTTAATTGAATGGAGTCATCGATTAAAGAGTTGGATGCACACCAGAGGTGGTAAGTCATGACATGGTTTAAGGGGTCATCTCCTGATTTACCTTCGTACTTAGGAATATCACTGGGTAACTTATTCGTCATTGGCGGCCAATACGGAAGATAATAAATTGGATCATTCATTAGGCATGACAAATCGGGTAAATCCTAAGTTGCTATGAATGGTAACCGAAGGTTAGGGTCCTACTGAGCAAATTGATAACCTTGTGGAACTATACTAGTACCAAGAGGAGGATATATAGGATAACCTGGAACAGCCTGTGAATTTGGGATTGGAATGCCTCTTAGATAACCAGGATTGGCCAGACCATACTGAGGTTGAGCTGGTATTTGATACGTGTAACTAGGGTATGGTTGATGTTGGTATAATAGATTTTGTGCTACAGGTCCATATTGATACTGCCCTTGATATGGTTGATTAAAAAAATAAGTTTGGCTTGTTACAATTGTGCTTGTACCAGGTTGTCCCACAGGCATCTGAACAATAGTCTAAACTATGGGTTCAGGTTGTTGTGCAGTGACTAGAGGGATTTTTTGTGATACTTGAGGGGCTATAGAAATAGGGGTTGTAGAAACTCTGGGGATAGGTGTGATAGGTTGAACAGAAGTTGTTGCAGCAATTTGAGGTGGAGTTCTTGGCATACTCGGACCAGGCTGCTAAACATTACTAGGTGCAGATACATGTGGTATAACTTGAAGCGTAGGTTGTATAGGTTTTTGGATTTTACTGTAACAAATTGGCTGACCAGGTTGATTATAATGTACTTGCACATTAGGTTGCAAATTCTGTTGATTTGGTGTCGGATTCCACACCATGTTTACTCTAGGATATGGAGCTCCCATTAAAGGTTGTGCTGCATAAGACGAACCATAACCAGGTTGATACTTTGGAACGTATGTTTAATAGTTGGCTAGATAATTCCCACGAAAATATTGACCTCCCTGAAACAATTGTTGTTCTTGATAAAACTACGACCCTAAAGGAGGCTGTTGTCCCTGGAAATATTGTTGCCCTGCCATAGGGTACTATCCTTGAAGAGGTTGCGGACCCTAAATTGAGTACTACCCTTGAGATTGATATTTTCCTTGAGGTATGTACTGGCTTTGAGGTGTGTATTGTCCTTGAGGTTGCCCCACAGGCGGTAAATTACTACTTTGAGGGTTAGGGTTAGGAATGTTTCCAGAAATCATGTAAATTTGTTCTTCATTCAAATTTTCAGTATGTGATTCATTTGGAATAGGTGACTGTATAAGTTTTTCGGGAGAAGGAGCTTCTCTTGAGAAAGTACCAGAAAGCGACTGGTGTCTTCGATGAACAAACAGAACACCATACAAATATGATTTTGGTGATGCAGAAAACATGGATGACTCACCAGACATGTTGAATGAAGGTCTGTAATTACCTCTTGGTATGGCGTAAAAATGAATTTTAGTTGGCGAATAGTTTTGACCAGAATTGTGTAGAAATTCAGTTAAATAAGAATACCAAGGATCCTATTTGAAAGTGATATAATATTAAATTGATTCACCAGTCCTAAGATCTAAATATTCTTGATGTGAAGGAATTTGAACTTCTTCTTCTGTATCAGTAATCTCTTCAATGCTTATGAGGCCAAGAGTAAAGTTCTCAGTGATTTGAAGCTTCACTCTCGGTGAATGATGACGACCAGGGGTTCAGGTTATGAACTCTGAGGCAGACTCAAATGTAGCAGATTCAGTTTCTAGTTCATAAATTTCAGGCTCAGTAGCTGATAATTCACTATTTGTGGAAGCAAGTTCAACTAGTTCAAAAATTGATATTTTCCTTTCATAACTTTTAATTGTTTGAGGTTGATCTACTTCATAATCAAGATGTATAATTATGGATGTTTCCTCTTTTTCAGTTGATCCAGTCCTTCATTGTTGTCCTTTCTCAGATTTAAGTTTTTCTAACTAGCTTGGTGTGTACTCAGGGGGTTTCCCCTGCAATCTACGTGATTTTCTTGGTAATTCTTCCATGATTAAAAAATTTAGCACAAGAAATAAAAGAAAATTTCAACAAAATAACCTAAAGTCGCTAAAGAAACAATCAAATTGATCACACGACTACAAAATCTAAGAGAGTAATCCACACACAAACAGTAAATTCCCACACTAAAAACACTAGTTGGTGATGAAATCCAACTTCGTAGAATTATAATGTGGAAATGGCAATTGGAACAGTTACCCTGAAAACCTACTTAATGAAACAGTCTGGTGCAAGTCTCTCCACTTATGCCATCTCGAAGTGAAGAGTACCCTCCGGAAATTCCAAGTGAGTCTAGTCGACATCTACTCCAGGTACAGTGGGACATTCCCTCCACTGTCACCTTTGGAAAAAAATCCTAAATTTTATAGTCACTAAGGTCACCAACGAGAACAAATGTACTTGGGGGAACAATCTATGATCCAATATACACACAAGGGCAAAGTAACTAGCTCAATCCCCTTGAAGGCTCCTTGATATAATCCAAGGTTTACCAATAAGTGACCCCAGGCTCCTCGACAATGGTCTATCTGAGGTTTACCGTTTTTAATACGTGCACATATGCTATCTTTCCCAATGAGATAGGTACAATTACCTCACTGATTCCGACATGATCTCGTGCTTGACTCTTTTAAGAAGATATTCCCAGAGCACAAATGCTACAATTGGATTTTCCTACCGCAAGACCGCTACTTGTTTGTTTGAAATGTCTTGAAATTTTAATTACAACCTGTTCCAAGACAGAAGCCTAAGTTATGTTGGTGGAAAGAGCCCTAGAAAATGTAAAATATCTACATTGATTTTATTAAAGCATTATTTTTAATTTGGTTGTTGCCTAAGACAGAAGGTATGGAAGTGAAACTTCAATGATGTTTATGACCCGACTCAAAAATATGCTAAATGCACCTAAATGAAAAGTGCAACTCTTTTCTTTTCAATGAATCTTATTTAAGGGAAAGATTGATATATTTAAAAAATTTCAAAGCACCAATTCTTCCATTCATAAACAAAATCTTTGAAAAGAAGACGTTTTCTTTGAGAACTCAATTTCGTAGAAATGATCAAATACTCGTTTGAAATGAAAACCCTTTATCAATCAGATCAGAAAATACAAATCATTAAACAAACTATTGCCAAAAATAAAACAATATCTAAAACTCCTAAAAACATAAAATTCAAAATCAAAGAAAAACTCTAAATTTGAAGTCTATCTAGAAAGTTTGAGGACGTTTTCTCCTAGTTTCTGATTGAACTAAGAAGAATTTCTACTTATCTCAGCAGAAATGAAAACATCCAAAAATGGTTTGTTGTGAAAATCAGACCTTAATAAGTTAAAATCTCTTCCAAAT
Organism: Pinus albicaulis; assembly: GCA_034641835.2. Taxonomy (NCBI): domain Eukaryota; kingdom Viridiplantae; phylum Streptophyta; class Pinopsida; order Pinales; family Pinaceae; genus Pinus; species Pinus albicaulis. The sequence goes on from JAXQQM020089975.1 coordinate 155,946, forward strand.
TTGCAAATGAAAATGAAATTAATTTTCATAAAAGTAAGGGTTGCTATGGGTTTAATGGCTCAGAAAGAGAACATCATCATAATAGTAAGCTAAGGTATATGAAAATTTCTTGTATGGAGAAACAAGAAAGTAGGCTAAACACTCACTCATAAAATTCAAATCAGATGAAAAATCACACAAATGCAAAATTTTGCTGAAAAGAAATTCACACATAAGATTTTGTCAGCTAGGGTAGTATGGGGTAAACACAAAGAATCATGTAATCTGGCTCCTAAAAAGATAATTTTAACTTTTTCAAAAATTTTCCATAGGTCCACGAGTTCTAATGGGGAACAGAGTGGTAACGCACTATTCTTAACTAAAAACTACAGAGGCTACCGCAGTGTTTTCAATTGAAAATCGTAGAGGCAAGGAAAAGTACAGAAAAAATAAATATTTAACTTTTCTTTTCAGGGATTCTTAGAAGTTAAAATCAAAATCAGAAAACTCTTAAAATTCAAACTAAAAAATAAAAAGGAAAACTAAGTTCTATTCCCCAGCAGAGTCGCCATTTTGTTATGTGGATTAATCCCTCTTGCAGATAAGAACGATCTCCCTAGTATTATAAGAATAGCTAGAAACAAACATCCATTTGTAAATCATTTTCTCTAGATTATTTGCAATTCAGAATTATTATAAACAAAGAAAGAGGACATTCCCCTACCTTGAAATCCAACGTTCGGTGCAGTCTCTATCCAGTCGCTCCAAAGAGGCTTCTCTAGTAAGTAGAACCTGAAATTAAAGATAGAAAAAAGAATTAAAAGCACCTGCAACATATAATAATTAAGAACAGTGAATCTAACTTAGTGATCAAGGAGTCCAAGTGTTGAATTATTCAAATAAGCACAAGAACAACTCAATGAGAAAAGGAGATCCATATGTATTATCACTACAATGAAAAGACCCTCTAGCAGATGTTTTTGAGGAACAATAAAGAAAAATACCCCATACATCCGTTTCTAGCGGAGGTTACTAGAGGAGGTTGGTGGGTGGAGGGTTTTGCGGATGTTTTCCTATCAGTTCTCTTATCGTTAAAACTCAGCCCGGTGCTCTCAAAAAAATAAAGCACCGGTGCAGCCCAAATCATTGGCACACTAGACACCATGCACTCCGTACACACATGCCCAGTGCATCATAATATAATAGAGCATCGATGCCTCACAACTCGTCCTCGTCGGTGCATTATAAAACACAACGCCAACACCGAAACCATGTGGTGCGATAGACAAAAACCGCACCACTGCATCATAAAAAACATGCCAAAACACAAACCGACCTGTTTATTTGTAGCAAAGAGTACCATTGCACCTATAAATAACGTGCACTAGTAAAGGGTTAAATTAAACGACAAAAAACCCAAATTTTTCAATTTTCCAGTGCTCTTGAGCTATCAATTACCAGTACGCATGATACCATAGAATGCACTAGTGCGCACCGAACATTGGCACACTGGACAACATGCACGAAGTACACAATGTCGGGGCGTCCAATTACTGTAACACATCGAGGCGTCAATACTCTTCTGCGCCGGTGCATCATAAAACATCGCACCAAAATAGAAATGAACCAATGCCTTCTTCTCTAGGAGCACCAGTGTGCCAGAAACAACACGCATTGGAATAGCGTTATATAAAACAAAAAATTAAGGCCAAAAAACTGGTGCTTTGCGATTATTACGCACCAGTGCTTTACCATTACGCCGCCCTGGTGCATCATAAAATTTTCGCGCCAAAACTGAAACATCCCATTGCGCATTTAGGGCAATGCCCCAGGGCGTTATAAACAACGCGCCAAAATTGATAATGCCTGGTGCGGTTTTCCTAACTACACTGGTGCGCTTATAAAACCCCGCACACTGGAACAGGGTTAGTAAAAAAAAAAATACGGCCAAAAAACTTCATTATTCACTTTCCTCAGTTCTCCAGAGCTCTCAAGCCCCAATGCTATTTTCTTATTTATGAGCCACCCTGCCATCGGTGCTCTCATTGCACCCATTGCACGCACTGCTGCTCTGCATTTCTAACCAATCTGTAGCTTGCATTTCGAAAAATAGTGGCCAAATTTTATTTTCCAGATTTTACAACCAATATGACTCCTCAACCGCGAAATGTATAGGTATTTTTCTAGTTTTTCTATAATTAAGCCTTTTTCCAGATTAGATATTTAAATAAACCTAAAAATAACCATTTAAAAAAAAAAAAAATTGTTGCACGGTGCGCTCGAGTTGTTCGGCTCGCACCGGTCGTGATGCTACCTGTAAAATTTACAGGCAACACTGCTACCGGTGCTAACAGTAACTGCACCATTTCTAGGGTGGTTCCAGAAGGCGCCCCGAATAATTTTAAATTAAAAAATAAAAAAATAAAAAGGCAATGCGCTCATTTATCTAGGCGCACCGTTGACCCCGATAATCACAGTGCGATGCGTTGAATGCATTTTTCGCCCCGGTTTATGTCAGTGCACCACATTTTTCATTTTGAGAGGGTTAACAGTGCGGCCGGGTAAAAGACCACACCATCAACTATGTCATTGTCATGAACTTGGTGCACTGACACAACTATACATGCCAGGGCGTATATTTCAATCAGTGCATTCTAAATTATAAACATTTCGCGGTGCTTGAAAAATAGACATCGGCACCGAAGCCGGTGTGGTCAGTTTCTTTAGCGGCCCCGAGGATGGTGCGTTAAAATATTATAACGCACCGGCACCGGTGCGTTACTGTTTTTATGGAGCACTGACTTTTATGTGTGTTTTTTTCAAAAAAAAAAATATATGTATATTTATAAGTACATTTCTATTTTAATAAAAAAAAATTATTTAATATGGAAATGATTCAGAGAGAACAGGAGCAACAACAACAACAACAAGCAGAACAATATGACATGATTCGCCAATGGGAGGCGAGAGAGAGGGAGAGAGATTGATTCCCCTGCCCTATTACTGTAGATACCCAGGAGATCCTTAAGCAGGTAGGCCTCCTCAAGTTCTATGAGGAAGCTATTTCTGGCCTAAAGGCCCATAGTGTGCTTTTGAGACATCGTATCGGTAGGTGGAATGCCCACCGATAGGCTTTCCAGGTTGGTCCTGACTAGTGGTACACACCCACTAAGGAGGACATTTATTTTATTATAGGACTATTGAGGAGAGGGGTGGATTTTCCCTCATTCCCAGATGTGCCACCTGGTTGTGTAGCAGGGAGTTAGTTAGTTTACTCCCAGAGATACATTGGAGCACATGTACTGTCTCCTTCAGAGTTTCAGGTACCTGGAGGTCAGTTACGTATAGGTGCTTTTGGTAGACAGGACGTGCAGTGCCTCTCTATTATCACTTCGATCAATTCGCACAACACCAGTGACGGTAAACACATTAGTTTCTCGCTTTTATATTACGTTCATTCTTTAGTACAACATCTACGACTTGTCAAGTGGTCTGCCATTTTTTTGCAATAGTTTTGTACGGCCTTAGATAAATGTTGTGCTCATGCACAAGGGAGGGTCAACTTCCCTTTTTCTTCAGAGCTATGTTGTTTATTTTTTGAGAGGTTTCTAGAGATGAGACCGAGTTTTGTTCGACAGCCTCGTAGGCCGATGTTGCAGGCCCAAATGCGCATGTGGGGGCAGATAATGCCCAAGAGGGGAGACACTATGTTTCTAGCGAGGATATCACATGATTTGCTGGACTTACTAGCCAACGTTGGCGGGCTGCATCCCTTCATTATGGTCCCATGTCCTTATGCTAGACTAGATTGGCGAGGGTGTCCCAACATCCTCTTCACTCCTGATGAGCCGCCAGATGATAGAGGTAATATTACTGTTTTATTTATATTTATTCTAACATGTTCTTTAACTTGTTTTTATTAAATTATGTAATGAAATTGTCTAATTATTGTTTTGTACTTGTATATATTTTGCATACATTGGGTCTTTTGATGGCGATGAGATGTCGGATCCACCACATGATCCAGGTGTCGATCCTGATGATTTTGATCAGGAGATGGCTGATGCGCCAGATGATCAGGATGCTCCTGATGTGCCTCATGGTGCACCAATACCGCCTTTTTCTAGGCATGGTTGACCAAAGACCAGATACCGGATGGAATTGGGCAGCCAACTCTGTGGACTAATTTTAGATGCGAGCATCAGGCCCGCTCATTACAGAGATATACAGGGTGATGATAGATTGATATAGATGTGGAGAGGCATGCCGCGTGACATGTACGGCCTGATGCGGCATGTCATAGGAGCTATGACAGCTATTACGCGATTGAGGAGGATTGTCCGTAGCTATAGGTGTAGTCGAGCTACGGCATGTGATGGATAGTCTGCCAGCAGCCACTCAGATGCATCTCATGATCATTTACCTCACAGCACGCCTAATGATCAGCATGAGGCTCCACTTCTAGCATCTGACACTAGTCATCATGGAGATGAGGCTGGACCATCGGCCATGTCCAGTCAGTAGCCTGCAGCATCCACCATGAGTACTAGCCATGATCATCATGAGCAGGTTGGACAAAATTAAGAACAATTGAATCTAACTTAGTGATCATGGAGTCTAAGTATTGAATTATTCAAATAAGCACAGCAACTCAATGAGAAAAGGAGATCCATATGTACTATCTTTGAATGAAAAGAGTAACTTTACAACTTGATGCCTTGATGTCATACAAGTTTCTCCCGGGGTCCTGAACAATCGTTCCTCCTTTAGTTTGAAAAGCCTTCCTCTCTTTGAACCAGCATGGAGTTATGGACATAAGGGTGTGATCACTGTCATGCAAACAACAACTAGTGTAGAGAGTATGCTCTCTTGAGAATTTCTTCAGCAATTACCATATACAAGCTACAGTCTACCCTTGAGACTGAAACATGTGCTCAATTTATAGGAAAATGGAGGTAGTTTCAATTCCATGAAGAGGGGGATGGATTCCTCTCATGAAGGGATTTTAGCTCCATGGACCAAGGGATAAGATCCATGAGTGGAGGGATAAAGCTCCATAAGTGGAGGGATAAAGCTCGAACTGATCGTGCCTCTAGAAGCTTCTTGTTGGGAGAATATACAACCAGCTATGCTTCTAGAAGTTACTTTTTCCTTTATTTGAATTTTTACGGGGGTCCACATATTTTATAAGCAGAAAGTGCAGGAGCTACCGCAAGCTATAGAACAAGTATCCGCAGACCTGTAGGAAAGGGCTAGGAAAAGTGCGTAGTTAGACTTTTAAGGGTTTTAATGATATTTTCTCCAATTCCAAGACTTGTTTTAGGAACATTAGGATTTTTTACTTCTAAGGGAGCATAATATAGGTAGTGATGAACCTATATAAACATTCAAATGTCATGGTGACAAAATAACGTGTAACACACCGGAAATAACAAAGGCTTTGGAAATTAAAAATAGCATTTTTGGAAATTTATTTATGAAAATAATGGAAATTAGGAGAAAAGGAAGCTGAAAGGTCATTGGTTGCATGTGAGGAAAATGAAGGAAAATAATGGAAAATTGAAGAAAATAGAGGCCTTATTTATACAAAGGCTTATGACGATCAGTTGGTACCTTTAGTCAGTTCAGTTTTGGAGCTCTCTCTCTCACCCTTGGGCACTTAGAGTTTTCTTGGAGCACTTCAGCATTGGATAAAGAAACGAAAAGAAGGAAAATAGGAAGCAAATATCAAGCCAGGAAGAGCAGGATCACACAACTACAACGTGATTCTTTACAGGTATCAAGTTGCATGTATGAATTCCTTGCTATTTTTGGCATGCATGGTTTTTCATGTGTGTTCTTGGTTCTCTTGTTGTCATTGGCATGCATTTTTACAGGTGTGATAGTGTTATTTAGCCTAACCTTTCCATTTCTATTTAGCCATGATGTGATGGGGTTCTCATGTTTTAGTTGAGCTGGATTGCCGGATGGATTCGAAACTAAGTGAGGTGGTATTTGAGTGAAACAACATATGGCCTAGTGATCCCTAAATTAGACTGTGGATTATGGTAAATTCTTTGCCTAGTAACCTCTGAACCAAACTGTGAGTTGCGATAAAGACATACTTTTTTTTGTTATCTTGGTAGGCCTAGGAATCTTTGACCGATGAATGGTGGGATATAATGTAAAGCCTAGAGGTGGGTGCCCTAAATGGGGCCTAGTAATCCTTGGTCCGTGATTGGAAATATATATGGTAAATCTTGGAAGGTGGAGTCTCTATTAGGCCTAGGAATCCTCACCGTTGAATGGTGGGATATACGATAAAGCCTACAGACTAGGAGATAGTAAAATTCCTCATAGTGTAGTTGAAGAAATCTGGTGGCATTCATGATTGTTTAGGACCTAATGATCTTGTGGGGATTGTGGTAAAGCATGGTTTTGTTGATTAGGGTGAGCTGGTCTATCCTCGAGAAGTGCTAGTTTATTTTGGTTATGATTCCCACATTCATGCTTGGAATATGACACAAGGTTTATTGGATAAAAGAAAGATTTCGGTCAACAAATCTATGGTTGGGTGGTACGTGGAAGTCCCAAACCTGTTTGGTTTTACATTCATTAATAAGAGTTCTGTTTCCATGGTATTTTATGTGCAAATGTACTTGTTAATATGTGGCATTTATGGTTGTTGTATCCTTGATATTTCCGTTGCTTATATGTTGGTTATGAGTATGCTTTATGACAGTGATTATGTATGGCTCTCATCATGTTTTGATTTTTAAATGAATGAACAATAAATATATGACCTAATAGATGATAATGCAACTAATGTGTTAATGCATCAATGCTTCCTAGTGATTCTCATATAATTATGAGATCCCTATGCTCAGATCTATTGTTATGACCTATAGAATGCATATTTGTGACTTCTTTGATGAAATGTCTCTCATAGATAGTAGGGTTCCAGTCAATTCATCGATCAAATTTTTCACTAGTACCTTTTTCTCAGTGTTATTTATCGTTTATGAAGTTTTCATGAAGTTTTGGGCAGTGGCCTGAGTCATGGCCCTAAAAAGTGGGACAAAATTTGGGGTCTTTGGCATAAAACTAGCAGAAAATTCCATAGTATTTGGCTTGGGCCTTGCTATGGGAGCGACTGGAGCCTGAAATTCACATGCATATCTTGTTAAGAGGGTGATTGGGATGTTAAATCAGTAAAAAGTTAAGTTTCCTCAGGGATTGGTCACCTGGAAAGGTTGGTTGGCTCTTGGAGGTTTTGTAGTATGTGTGGAAGGATATTTTGGTTTTGTTTTTTTGGTTCCACTTCCTTAACTATACATGGGGATTTGAATCACATAATAGTAGCCTGTTTTCACATGTTTACCCCAGTGGACCAGGTAGATTGGGAAAATGTGGGAGGGTGTTACAAATTGGTATTAGAGCATGGTTCACCCCTTGGACTGGATGGGTGGTGTGTTAGTCATGCAATCATGTCGATTACATATGTGTTCAATATACTTATGGCCTATGTGCTTGTTGCATATGCATGGTGGTGGTCATGGTTGTAGTGGTGTCAACATGTGAAATTTGATGGTGTTTTTGTGGAATGTGTCGTCATGTGTGTATAATTGGTTAATTATTGTTTATGCATGTTGGTTAAGCATAAATTGATATGGTTGTAGTTTTCATGCACGAGGTCATCATGTATGGTTGATATGGTCATGCATTGATGACTAGACTACGGATATCCTCCTCGAATTATACTAAGGTACGTTGTTTTTTTTATGATTTGTTTTAGCTGAAATAGTATGCCTTCCAGGAAAGCGATAAATATGAATGGAAATATGGTAGACTACAGTTCACGAGATTGTCCTTATGGAATAGATGAGAAACGTGGTGGTGGGAACTCTTCTAACTTAGCAGAAATATTGGAAAGTTTGAAGGTAGAAATAAGAAGTTATAAAGCAGACAATGACAAAATCATGTAGGCACAAGAGAAACAATCAGAAGTCAATGGAGTAATCCTTCAGAGTTTGTTTGAATTGAAGAGACAAGGACCACTTTGAATCAGCCATGGGAAAGAGGATAGGACTAATGGGGCATATGGCAGTAGGTCTCATGGTGGTCACAGGTCAGATAGGGATGACACAGTTTGAGATGGCAGTCTCTTGGATACTCTAGATAAGAGAGGTGATCGACATAGGTACTATTCTAGTTCTAGCTCTGACGGGCACTATGATCATCATCGTTATCATCCTTACAGGATGATGGCGACAGGGGATATTTTCCAGATGAGTTTAAGAAAGCTAAGCCACCTACCATCGATGGATATTTAGGAAGTCAGAGCATGCAGAGGCTTGGTAACTTGGGATGAAGATTTTTTTTTTTTGAGTTGCATGAGTACACAGAGAATATGAGGGCCAGAATAGCTATCTTCAACCTCAAAGGGAAAGAAAAAAATCTAGTGGAAAGATGTAAAATGGGTCAGAGACATCAGGATAGAACACTTGAGTTGGCATGAATTTAAGAGTATATTCAATAAGAAATATTTGTAATAAAGGTACTATGACGACAAATCCAAGGAATTATATGAGCTTAATATGGGATTGATGATAGATGAGGAGTATACGACCAAGTTCTTGTAGTTATTAAGGTATGTATCGTATCGTGAGGATGTAAAGGCTAAAATTCATAGATTTGTCAATGGATTTCCATTATCTTTTAAATATCGTATTGAGTATGATGAGCCTCGGTCACTTGAGGAAGTTATTGGGAAATTGAATCATTGTTATGAGCAGTCAAAGCGTAATAATGAAGCTCAGCAAATATGGAAATGGAAAGATAAATATAAAGGTAAATGGAAGCCGAAAATAACAAGGCCTAAAATACAAAATAAAAAGAGAATGTTGAACCATACAAGAAGCTCAACATAGCTAGACAGGGACATGGGTCACAACATCATAATAGAGGTGATGGTACATGGTGGTTGGATTGTTGGACATGTGGTAAGGAACATCTTAAGAGATATTGTCTACAGAAGCAGGGTGGTAGGCCTCATATCTATACTCCACAGAAGGCATAGACTATTGGGTATGTTAGGCAAAGAATTCCTCGTATCTATGCAGCACTGGATAACAGGAAGGCATATCACCAGGAATATATCATTAATATGGATAGAAAGCTTTTTGATCATTTTTTTTTAATTTTGATTGACCCTGGATCAAATTATAGTTATGTTAACCTCTTAGTTAGTACACTTGGATACAGGTACAAATAAGAGAGTTCATCATTGCATAAGAGCTTCTTCTTTTGAATTGAATGGTATGCCTACATCAGCACATTTGAATGTATTTCCATTGGGATCATACAATATGTTTTTGGGTATAGAATGGTTGTATATTCACAAGACTAAAGTGGATTGGTATGAAAAATCCATTGAGTGCTTGGATGACAATGGAGAACATACAATCTTACAAGGTAAGAAGAAAGCAACATCAGTTAGGATGGTTGAAGAGACCCGAAGGCACCTTTCATGTGGCTAGCTAAGCTCAAACAATCAGGTAATACAGAAACTTATATTTCTAAATTTCTACAACTTTCTGTTATGGTTACTGATTTATCTGCAGCAAGGAGGGTCTATATGTTTATTGATGGGCTAGAAGAACCTCTACATGGGTTGGTTAAATCTACCAAACCCACTACCATTCAAGATGCCATTGAAAGGGCTAGAGATCTACAAGATGCCTTGCTAAAAGAAAAGGCAACATTCAGCAAAAGCACACTTTTCCATCAAAGGGAAAATATGAGAAGGCTCCTCTTTCAAAACAGAGCCCAAAAAAAGTACCTCTTAGTGATGATGTCCAAAGAGATTTGAGGATAAGAAATTTTTTCTTCACATGCCAAGAATCATGGGCACCTGGACATAGATGTGCAGCAGGAAAGGCACACTATATAGAGGTCCTTTCAGATGATGAGGAGGAAGAAGAAGAAGAATCAAAAGGAGGTCGCAGCATTGGGATAGCAGGAAAATATCCACCACAACTAGGAGGTGGGAATGGAGAATTTGCTCCAATTGGAGGGACTCTTGTATCATTGAGAGGAGTACCCAAGTATCAGATAGTCAGGGGCATGCACACATATCCCTCGCAAAAAAAATTACACATAGAAAACATAGTTGGATTTTTGTAGTGGAATCAAGAACCTAACAATCCCATCTCTTATGAAAATGACTTTGGCCCATGAGACATCACTGTTTAGTGGAAAACCACTTGGGAAACCACCTAATCAGGATTTGGTGAGAAATGTCTCACAAGATGTTGCACCACTCATTGATCCAAGAGGAGTGGGAACATTGGGAGGTCATTGTATAATGCAGAGAGAGTTGGGTAGACTCAAGGAGGAGGGAGACATTCTCCCAATATCATCATTACCCACTCTCACCTCACATCTAACGCTGAGAGAGGATGCTACAAGGATGGAGGATAGCACTATCATGGTGCAAGGAGACTACTCCTTGACTTTGGAGGCTCGGGAGTTGTTCTCACTTGTGGAGAAATCTTCCACACAAGGTAGAGGACGGTGGCTACTCATGCATGCTTTGGCCAAAATCAGGAAGGTTTAAATAGGTGATAGCTTCCCATGGAAGAATAACCTCCAAAAGCTTCAACCTTTACTTGAGCATGAGCAGCTACAGGAGGAGAAGCAGAGGAAGGATAGCAGCATCCCGATATGTGACTTTGGCATAGGATATGTCAAAGAGGAGGATAGCCACATGACAGATTCTTTATATGATAGACCATCGGCGTTGTCACTATGGAGGATAGATCCTCATTTGAAATCCCAGTTGTTGGTGGATTATTCCAAGGATCTTTTTACTTGCATGATACTTGATTACTAGCTACTAGAGGAGGGATATTCAGTAAGACATGGGGTCATCTACTATTAGAGTAGGATCTTCTTATCTAGAGAATCCAATATCAAGGAGAAGTTACTACAAACAACACATGAGGATTTTCTCTTTAGCCACACTTATTCCATGAGAGCCTACCATACCATCATGGAGGGATATACTTGGGGGGGATTTGAAGAGGAAATATATTAGCATTTGAGGAGATGCATGGATCATGTGGATATGGAGGAGATACATAACTCTTTTATGGAGTTATCACAACCACCTCTTTCCTCTTTGGGAATGAGAGGGGATCTATCTATGAGCCACTCCATTGGTGTGAGAAAAGCATATGGTAAGGATCATGTTTTATGCATAATGATTTACCTGATGAATATTTTCACTCCTTTACCATACATGTGTAGGCCATTGCTCCAAGTGGGGGCATTCTACCTTATAAAATTCATGGTCAACTTGAGGCCATAAATATTGTTGAGCATGGCCACTCCCTAAGAGGATATAGGGAGATGATATATCATTCAGGGTGTACTCCAAAGGCACCAAACATTGCTCACCTTCTCAAAGCATGTGAGAAGACTATGGCAGCAACTAAGTGGTGGGGAAGCCACATACCATATCATTATCTGAGGCATTCAGGAGATATACTGTGTTGGTTCCACATGTGGGACTATGATCCACCTCCAATATTACATATGGCAGCTTATGCATCCTTGGTTTTGATCCCATACATTGATGATGTCCTTAATGTTATTGTGGGGATGATTGGAGGGAGGATGCAAGGATTGAACATGCCCATGGGGAGAGCGATTCTCCATGCTTCTTATGCTTCATGTTTCAAGGATAACATTGGGAAAACCATGATTGCTACATTAGATCTTTTGCTTCCTTATGAGATGAGTCATTGGCATCTCATGAGTACTTGGGAGGAGCATTTCATGGAGGGATGGATTGGGAGACAATTGGCTTATGAGGAGATATTATCACATGGAGGTGTCACCAATGAAGGAGGAGAAGGATTGCAGCACTCACCTTTACAGTTGCTTGAGGAAAAGCAACATTTGGGAGGGGAGGACTGTAATATTCCCAATTAGCTATAAGCAAGTTGGAATATTAATTTTTGTTTTTTCTTCTTAATTTGATGAATAAGAGAGTATGGAGACCCATAAATATCCTTAGTAGGAATAAAATCACTGCTAATGTGAATGGAGATCATGTTAGTGGCTTGATAAAGCACCCTTATGTGTAAAAAGGGGTTGAAGCATGTAGACTGGGTCAACTTTGACCAAATCAACAGTGTTGTCATGGAGGAGTGGACACTCATTATGGGACAGCGCAATTTTGGAGGGAGACTTCATGCATGGAAGTAGTGGCTTTAATGAGTGGGGCCTAGGGTGAGGAAGCTCAACACTTATATAAGGAAGGGGATGGCAGCCATATAGGACATGTTTTGGATTATTATTTTGATATAATCTATTAATACTTGTTTGCTCTCTTTAGCTGTTTAGCTAAGAATGCAGTGTTGTTTAGCACAGGGTGTTCCCGAGCGAGAATCCCACCTTCATCCTCGGGGGACTTCAACTTCCTACTTAGGAGAAGTGATTGCACTACATTTCCACATTCTGGCATCAAGACAAGCTCCATCTTTCATCTATAGCACAGTTTTTACAGAGGGTTGTGTTGTGTTGCAGGTTGCAGCAGTGGAGAATTCATTTGGGTGATTTCTGAGCTATATTTCAGTGGAGGAAGGTTTCCTTCCATTGGGAGGCTAGTAAGGAAGGCCCTTGAGCCTTATTGTAGCATTTCCATATTCTAGCATGAGGCCAACCTCCATTTTTCATCTACAGCACAGTTTCTGCAGAGGGTTGTGCTATGTTGCAGGTTGCAGCAGTGGAGAATTCATTTGGGTGTTTTTGAGCTAGATTTTAGCGGAGGAAGGTTTACTTCCATTGGGAGGCTAGTAAGGAAGGCCCTTGAGCCTTATTGCAGAATTTGGCACCAAGCCACACTATCATTTTCCCTTACAGTGCAGTTTCAGTATTGGACTGTGTTATTTTAGGGAGGAGTTGCAAGGGTGGTTTCAGTACACCATTTGGGGAGAAGGTTTTAGAGTGAAGGGATTAGCCTTTCATTTGGAGAGTCCATTGGAGGAGGCGATATCCTTTGCTACATCAAATCAGCCACATATTTCCAATTGTGTATTTACAGTTAATCTTCAACCCTAGGGCTTTGATTCATTTCTTGTATATTGGTGTATTTATGAAAACCCTCTTTGGTTCCTTGTTGGAGGTTGTATAGATCCTTGATCTTCATGTAAATTATCTTTTTGAGGCATATATCAACCATTTCATATTTTGTACATTCATATGTTGTAGCAGTGCTCTTATGACTACGTTGTAGCAGTCTTCTGGCATTTTGATATAGTATCAGTACCTCATTCTTAAGGGATTTATCTATTGGAGGCTTGTTGGTTCATGTTGTATGATTTATGCCCCATCATTCTGTACTTATTTGCTGCTATTCTATATAATAAAGAAGCTCCATATTTGCCTCCATTATTGATGTGATGTTATACACTGCTATTTCAAGAATTTCGTTCTATATTCCTGCTTTTCCCATTTGGGAATATTACATGTTGACAAATGCTCCAATGTTAAATATCACAGACACAAACAAAGAGTTTTTGGTACATAAAAATTCTTGTAAGAAATGAATTGTTGGGGTCCTTATGCAGAAAGGATGGGTAGTATGCTATGAATCACAAAAACTGAATGAGAACAAGAAAAATTATCTGAAACATGATCTTGACTTGGCAGCGATCATCCATGCATTGAATATGTGAAGAAAATATCTTCTTGGCAAGAGATTTGTATTGTTGAGTGATCACAATGGGTTAAGATACTTGTTTTATTAGCTGAATCTGAATGCCAGGAAAGTTATATGGTTTTCCAAGATTAGCGAGTTCGACTTTGAGATCAAGTACATCAAGGGTAAAGAGAATAGAGTTGCATATGCTCTTAGTAGGAGGATACAGGTGAATCATATAGATATGAGTTCTTATGGGAAACACTTACAGGATATGATCTTACAGGCGTGACAATAAGGTGACAGGTACATGGAACTTAGGCACATGTTACAACAGAGTACATGTATAGGTACAGGCATAGGTAGTGGTATAGGTACAGGTATAGGTATAGGTGCAGGTACAGGTGCACATGATATGGACTATCATCTCTCAAGAGATGGCTTCCTCAGATGTAGGGACATGATATATGTGCCAGATAGTAGTGAGCTCAAGAAGATTATCTTGAGAGGGTTTCATGAGAAAACATATTCAGGTCACCCAGGATACGAAAAGACATTGACGACAGTGAAGAAGTTGTATCATTGGACGCATCTGGAGAAGTATGTGGCAGAGTTTGTGGCTACATGTTTGGATTATCAACAGGTGAATATAGACTGTAAAGATCTAGGTGGATTTCTACAATCGATTCTGATTCCAAAGTGGAAATGGAGGGTTGTTTCCATGTATTTCATCACAGGTTTTCCGAGGACATATAGAAAGCATGATTCCATCATGGTTGTGGTGGACAGGTTGACTAAGGTAGCAAACTTCGTTTCAATGAAGACCACGTATTTAACTAGTGATGTAGCATAGGTATTCATAAGATATCTGGTTATATTGCATGGTATTCCGAAAAAAATGTGTCAGACAGGGATGCTAAGTTCACTTCCAAGTTTTGGAAGGAGATGTTTGTAGGATTCGGTACATATTTTTCCTTCAGCATAACTTATCATCTGCCGACATATGGACAGATAGAGAGGGTCAACAGGATATTGGAGGACATATTGAGGATGTATGTGATGCATCAACAAAGGAGATGGGAGGAGTACCTTCTTTTGGATGAGTTTTCTTACTGTTTAGTCAATTTAGTGTCCTAAATTTCTTTCATTAATTATCAACTAGGTCTAGTAAGATGATGAAGTGTGGTGCACCATATGTGCTTAAGAAACATATTTCTTACTTCATTGTGTTGTGTTTTATGTTGTTTTTAGGGGGGTTTTTTCTTTGAAATCTAAGCATGGTTAATCTAGAATTATGAAAAGACTTAAGTGAATCTAAATCAATTTTAGAAGGAAGAAAAGGAAGTGTACTAAAACTATTCTATCTTTCATAAAATAAAACTAAAAGCTAAGGGCTAGTTAAGACCTATTTTAATAATCAAAGCATCTATCTATTTTGTTTGTTAATCCTAATCCATGGATCTATTTCTAAAAAGACTAAGATTGATAATTACAATACCTATCTGAAATGAAAGCAGAAAATGAATCAACTATTGTACCTTTAATTATCTCAACATTCAATTGTTAGGCATGACCTTATTGAGATGGAGTTTAGCAACTGTTTGTACTTTAGTATGCTAAGGTCCTAGAACACAAAACAAGGAATACAAATGAAAATATCTAAGATGTGTTTAACTACTCTAATTATTCAATTTGTAAAGAGTGACCTCCTTGAAGTAATGTTTGAGTAAGCTAATTACATAAGTTTGAACTAGAGAACTAGGAAAAATTTGTAAATGAATAACTCAAAAAATTGCATTACATTTAATCATTCAACCATCCCTTCTTAATATGTTCAAATCAATTCCTTTTAGAGTTGTTTTTCGGAAGATTGTTGTTTGAAATTAAGTGAGGATCTTGAAAGTAAAAGCATGTAAGATCTAACTAAAATTAACTAAATGTATAATTGACTTATCAGCCACACTCAAATGTGAAGTGTTTAAACTCTTGAGATGCCTTCGGAGAAATCAATTATGCCTTTAGTCCTTGGCAAGAAAATGACAAGAAGCAAGATAAATTCAACTACTACATAAGTGAGATATTTAACCATTTAATGTAGAATTTAGCATATTGAAAATGGCTTTCATAAATATCAGTTAGACACAGCAATTGACAATTCTGTTCTAATGGAAATGAAAAACAAGAACAGTAAAGCTAAACAACTGTGATTCCTTAACACTTCAATCCTTAATTCAATAGTGAAAATAGAATTTCTATTTTCACGAAACGTTTTGGAAGAGTAAGTATGCACAATTGTATCTTAACATTAAACTAATTGAAAAATAGAAATGAAGCATAAGTAGAAATTTCTAAACAAAGTAAAGGAAATCTAACTAGAAAACATAATAAAAACCTCCTTTAGGAGTAGGGGCCCTCTGCTACTAAGTTGGTTGACTCATAGCTTGTCAAAAGTGCAATCAAGCAAGAATTTGGTAACTGAACTTCCTTATTAAAACAAAGTCTGGAAAACAGAGTATTCACTTTAGAAATATGAACTGTACTAAACTGTCTCTCGGTTTTGTGGAACCACTATTTAAAGAGAAATTACATAAATCATTGCGAGTTAAGTTAGATACAGGTGTCTAACTTGAATTACAATCAAAATACGACTATTGGACTCATGATTTGCTTCGAAGGGAAAATCAGGAGTCCTATTGTTGTAGGTAACGTTCTTTGACTTGTAACATTGACCATAAGTTTAGGCTCCTTTTTATGTCGATCTAAACCATGTGAGTAGGATAGAATCCATGTAGGCAAGATTCTAGAAACACCCATGTGGCTTGATTCCTCAAATGACACCTGGAACCTGGTAAACCATAAGAGTGGCTATGAAACACACAGTTAGCTGCAAAAAAGGCTTCATTTTGTAGCTAATTTGAAAAAACTTATCAAAATAGAAAAATCATGAAAATATAATATGAAAATCATTTAAATGTATCCTTGAGACAAAACCTTAGCATTATTCACTGATTAGGTTTTATAAAATTATAGAAAAGTGGTTGAATGAGATGAGAAAACTGTAAAGGAGAGGGTAATCCTGAGGTTCAACATACCCCCACTGCAAAATCATTGCATGTCCTCATGCAATTGCAAAAATTATGAGTTCTTCTCCCTTACTGCATGTGCTCAGATAATTTAGCTAGGACATCCAACCTTATTCTTATGTTCCTCTTTGAAGTCAACGTCATTCTTGGCCTTTTCATGAGAAGTTTGAATCTAAGTTTTATGATTTCTCTGTTCAACCTCTTGTTATTTTTCTTCAATTTCTTATTTTCCTTGTGCAATAGCCCCAGCTGCAGAGTAGTATTATCATGCAATGCTTTGTCCAACTTGTTTTGTTCCTTCAAAATCTCATTTTCCTGCTTGATGTGCCTGTTCAATATCTATAATTCATAAATATATTGCTTAAGAGAGTCAATTAGAGGTTCTTGTGGATTGACAGGTGGTTCTTGGTTCATTGAGGCACTTCTTCTTTCCAATGACTCTACATAATCATATATCTGCTGCTGAACTGGATCTATACTAGGAGATCTTCTACTGGGGCCTTCTTCAAAACAATAAACAGGAGAGTTTTGAGGACTCTACTCAAGAGAATTATCAACAGGTGATGGAACTGTGGTTTCCTCTTCTATATTTATGAGCTCTATTTATTTAGACAATGTCTTCTTCATAGTGCCTCGGAGTCTAGAGCTCCTTCTTAGTTTTGGAGGACATTCATTCCCTTCATTTATAACCTCACTCTCTTTCTTTTTCTTTCTTCTAGCCTTAATTTATTTTCTAATTTCTGTCAGTTCCTCAGAAATTAGTTTTTCATTATCCCTTTGTGGTGAAGTTTCAGGTCTTTCTTCAACAATTATATCAGTTTTCTTTCTTTTACTTCTCCTGACATTTTCTTCCTTGGGTGGTGATTCTAGTTGTTCTTGAAAATGATTCCTAACAAGGAAATCCTCCAAATTGTCTCCTATTCCCCTTAAGTGAAATTCAATCAATATTTTAACCAAGCCATGATGATGCGTAGTGGTCTCTATGGATTGTATTATCTTTTGTACATTTGAGGCCATTCTTCTTAGACCATTGAGAAAAAATAAAGGAAGGTTGATTTCACCATGTTCTAGAAACTTCATTAATAAGAGGATATGATAAAGATACATGGTTCCAAATATTCCTTCACAAGTTATGAATTTCTGCAAAATCAAAAGCACATTTTTCCATTTTCTTTTCAGAGAAGTACTTTGGATTCCTTTTCTAAAGACTGAGACATCCATACCTGGGTTTTTAAGTATCACCTTCCATGATTCATTATGGAATTCTTTGTTCTTGAACCATCTCTCTCCATGCCTCGGAAGTTCTATAGCTTCAGCTAGGAATGACTCTGTCACTGTAAATTTAACGTCTCCAATCTCCACCTCAGTTCCATAAAAAGACCGGGCAAATGATTTGGTAATTTCCTTGTGAAAACCATCAAACTTTTCTATGAACCTCAACCATCCAGCTTGTTGTGGCAGTTCTCTACCCTGTGGATATCCTTTCATGTATTTCACCCCCACTAGTTCTTTTCTAACAATCAAACCCGTCCTTCTTCTTTGCAGAGTGCCTTCAACCTTCAAAATTAACCCTCTGTTTTGTGGAAATGAATTGGCTGCAGAGTTGATGGAGATGAATTGGCTATGGAAACAATGGAAATGAATGAGCTACGGATGGAGAGTTTATGGTGAGCTGTAGGAAATAAGTAAGTGATACGGTCTTGGGAAGACGTAGAAAAGTAGGTCATGTCATGATCATGACCGTTAATCATCAATCAAGGATATTAATGATGGACCGTTATGCAACCTTATATGAGGGATATGGTCGAGATATATCATGATGATGATTTTTAATCAATTCGAATGATAGATTGTCAAGGAAAATATGAATGTACACATTATACATATTTCATGTTTTTAATTTTTCTATTAAAATGAATTTTTACACTTTACCTCAGAACTTAACCTTATTATTTGTTGTTGCTTGATGTTGTTCCTTAGGTACTCCTTTTGCAGCATGGTGACCTTCAAAACATAATCCTTTACTCCCTTTTGCAATCATCATGTCAGAATTATTGAAGTGGCTACAGAATCAAATTAGCTATAGAATAGAATCAGTTGCAAAATGTGCTCAGTTGCAGAATGTGATGGGCTACAGAATGTAGAAATTATTTCTTTTTCTTTTCATGAATGGAATGAGTGAAAAATATGGAATGAAAGTGGAATGAAATGGTATTAATGTGAAAATGAAGTGAAAGTGGAATGAAATGGAATGACAGTGGAGTGTGATGTAAAGAAACTGAATTTGCAAATTATGAACTACAAAATATGAATGTAGTTTTCACTACTTTATTACAGAAAGGAAAATGGAAAATATAGGGTGTCAGAAAGCTCTGATTTTCATTATGTATTTTCTGCATAAGTATGCAAATCATTGATTGGTTTTCATACTTATACACTTTATTTTATATATATATATATATATATATATATATATATCAAATGTAGGAAAAATAAAAGCTAAGTTTGTGAAGAAGAAGAATTCTTCTTCATTAACTCCATATCAATATTATCTTGAAATTTGTTGACAAACTCTTTTTGTGAAAGTGGTTTATGATACACTTTCAACCGATGACCATTCACAAGGAGATACACCTTTTCTTCATCTATTGTTCTGATCTTTACTACTCCACTATCAAAGACTTTTTCAATCTAATATGGCCCAAGCCAGTGAGTCTGAAAATTTCCTTGAAAATCATTGAATTTTGAATCAAACAAGAGTGCCCAATCCCCTTCTTGAAACTTTTTCTCTTTTCTATACTTGTCATGAAATTTAGTCCTTTGCTGCTAGACTATATTGGTTCTTTTGACTGCATCTTGTCTGATTTCATCTAGTTCATTGAGTTTCTCTAGTCTATGCTTTTGTGCTTCTGATAAATCAAGTCCCAATTGGACTACCATCTTGAAGGTCTTGATCTGAAATTCTATAGGAAATAGGACTTTTTTCCCATAAAAAAATTCATAGGGAGTATGTCTTGTTGTGTTCCTCCATGTAGTTCTGTAGGCCCATAAGGCTTCAGGAAGCCTATCTGCCCAATCTCTTATGTGTAGATGAACATTCTTGGTGAGAATTCCTTCAATTACCTTATTGGTAGATTCAACTTGACCATTTTCTTATGGATGGTAAGGAGTAGACTTTTTGTGCTTGATCTTGTAATCTTCTACCATCTTTTTCACCATATTTGATGTAAATTGAGCACCCTAATCTATTACAATTTCTCTTGGAATGCCAGAACAAGTGAAGATATCCTCAAAAATAAAATTAACTACAGATCCTTCATTAGCAAAAGGTAATGCTTTAGCCTCTACCCATTTAGTAACATAATCAATGCATACCAAAATATACTTATTTTGTTTAGATGGAGGATTAATAGGTCCAACAAAATCCAAGGCCCATTTTTCAAAAGGTTCAATGAGTACCCGAGGTTGCAAAGGCATTTCATTTGAAGGAGCAGGTTTCCCTACCCTTTGGCAACTGTCACACCTTTTGACACATTCTATGGCATCTTTGAAGATGGATGGCCAATAATATCCTAAATGAAGTATTTTACAGGTTGTCCTCTTGTCAGCAAAATTTCCACCGCAAGGTTCATCATGACATGCCTTAAGAATTTCAAGCATTTCATCTTCTCGAACACATCTTCTGATAATGAGATCTGGACCTGTATTATACAATTCATTAGTAATCCATGAGTATCTTGCACTTAATTGAATGATTCTTCTTTTCTCTCTAGAATGAAAATGTGAAGGTAATTTTCCTGTAACTAAGTAACTAGCAATATCTGCAAATCAAGGGGTCCGAGTAGTTATTGTAAAAATATATTCATCAGGAAATTTATCTTCAACTAGAGTGTTATCTTTGATATTTTGAATTCTAGACATGAAATCAACAACTGTGTTTTGTTTTCCAGGCCTGTCTAGAATAGTAACATTGAATTCTTGCATGAGCAATAGCCATCTTGTAACTCTGCCATTAGTAATAGATTTATTCATTAAATACCTAATTGTAGAGTGATCTGTGTGGACAAAGGTTTCATAGCCTGTTATGTAATGTCTGAATTTGTTAATAGCATAAACAACATCTAAGAATTCATTTTCAGTTACAGTGTAATTCAACTTTGGGGGAGACAAATTCTTACTTGTGTAATAGATTTCATAGGGGATCAAATCTTTTTGTCCTAACATAGCTCCTAGAGATGTGTCTGAAGCATCTGTTGAAATGTGAAAAGGTAGTTTCTAGTTAGGCCCTCTTAAGATGGGTGCTTCGGAAATTTTCTCTTTTAAGGTTTCAAATGCTAACTGACAGTCAGGATTCCAACTAAATTCACAATATTTGGTGAGTAGTTTGAAGAGTGGGGATGCTATTTTGGTGAAATTTTCTATAACTCTTCTATGATAACCTATGAATCCTAGAAAACTTCTAACATCCTTTTGGAAACTTGGAACTGATAACCTGGAGATGACCTCAACTTTAGATTTATCAACTTTAATTCCATCTCCTGAAATGTGATGTCCCAAAACAATCCCTTCAGTAAACATCATGAAACATTTTTCATGACTTAGTGAGAGGTTTTCTTCCTTACATATTTTAAGAACCTTTTCCAAGTTTTCTAAAGCCTCCTCAAATGTATTACCATTAACTGTAAATTCATCCATATATATTTCTACACAATCATGTATTAGATCAGAAAAAATTCCTAGTACGGCCCTTTGGAATGTTGCAGGTGCATTGCACAATCCAAAAGGAAGTACTTGATAGGCATAAGTTCCCCATGGACAGGTGAATGTGGTTTTATCCCGATCTTCAAGTAAAACCTAAATTTGATTATGACCACTGAAACCATCTAGGAATGAGAAATACTTCTTACCTGCTAATGTATCTAACACTTGATCTATAAAAGGTAAAGGAAAATGATCTTTAAGGGTAGCTTTATTCAATTCTCGATAATCAATGCATACCCTCCATTTACCATTCTTCTTGGGCACAATCACTAGACGAGAAACCCACTGACTATCTGAAATTGGATAGATGAAGTTTACATTTAACAAATTTTGCAACTCTTATTTCACAATTTCCCTAAGATTTGGATTCATCCTTCTTTGAGGCTGTCTGATAGGTTTTCAATTTTCCTCAATGTAGATGTGATGTATACAAGTCTTAGGACTAATTCCTTTCATGTCAGTGTATTCCCATGCATATACAGATGAATTTTGTTGCAATGCTTTGATTAGCTTCTCTTTTTGTAATTTTTCCAAGTTTTTGTTTATGTTCAAGGTTTTCTCTGGAAATATTTCAATTGTAGAGCTACCAAATTCTTCCATAGAGTAAGTATACATCTACCTAGATGACAAATATTCAATATTGGATTTCTCTTGAAATTGATCATGTTCATATTCTAGAGATGATTCATAATTTTCTATTGTATTTAAGATTTGGATATCTTCACTAATTCTTGAAATAGTGAAGAGAGGTTGTATATCTTCTTCATCATCAATCCATTTTTTGTCATCTATTTCTATGATTGTTTTTTCTAGAGGATACAGAGTGAATTTCTTAGTTTAATTACGATCAGAAATATACATGTCACTAGATCTATAGGTAATGAAAGCATTAGTTGTAGCCAACCAAGGTCTTCCTAGTATAAGTGGGTGTCCTCCTAGTTTTTTCTTAGGGGTTAATACCATAAAATCAACAGGATATTCCCAAGAATGTAGAGACACTAATATATCTTCTAACACACCATTTGGTTTAATTGCAAATCTATCTACTAATTGTAGTAATGTAGGTGTATAAAGAATATTAGGAAGCTTAAGTTGTTCCATGGTCTGTTTTCTCATGATGTTTATTTCTACTCCTAAATCAATTAATGTATTTGGAATTTCAATTCCATTGATATGTGTTTTGACAACTGTACTTCCGGGACCATAATATTTTTAAATTGCAATTTTTCCTATCATTATGTCTGCTATTTTTCCCACAAGCTGGATTCTTTTTATTTATTTTATTTTTATTCCTTGTTTCTTCATATTCAACTCCTTTATTGTTTTAGCTAAAATTGGAATTTCCTTGATGGGTTGTAACAAAGGAATTTTAATGCAAATATTTCTCAATTCATCTAGGAAATCATAATTAGGCAACATAATATGCTTTTCTGCTCCTCTATCAATTTGTAATATTTCTGGAAAAGGAGGTGTATAAGTAGATACTAATGGTTGCTCTATGACGGGAGTTGAATTTATTTGTTTTTTTTCTTTTTATTTTCAGAATTTTGGTTTTGAAGAACTGCTTCCTCCTCAAAAAATTTATTGGTTTGTAGAGAATCTTCCTTAGAATTGTCTTGTTCTTGAATGATTACAAAAGGCTTCCTTTTTTCTAATATCCTACCAGATCTTAGTTGGACATCATTAAGATCTAGAGGATTAATCGTATAGGTTGGAAATTGTTTACCTTCTATCATATAGGTATTCTGAGGGTTTTTATTGTTGGGGTTTGGTAATGGTTGGGTAGGTAACTGATTTGGTCTCTGAGGGAATGGTAGTGAGAGTTGTGGATTTTGGTTTTGAACTGGAAGTTGTTGATTTTGTTGAAGAATCTGTTGGGGAGGATAATTTGGATATGATGGAGGATATTGATAGTACTGAGAAAATATTCCATATGGATTTTTCATTCCTTGAGCCCAAGGTTCAGATTGAAATTGAGATTGGGGCCAAGGTTGCTGCCAAGAATTCCAGTTTGGTGGGGGCTGACTATTCATTTGATTGTTAAACCCTTGATTTTGTGGCCCCTTCCATTATCTTCTAGAGGAAAAACAAAGATATTATGTAGGATTTGATGTTGTTTCTTCTTGAAAAACAACCTTAAGACCAGGAATTGAAGGACAATTCTTAGTCTCATGACTTTTTTAACAATTCATATAGGTTTCTATAACTTTTTCTTCAAGAGGACATTCTCTCAAAGCATGTTTCTTTCTACATTTTGGACAGAAAATAGCCAAAGCATCAGTGTCAGCTTTCTGCTTATTTTGTAACTTAAGGGTGTCTATTTATTCACTAAGACTCCCTAAAATGTATGTTTTGAATTCATCTATCATGTTCCCAATTTCTGCCCTACTCACTGTTCCAGCTGCAGATTTGTTTACCCTAGCAAGAGCAGGATCTCTTGGTCCTTTCAAAAAATTTTATTTTCCTTTTGAGAGACTAATACATAGGTCCCCAATATCAGCTAATGGAAGTTGAGATATGTCCCCTTTCCCCATCATGTTAAGGATATCTATCCATTCATCTCTAATTGTTTTCAACAAAAGATATTATAGAGTGTCTTGATCTAGATTTTCCATTTTTTCTATTTTAATATTATATTTGAATCTTCCAGTAAATCCTCCAAATTTTCATCCCCTTTTTGCATCATCTTAAACACTTCCTCTTTGTGATTAACAGGTATACAATAGTCTAAATACCTTTCTAGAAATTCTCTCTTCATATCATTCCATGTCCTAATAGACCTAGTGATTAAACTCATAAACCATTTTAAAGCTACTCCTTTCAATGTTGAAGGAAAAAATTTGAGTTTTTGAGCATCTTGTAGATAATCATAAGTTCTACACAAGACTTAAAATTCAAATAAAAAGGTCTCAGCGTCTTCACTTTTGAATCCATGAAATTTTGGGAGAACAGAAGGTGAGATATTTTTCATGGTATCATTTGTTTCTTCATCTATGATAGGGAATCCAAAAGAACTCTCAGTTCCCCTTCTACCTATACATCCTTCTGCAAATCCTCTACCTCTTCCTTTATCTCCTCCTCTACCTCTACCTCCTCCAAATAGTACATTTTCTCCATTAAAAATTTATCCTTCTCCCTCTCCTCCTTCTTCTCCTCTTCCTACCATGATAGATTCTTCAAAGCTGATATAGGGTTCAGCCTGCAGCGTTAACTGCTTCTCTGGTTCTTCTATCAATGGTATGTTGAAGAAAGGTTCTTCTTCTTCCTCTTCACTAGGAATTTCTAACTCTTCAACTAGAATATAAATTCCGCTGTAAAAGTGAAAAAGGTTACTCCTTATGTTGGAGTCCTATGATATTCTTCCTCTAAGATTGCCTCAGTGGATGAAGTAGGAGATCCTCCTAACAGAATATCTTATCTTAGAACTTTTGGAAGTATATGACAAGTGAAATAAGGGATATGAGTTTGATATGGTGATGTACTACTTCTTGGCCTAGGTGGAGTGAGTGGTGTTGTAGGGATTAGGCTTCTACCTCTAGCTATAAATTTTCCCCTAGAGTCTATTTCTATACGCATATCATTGTTTCTGTGATGTAAGAAATAAAGCTACCTAGTTACACTTCCACGGCAACGGTGCCAAAATTTTTAGTCAATTCGGTGTCCTAAATTTCTTTCATTAATTATCAATGAGGGCTAGTAAGTTGATGAAGTGTGGTGCACCATATGTGCTTAAGCAACCTATTTCTTACTTCGTTGTGTTGTGTTTTATGTTGTTTTTAGGGGGGTTTTTTTCTTTGAAATCTAAGGATGGTTAATCTAGAATTATGAAAAGACTTAAGTGAATCTAAATTAATTTTAGAAGGAAGAAAAGGAAGTGTACTAAAACTATTCTATTTTTTCTAAAAGCAAACTAAAATTTAAGGGCTAGTTAAGACCTATTTTAATAATCAAAGTATCTATCTATTTTGTTTGTTAATCCTAATCCATGGATCTATTTCTAAAAAGACTGAGATTGAGAATTAAAATACCTATCTGAAATGAAAGCAGAAAATGAATCAACTATTGTACCTTCAGTTATCTCAACATTCAATTGTTAGGCATGACCCTATTGAGATGGAGTTTAGCAATTGTTTGTACTTTAGTTTGCTAAGGTCCTAGAACAGAAAACAAGGAATGCAAATGAAAATATTTAAGATGTGTTTAGCTACTCCAATTATTCAATTTGTAAAGAGTGACCTTCTTGAATTAATGTTTGAGTAAGTTAATTACACCTATTTGAACTAGAGAACTAGGAAAACTATGTAATTGAATAAATCAGAAATTGCAGTACATCTAATCATTCAACCATCCCTTCTTAATATGTTCAAATCAATTCCTTTTAGAGTGGTTTTTAGGAAGATTTTTGTTTGCAATTAAGTGGGGATCTTGAAAGTAAAAGCATTTAATATCTAACTAAAATTAACTAAATGTATAATTGACTTATCAGCCACACCCAAATGTGAAGTGTTTAACCTCTTGAGATGCCTTTGGAGAAATAAATTATGCCTTTAGTCCTTGGCAAGAAAATAACAAGAAGCAAGATAAATTCAGCTACTGCATAAGTGAGATATTTAACCATTTAATGTATAATTTAGCATATTGAAAATGGCTTTCATAAATATTAGTTCTACACGGAAATTGACCATTCTGTTCTAATGGAAATGAAAGACAAGAACAATAAAGCTAAACAATTGTGATTCCTTAACACTTCAATCCTTAATTCAATAGTGAAAACATAGTTTCTATTTTCATGAAATGTTTCGTAAGAGTAAGCATACATAATTGTATTTTAACATTAAACTAATTGAAAATTGGAAATGAAGCATAAGCAGAAATTGCTAAACATAGTAAAGGAAATCTAACTAGAAAACATAATAAAAACCTCCTTGTTGGCTCGAGGGGTCCTATCCCAGGTTCAATGTGCAAGGTTTGCCAACAAACCCCTATACTACTGGCCCTTTCGGCAGTGACTTGCTTGCGCAGGTAAAAGTCTCACCCGAAGTAGTATGTGTGGGTGCTGGAACCAAGTTTCCGCACCCTGAGAAAGGATGGGTAAAGCAAGCAAGGCTGCGCTAGGTCCTGTAATCCCTGATTACCTTGCTCTGTACAGGGTTAATTAGGTCTCTGTTTGCATCCACGTGTGCCAGATCTATAGTTATATGTTTTATGACAATAACACAGCAATATATAAACAGAACAGAATAGATCCATATCCAAAAACACACTTACGCAAATCTTTGCAGCTTAAAGATAGAAAATACACAATACAGCAATTACCAACAATTTGCACCAGATTACTCACAGATTTAGTTCTCTATCAATCCTTCTTATTCATTCATTCATCAATTCTTCCTTACAATTCCCTTCCCAACCTGCGCACATAGCAGTAAGGTCCGCACACAGCTGGACTTGGATCTCCGTGCACACAGCCAACAGGAGTCCATTCCCCAAAATCCAAACAGATAGCTTAAATCCAAATTCGCATAAATAGCTCATCATATCCTACCTTACAATACAAAAATGGTCCTCTATTTATAACAATCTAGCCTAATCTTTCCTATGGTCCGCAAACTGTGGTTTTCAGAACCCTTCTTTACCCTTTTACCCAATACAATGCTTTTGGGGCTTTGACCCACCCCAAAACCCCTTCGCTAGATTAAATATAATAAAAAATATCCAAAAATGGAGCAGTTTCGCATCTTGTTAGGAGACCCTGTTCCAACAATCCCCCAACACAATCTTGTGACTCGTCTCGAGTCACTGCAGCTACCATATAGTCATTGAACCTGGTAAGGCTTGAGTCGACTACCATTGACAAAGCCTGGTACGATGTCTCCGCACAGAGTAGCTAGATGGACTACTCCACCATTCATGATTTCCTTAACTGTGTAGGGACCAAACCAGTGCTGTCAGAATTTTCCTAGATGTTTCTCAAATTGGCTATCGTATAAAAGGACAAGGTCACCTGCGACGAACATCTTTCGGTGAATATGTCGATCATGCCATGCTTTGTCACGATCCTTCTGAACCTGTTGATGAAAATTAGCAATAAAACAATCTTCCTCCAGAGCCACAAGCTGTGCAATATGCTACTCTATGATATCAGGGTCCGCCATATTGGTAAATGCTGCGATGTGTAGGCTAGGAACAATGTATTCAATGGTCATAATGGCCTCTTTGCCATAGACCATCCGAAAGGTGGTTCTACTAGTTAGCTTCTTGTAGGTTTTTCAGTAGGCCCACAGAACAGAGGGAATGCGAACATCCCAGTCACTACGATCGGCATTGCAAACATTATTTAATGCCTGTTCCAAAATTTTGTTAAAAGATTCAACCGCCCTGTTTTCCTGAGGGTGGTATGGGGTACTCCTCGCATGGTGGATTCGGAATTCCTCATTCAAGGCTTGAATCGTTTGGTTGAAAAAGTGTGTACCTCTGTCACTCATTAGGATTTTTGGGCAGCCAAACCTGGTCAGGATCCGCTCAAAGATGAAGTGCGCAGCAGTATCTGCAGTACAATCCTTCACCACGTGTGCCTCAAACCATCGAGTGACGTAGTCAGTGGCGGTGATAATGTAATGCATACCTGTTTTCTTTCCTGGCAGATTGATGGGTCCTATAAAATCAATGACCCATTTGTCAAAAGCCTGTAAATCCACTTGAGGCTATAAAGGCATCTCATCTTGGCGTGAAGGTCGTCTTGTACGCTGGCAGGTATCCCAAGACCAACAATAGGTGTACGAATATTTATGCAAAGTAGGCCACCATAACCCAACCCTAAAAATCTTTTGTGTCATTGCACATCCTGCATAGTGGTTTCCTGCGACACCTTCATGTGCTTCTGCTAACACAACAGGCCATTCATGTTCTAGGATATATCTGTGTAGTATTTCATCGACACCTACCTTGTATAACTAACCGGCGAGGATAGTAAAGTTCGTTTCCTGAGTAACCAATTCCTTTTTCTGTTGTACCGAATACCCAGCTGGGGCCACACCTGTAGTGAGGAACTCAATGATATCAACAAACTATGTGTCAACCACCTTAATGGTAAACAACAGCGCATCTGGTAAGCCTTCGTCCAAACTAGTAGGTTCTTCCCCTGTTTCAATGCGAGACAGATGATCTGGGCCTGCATTCAACCTTCCGGGCTTGACGATAATCTCAAAATCATATTCCTAAAATAGCAACAGCCATCAGCAAATCGTCTCCCCCAACATAGGCTTGTTGACTAGGTATTTCAAAGCTAAATGATCAATGAACATTTTAAAGTGTCCACCCAGTAGATAGTGCCAATATTTTTGTAGCGCGTAGACCATAGCCAATCCTTTGCGCTCAGTGGTGGAGTAGTTCCGTTCTGCACCTGAGAGTTTCCGACTTGCAAAGGCAACCGAGTGATCGATATCTCCTTCTCCAAGTTGAGTGAGAACATCTCCCAAGGCGATGCCTGACGCATCCACATGTACATGAAATTCCTTTGAACAATCAAGAAATATTAGTGTGGGGGCAGAGATCATCTTCTCTGAGTAGTTCAAAACTATTCTGACACTCATCATCCAAAAAGAAAGAAACATATTTTTTTAGTAGCTTTTCCATAGGCACTGTAATCAGGGTGTACCCCTGAATGAATTTCCTGTAATAACCAGTGTGTCCAAGAATAGAACGTAGTTGTTTCTCCATTGTGGGGACTGCCAGGTTTATAATTACGGCTACCTTCGCAGGATCAACCATCAATCCCTGCCGATAGACTATGTGTCCAAGCAAGATTCCAAATGGCACACAGAAGATGGACTTCTTAATATTCAAGGAAATCTGGTGCTTCCGGCATGCATCCAACATTAGTCGCAGGTTAGAGACGTGTTCCTTTACTAAGCCAAAAACTGTCCAATCATCAAAATAAACCTCCAAGAACTTATGAATAAACTCCTTGAATACAACAACTATGACCCTTGAAAAAATAGCAGGTGCATTTTTGAGACCAAAGGGCATGACCATATACTGGAAGGAACCCCATTCAATCGCTAAAGTAGTCTTACTGCGATCTTCAGGTGCAATTTAGATCTGATGGTACCCCGAGAACCCATCAGTGAAGGAATATGCCTCTTGTCCACCCACGCTATCAAGTATTTTGTCGGAGAAGGGTGTAGAAAAGGGGTCATGGACACAGGCATCATTTAACTTGCGCAGATCCACGCATATGTGTATTTCCCCCTTGGTATTTTTTTCCTGGATGACCATTGAACTTACCCAATCTAACTGCTCAATCGGGTTCAATGATACCTGCGGCAAGCATTTTATCTAGCTCTTCCTTGACCTTTTGCTTATATTTAGGATTCATTCGGTAAGGCCGCTACTTGACGGGGTATGCCTCAGGTTTTAGAGTGATATGCATAATACCGAGGTCCCCGGTGATGCCCTTGAGCTCAAAGAACTTTTTCGGAAATAGGTCCTGATACTCCGTGAGTAATTCTGCGATTTTTCCTACAGTCCCCTCATCCCAGTAGTCCCCAATCTTAGCCAGCTTAGGGTGTTCCTTCATCCCAATATTAACGTCACACAGCTTAAGAGGCTATGTTACATCAATATTCTGCAGTGATGGCCCCACAACGGCGCGTTCTCCTTCAAATTCTAGGATGGAAATTTTTCGAGGATTATCCTCGTCCTCATCAATTGCCAAGCTCCGATAATTGGCTATGTCTTGCATCTGTGCATCCCATGTTAGGACCGTTGGGGCAGCGTGGTGGGGATAATTCTTAAAGAAAAATGCATCAATGTCCTGTAGAGCTTCGTCGAGTGTTTATGTCCCTCCAATCAATCCGAATGTTCCAACAATGTCCTCCTTTAGCATTTCCCAGTGGCGGGTGCGCTGGTGCAATTCCGCATCTAAGTACCAAGCGATCGGGATAGGACCCAAGGCATGAAAAAAATAGATGGACCCATTCTTTTGTAGTTCGGTCGGACCATTTGGTCATCCGGACACGCGGATGTGCGCGGGGGTCCCACGGGTCCGAGGAACACCCCCGGTGCGTATGTCGGCTAGAGGGGCGAACCGTAGAAGCATCCTTTCTCGACACGTTTCCCAATCCGAGAATGATTTCTTGTGGGTGTCCCATGCATAGCCAGATTAAGGGCCCAGAGCCATCGTTCTCTTGGCACCCAAGCTTCTAGTGTTCGAGGAATTCCCGGATACTACCGACCTCATCAAAGTGGGGTAGATCTCTTACCTCGCGAGGAAATGCGATAGAGGGTTCTTGTGACCCGAGGGCAGTGCAGCGTCGAAACCTTGTGTAACTGATTTTTCCAATTTTCCAGTTCCTCTTCAGCATCAGAACAACATTCACTATCCCTCTAGAATATCCTATCTATCGCGGGTTTAATCATGTCTTCATCCTGCGTAGTCAATCTGTAAATGTGGTCTAGTTCCTCCCGTTCATAGGCTGGTTCCGTATACTGTGCGCCTTTTGCTGGATCTAGTGGTACTATTACATGTGTACCGTTGTTTTCAAACACCATGCCATGCTTTTTGAGATTAATGACACCCCCCATGTCTATAGCCCAGTCCAGCCCGAGTAGTGCAGGGTACAGATCCACATCTTCCACGACTTCAATGACCTCAAAGTCAGCTAGGACTTTTACTCCCGCGATATCTACCATGACTCTTGGCAACCGTCCTAGTGGGATGATCTTCTGTTGATTCACCATGCACTTTTGGATAGTGGACCATTCCAAATTAGGTTCACCCATTCGTTGCCATGTCTGCTTCAGTAGTACCTTCGCATTCGACCCCAAATCAAGAATAACTTGGTCCATCTTGTAGTCGCCAATCTGTGTAGTCAACCGCATTTCTTGTTTGGTGCATTTCTTGTAGCCATATAACTGGTGGACACCTCAAGTCTCAGGAATGGTGTTGGGCCAGGCTACGCAACTATGCAGTAATACTTGAAGAGTTTCTATAGCCAGTTGGTTACGTAGCAGTTTCAAGCATGTCGTTAGAAAGGGCTCAACCTCTTCCTCTCTCTCGAGGTGCGCTGAAAGCTACACAAGGCCTGCCCGCGGTGCTTGTTCTATGAGGTGCACTTCTCCCCTTGCTCCCTAGGTGACCATCCCTCTGCGTAGCTCAATTTTAACCCTTTGCAAATTATGCATAGGGGTGGGTTTTTTTTCCTTCATCTTGGCTATTAAAATTGGGCAATCTTCAATCTCATGGTCCAGCTGCCGGAAATATTTGCAGGATTGCCTGGTGGGATTTGGGCAATCCCTTGTGAAGTGCCCTATCTCTCCATAGCTATAGCAGATCAGTTGCCCTCAAACCTGTCCTCGCGCTTCCTCCCCAACCTCCCCTACCCCTTGCTGGGGAGCCACCAAAAGTCGCGGGGAACTCAGCGATGCGGGATCTAACTGTACCCTATAGAGGTTTCCTCGATCTACCAATATTTCATATGTGCGACAATTCTACTCATTTTTCCCTACTGATCGGTAGAACCTGCACCATTGTTGCTTTAGATCACCCATACTTAGCCGAGGGCACTAGGCCGTATCATGTAGTCCCACTACCCAGTAGTCATCACACCAGAGCGCAGGTCCATCGAATCTGGGGCGCAGCGGACTAGGTCCCCTTGTCTCTAGGTAATCTGCCAATAGAGGACACTGGTCCTTGGTATGGCTAGACACTCAACATCGTATGCACCAATACAAAAATGGTCCTCTATTTATAACAATCTAGCCTAATCTTTCCTATGGTCCACAAACCGTGGTTTTCAGACCCCTGGTTTACCCTTTTACCCAATACAATGCTTTTAGGCCTTTGACCCACCCCAAAACCCCTCCACTAGATTAAATCTAGTCAAAAATATCCAAAATGGACCCGGTTTCGCAGCCTTGTTAGGAGACCCTCGTTCCAACACTCCTTCAAGAGAAAGGGCCCTCTGCTACTCGAGTTAGTTGACTGCGAGCTTGTTAAAAGTGCAATAAAGCAAGCATTTGGTAAATCGAACTTCCTTATTAAAACAAATTTCGGAAAATAGAGTATTCACTTTAGAAATCTGAAATCGTACTTGAATTGTCTCTCGCTTTGTGGAACCACTATTTAAAGAGAAATTACATAACTAATTGCGAGTTAAGTTAGCTACAAGTGTCTAACTTGAATTACAATCAAAATAGGACTATTGGACTCATGATTTTCTTCAAAGAGAAAATCAGGAGTCCTATTGCTGTAGGTAATGTTCTTTGACTTGTAACTTTTACCATAAGTTTAGGCTCATTTTTATGTCGATCTGGACCATGTGAGTAGGATAGAATCCATGTAGGCAAGATTCTAGAAACACCCATGTGGCTTGATTCCTCAACCGACACCTAGAACCTGGTAAACCATAAGAGTGGCTACAGAATGTACAGTTAGCTACGAACGGTACGCATTCTCGTAGCTAATTTGCAAAAAACTTATCAAAATAGAAAAATCATGAAAATATAATATGACAATCATTTAAATGTATCCTTGAGATAAAAAACTTAGCATTCTTCATTGATTAGGGTTTATGAACTTATGGAAAATTTTTTGGAATAAGATGATAAAAGCTGTAAAGGAGAGGGTAATCCTGAGGTTCAACACTTACAACAGTGGCCACGAAGAGTCACTGAGGATGTGTCCTTTTGAGGAATTTTATAGGTGGATTTGTAATACTCCCATTAGTTGGAGTGATCCGTTGAACATGGTATTAATAGGACCAGACATGTTGGAAGAATGGAACATGAAATGCAGGTAATAAAGAAGAATCTAAAGGTAGAACAGGGTAGCCAGAAAATCCATGCAGATCGAAATAAGATGTTTAAGGAGTTTCAGGTTGGGGAATGGGTTAACTTGCACATCAAGCCTAAGAAGATCTCCTTGTGGATTATATCGTGTGCCAAGATGGCAGCTCGGTTGTGTGGACCTTTAAATATACTTGAAAGGATTGGGCCAGTATCCTATTGACTTGCATTGACTATGACAGTGAAATTCCATGATTTTTTCCATGTATAATTTCTTAAAAAGTATGTTAAATATGTTGATCATGTGATTGATTAGTCTGTATTGTAGGTGGAGCCCAAAGGAAAATTCTAGTAGGAACCACATTGTATATTGCAGAGAAAGACGCTCATGATTCGAAACCAAGCAATCGAGCAGGTTAAAGTGCAATGGAACCACATTGGGCCCGATGAAGCTAGATGGGAGATGGTGGATCAAATGCAGGCTATGTATCCTTCTCTATTCGTTGGTTGAGAGAATGTCCTTAGTATATTTACATATGTGTATGGATGTAAATACCACCATGAGCTGTGTTATAAAGCTCCAATAAGTGGTATGGGTGTCATGCCATTATGGTTATCATGTTGTTATGTTTTAGTGTTGGTTTTCTTCTCAGTAGGATGATCATTGTAAATAGTGCAACGAGCTAAGTTATAAATCTCCATGGGAAGTATTATTTTATTTCAATAGTATTGTTGGTTGTAGGTGTCATTTAATACCGAGGACAGTTGTTCCCCCAAGGGGGGAGGGTTCTATAACAACCCCGGTGAAAATTTGATGTAATAAAATTTA
Organism: Pinus albicaulis; assembly: GCA_034641835.2. Lineage (NCBI taxonomy): Eukaryota > Viridiplantae > Streptophyta > Pinopsida > Pinales > Pinaceae > Pinus > Pinus albicaulis. The sequence continues at coordinate 190,072 of JAXQQM020089975.1, forward strand.
ATAAAGGAAAAAATAATAACCGTAGTTATCGAAAACTTATTCAAAGATGAATGTTGGGGAAAAACATCATAGTGCAGGTATTCATTTTGTTTATTATGGCTAAGGAAATTGGCAAAGGCAACGACAAAGGATTTGGAAAGGAAAAATGGTATTTTGGGCAATTTATTTATGAAAATAATGGAAATTAGGATAAAATGAAGGTGAGGTCGTAGGTTGCATGTGAGGAGGAAAAGGAAGAAAAATAATGGAAAATTGAAGAAAACAGAGGCCGCATTAATAAAAAGGCTTCTAAGTATCTATTGATTCCTTTTGTTAGTTCATTATTGGAGCTCTCTCTCTATTCTCTCTCTCTCTCTCTCTCACTATTGGACACTTAGAGTTTTCTTAGAGCACTTCAGCAATGGACCAAGAAAAGAAAAGAAGGAAAAGAGGAATCAAAGATCAAGCAAAGAAGAGCCGGATCAGGTAGCTACAGCGAGACTATTTTCAAGTATTGAGTTGCAAGTATGATTTCCTTGTTAATTTTGGCATGCATGGTTTTTCATGTGTGTTATTCACTCTCTTGTTGTCATTGGCATTGGTTTTTCCAGGTGTGACAATGTTCTTCATCATAGCCATTCCATTCCCGGTTAGCCATGGTGTGATGGGGTTCTCATGTTTTGGTTGAGTTGGATTGTCATATGGATTTGATACTAAGTGAGGTGGTCTCTGAATGAAAGAACACATGGCCTATTGATCCCTGAATTAGACCGTTCATTGTGGCAAAGCCTTGGCCTAGAAACCCCTAAACCATACTGTGGGTTGCGGTAAACCCCGATTTTTTTGTGATACCTCGATGGGAATATGTATCCTTGATTGGTGAATGGCAGGATATATGGTAAATCCTAGAGGTGGGTGCCCTCAATCGGGACTAGGAATACTTAGACAGTGATTGGAAAGATGTACAGTAAAGCCTAGAAGCTAGAGTCTCTATTAGGATTAGGAATCCCGACGGGTGAATGTTGGGATATATGGTAAAGCCTAGAGACTAGGAGATAGGAAAATTCCTCATGGTGTAGGTGGAGAAATTCGATGGCTTCCATGCTTTTTTAGGGTCTAATGATATAGTGGGGCTTGCATAAAGGCCTGGTTCTATTGATTAGGGTGATGTGGTTAAGCCTCGAGAATTCCCTGGTTGATTTTGGTTATGATTCCCACATTCATGCTTGGAATATGGCATGGGGGTGATTGGCTAAAAGAAATATTTGGTTAAGCCAATCTATGGTCGGGTGGTACGTATAAATCCCAAACCTGGTTGGTTTTGAATTCATTATTAATAGTTCGTTTTCTGTGGTATTTTATGTGCAAATGTACTGGGTCATATGTGGCATTTATGGTTTTTGTATCCGTGATATTTATGTTGGTTATATGTTGGTTATTAGTATGTTTTATGAAATTGATGATGTATGGTTCTCATCATGTTTTGATTTGTAAATGAATGAAAAATGAAAATATTACCTAATATATGATAATGAAGCTAATTTAATAAGGTGTCAATTCTTCTTAGTGATTATTAGATAAGTATGAGACCCCTATGCGCAGATTTGTTGTTATGGCCTGTAGATTGCATATTTGTGATTTGTTTGTCCAAATTTCTATCATGGATAGTAGGGGTCTAGACAATTCATTGATAAAATGTTTGTATTAGTACCTTTTTTCATAGTGTTATTTATCATTTTTTTAAGTTTTCATGAAGTTCTAGGCAAGTGGTCCGAGTTCGGCTCCCGAAAAAGTGGCACAAAATATGGGGTTGCTAGCACAAAAATAGCTGAAAATTTCCACAATCACCGGCTTACCCTTGTTGTGTGAGTGACTGCAGGCCTAAATTCACATGCATGGCTTATCAAGGGAGCGATTGGGGTGTTATATCAGTGAAAATTTAATTTTCCTCAAGGGTTGGTCACTTAGAAAGGTTGGTTGGCTTCTCGAGGTTTTGTAGCCTGTGTGGAAGTTTAGTTTGGTTTTATTTTGTCGGGTTCCACTTCCTTAATTGTACATTAGGAGTAGAATCACATCATAGTAGCCTCTCATCACATGTTCACCCTAGTGGATCATGTAGCTTGGGTAAATGTGGGAGGAGGGTGTTACAATAGTTAACTAGGCGTTGTTACCATAAAATAGAGTAACGTGTTTTGACTATTGTTAAATCCTTTTAGATTGGTTTTCTTACTGTTAAACTAAAGCTAGCGGGAAAACTCAGGTAAAGGAAGGCAAAGAAAATTGTATATTGTGTTGAGAAGCAAGCCGGGGTAGTGGAGAGTCATTTTGGAAAAGGTTCGGGTTGTTTCACCTTCCTAGAAATTATTGTACAAAAATTTAATTGTGCGCCTGCGAAATTATCTTGTAGAAAAATGCACTATGAAATAATTTTGTATCGATTACACGATTCATTTGGAAACGAGATGCTACCAAATCATTTTGTAAGGACTAATAATTTTTTATTTTTACGGGATTGTGTTTTAGTTTGAAATCTCCTTTTGGCTCGCTCGTTGCACCTATATTCTTATCTTTATTCATATTCTCGAATTGAATGCATATGTTAAATGTTTCATGAAATATTGTTAAATTGGATGTAAACACGGAGCTATGTGTGTGAGTAAATTGGGGATATAAGTGTCGGTGTGTGGTTGCCATCAATTAAAAATATATTTTATTTTTATCTTAAAAAGATACGTGTTAATTTGAGATTGAGTAACAAACAAATAAAACATCTTCCTTATACTAAAAGGTAAAATCAGTTTTAACTATTATTTTTATGAATATAAATCAATTATATTTATTTATATAAAAAAAATATCATATAGAAATTTTTTATTACTCTAACTTAAAAGATTGTTGGGGTGTACAATTTCATGTCACCATTAAAATATAATATGAAAATGTCCATACCTAATTATTAAGTAACGTGTTATTTTAATATTTATATAGATTTATTGATACTTAAATGTTACTAGTAAAAACTATTTAATTTTTTTTAATGAATTTTTTTTGCAAATAAAACTAGCATGTTAACATATTAAAGAAGAGTATAGGAGAAACAAATTTTAGGAAAGATGAGAAGTTAGATAATAGTATATACTAGTGCAATTATCTAAATTAAATGGTTAGTAAATATGGACACGCATCAATTGACATGATCCAAGTGGATATTGGTGGCCACCCACCTATTCCACCTAGACCTCCAGTCAATTTCATCAGTTTCCATTTTTATAGCAAAGCATTTACTATTTTTTAGTAGTTTTTTCAGGTCTTGAACTTCTGGAGCAGTTTTGACCCCCTATATGGCATTTTTTCAAGGTCTGCAACATGCCCATAGTCATAGGTAGGGGCTTGCAGAAAACCCTATAGTAATCAAAGAGATATTTCGGATAATATGGCCAAACGGGGATAATATGGCCAAGTTACGACCCCAAGAAGTTGGTTGCCCAACTAACCCCGACGGGGCCCACAAACTCTTGGTGTTTCATCTCGTGGGGTTAGGTTTTTGGTTTTTTAGGTTTTTCCTATGTTGTTAAATAATAAAAAGGCACTTTAACCTCATTGTAACATAGTTTAGAGGCTTCTAGTTGCCACATCTCTTCTCAAAGATAAGCTACTACCTCCCTAGCTAGTTTATTTCCACACTAGCACATTTGGCCCAATTTCCGATGGCCAATTCGTCGCTATTCCAACGGGCAGTCACAACTTAGCATTTTTTATACAACCTTCCCTAGACAATCCAACTCGAACACGTTTCTTGTGGTGCCGTCACACGGCACGACCCGACCCGCCCGAATGAAGGGCACACGAGGGACCAGAAAACAAAAAAAGGATCGCACAAACGTGCACAAGAAACATAGGCGGTCAAAACTTAGCATTTTTTATATGAGCACCCTCACATGACCCATCCCAACTCGACCTAACCCACCCAAACGCGTTTCCTTGGGCGTGCTCACACGACACGACCTGACCAGACTAGACTCGACTCGACCTGCCCGAACGTGTTTCCTTGGGCGCCCTCACAATATGGCATGACCTAACCTAACCCAACCCGAACGAGTTTCCTTGGGAGGCATCACATGACTTGACCTGATCGGCCACTTGAACGCGTTTCCCTGGGCGCCCTAGTCATGACGCGGCCCGACACAACCCGACCTGGTCGTACATGTTCCTTGGGCACCCTCACATGACCCGACCTGACCCGACCCACTCGAACATGTTTCCTTGGATGCCCTCACGGTACAACACAACCTCGACTCGACTTGACCCGAATGCATTTCCTTAGGCGCCGTCACACGACCCAACCCTAACCCGACCCGCCTAAATGACGTCGAAGGCATGAGGGAGAAAACGACAAATGGGTCGCATGAACGTGCACAAGGTACACGGGTGGTCACAACTTAGCATTTTTGATACGATCACCTCCCTCACATGATTTGACCCTAACGATTTTCCTCTAGTGCCCTCACACGGCATGACCCGACCCACCCGAACAAAGGGCGCACGAGGGAGCAAACGGAAAAGGGATCGCACAAACATGCACAAGCAACATGGGTGGTCACAACTCAAAAATTTTTTTTTATATGACTCGACCCGACTTGACCCAACTCTGCCCGAACGCATTTCCAGCTTGGGCAGGCCTCAGTACATGGCACGACCAAATCACCCGACCCGACCCAACCCACCCGAACATGTTTCCTTGGGAGCCCTTACAATACAACATGAACCGACCTGACCTCACCCAAACACGTTTCCTTGAGCACCATCATGACATGACTCGACCCGACCCGTACGAATGTGTTTTCTTGGCCGGCCTCACACAACATGATGACCCAACCAGACCCCCCCAGACCCGCCCAAACGCTTTTCCATTAGTGCCATCATAAGACTCGACCAGACCCATATGAATGTGTTTCCTTGGGTGGCCTCAGTACATGACACAACCCCACAAGACCCAACTCGACCCGCCCCGAACACGTTTCCTTAGGCGCCCTCATAGGACCCAAAACATTGTTCCCAAACCATAAACTCGATCACATGACCCGATACATTTTTTCCTAAACCCTAAAATATAACTCCCAAACATTGTTCCTAAACTCGTAAACCCTAAGATTGTTCCTAAACACTAACACTTGCAAATGTCGCAATACCGAAACTTGTTTCCAAACCGTCGCAATACCGACCCTTGACCCAACTGTCGCAATACCGACACTTGTCCTAACTATCGCAATACCGACAATTCTCTGTGTAATGTCGCACTACCGATTCTCTACTCCAAACCGTCGCAATACCGACGCTTTACTCTAAACATTGAAATATCGACACTTATTACTAAGTGTTGCAAGACCAACACTTTTCTCCAAACCATTGCAATACCGATTCTTTTCTCCGAATGTCGCAATACCAACACTTATCTCTAAGTGTCACAATATCGACACTTGTCTTTAATCATCGGTATAGCGACGAGTTGTGGGCGAGGATTTGAAAAAATTGATAAAAAATTGTGGAAATTTCCGACATTTGGTCAAAAGTGTCGAACTAAATTGTCGAATTTTTGACCAAATGTACTAGTGCCATTATGTCTATAAACATATTTCGGTTATTTTATATTAATGAAAAGAAGTGTTATTTCTACTACATTTCTACATTTATTTGTATTTATATATTTTATTTCATTCCTACATAAGTCTAGGTCGGTGGTATCATATCGATCTACTCTTTCTCGATCCTTCTTTGCATGTCCCCAACGAGGTAGGGGTATAAGGAGTTAGGGATCGATCTGGTTGAAACTTTGCAAGATCAGCCTCGCAAACTCCGACATCCACCCGTGGGGGAAGAAAAGAAATATGCGGGGAGAAAGATATCATATCAAAATATTTTTTCAAGGAGGCCCTCGAGAAACAAAGGAACTAGATGATGGATAACTTTTCCCATATCCTTCAACGGGTCGCCCACCGGCAACGCATCTGCATCCAACAACCACTCTGGAGGCACCACTCCTTTTAAGGTACAAGTTAACTTTGACATTCCCATATTTCAGGGCCAAATAGATGTAGACATCATAGATAGATGTTTGAATCTATTAGAAGGATATTTCGCGATTCCCGAATTTTTCCAACCAGGAAAATATTATATTTTCACTCCTCAAATTTTCCCCCCCATGTTAAGGACTGGGTGGGAAATCTACTCGTGAGAAAAAGGATGAGAGGGAACCCTCTTTTTTCTTGGCCACACCCACTTGGGATTTATTCTGAGATGCCATCAAGGAACAATATTATCTCATGGGGAGCTATGAGGACAAGTACATGCAATGGACTACGTTGTTGCAACAAAGGGATCAACATGTGAATGAGATGATAAATCTGTTCCATACCCTGCACACAAAGTTGGGTATCAAAGATTCAGAGAAACATTTTGCGTTGAAGTACCATAATTGTCTACATAGATACATTCATGAGGAAATGGTGTTCCTCGACATCTCCTCGCTTGGTGAAACATACCGGTATGCTGCCAATATTGAGTAGAAATTCAAATAGAAGAAACGAGACTTTAGATCCACAAATCACAAGCAAGGGAAAGGTGCCCCGAAACCGCGGAACAAAGGAAAAATCCAAGGCATGATGACATAGGACAACCCACCAAAGTCACAAGCAAAGAACAATGCCACGAAGCCAAAGAAGGGCATGGGAAAGTGGTGTGAGTTCCATAAGAGCTCCACTCACAACACAAGTGAGTGTTGGGCCAGGAAGTCACTAGTGGTTAAGCTAAAAGCTCCTGAATTGGATGCATGATCCAACTTTGAATCAGAACCTAACAAGGGGAATGACAAAGGGAAGCATATTATCGATGCGGAGCTCAATGCCACCGTTGCCACCACAAAGATCAAGAAGGATGAATCAGAAGATACGGGGGAGGGGGGAGTGCCTCTTCCATTCCCGTAAGTGGAAAAAAAGGTTCCCCACTACAGTTCATTTTCGATAGTGGGAGGCAAAAGAAATTCATTTCAGCGAGATGTCGTAAAGCAGTTGGGCTTTCCAACCACAACACACCCACAATCGTACACCATTGGGTGGCTTCACCAAGGACAGGGATCTCCGCATCGGCCAGCAGTGCCGCCTTCCCTCACTAAAACGAAAATACCCTCTAGCACATGTTTTTTGAGGAAGCCCTTATAAAAATAGCCTATATATCCCTTTGTAGCGGAGGTCACCTGCAGGGAGGTTGGCGGGTGGATGTTTTTTGCGGATGTTTTTTTTTGCGGTGTGTTTATAATCCTAACATGCATCGGTGCGCTTGATATATATGTGATGCATCTTTGCATAGTAGAGGCTAAAGAAGCGTTGCGGGGGTTATTTTTAATTATTACGAAAAAAAATGGTGCACTTCATACGTACAATGCACGGTGCATTTTATATAAAGCGCACCAGTGCGTACTATCAAATGGCACACCGATACACTCAAAATTTCGGTGTTATTTACTAACGACGATAGCCCGGTGTTGTTTATATACAACGACACACTGGAATATGGTTTTTATTCAAAGGAAGCACTCGTGCGCTCCAAACAAACTAGGCCGGTGTGTCTCATTGAACAAGCGCACCGTAAAGAAGTGTGGTGCGCCATTGATACAACCGCCCGATGCATCTCATAATCGAGTGCACCGAAAAAAGGGTTAATTTAAAATAAAATTAATAGTCATAAAAAATTTCATTTTTTACTTGTTACGATGTTGTAGAGCTCTCAAGCACCGAGTGTAAATTTTCCTTCTATGAGGCGCCCTACCATCGGTGCTCCCATTGCTAGCATTGCTTCCATCCATTGCTCACTATTTGGAGTTCGAATTTTACAAAATGGTGGCCAATTTTTTTTTTGAGGATTATGTTGCAAAGATGCCTTCTCAATGTGCAAAATGTGCGGGTAATCTACTTGTTTCTCACCAACTTAAGCTTTTTAGCGAGATTAATTTTTAAAATTCGAGCTAAAATTCACCATTTTTTTTGAAAAAAAAATTTTCCTATGTGGTGAGTTTGAGCCATTCGACTCACACTATTCCTGGTGCTCCCTGTAAATTTATAGGTTGCACCACGAATGGTGTTAATGGAAACTTCACCGAGCGGTTAATGTGATAGGCCGATGCGGTACCGAGACAAAGTGCACCACAATAATAGTAAAATATTGCGATGCGTGTCGATTCATGGCCGCACCGATAGTTTAAAATTTTTAAAATTAACAATTTATTTACGACAGTTCTTTAGTATTCCAGGACGCACCACCATACTTTATGTACGGTGGTGCATCGATAAAACATACTACGTGTTGGGCGAGTGTATGTTTGGTACCGCACTCGCCAGTGGTAAAATTTTGCAAACTAGTGGTGTGTTGCGCTATAACAAATGCCTCGAGGAGGATATGTTTTGTCAAGGCAATCGCTAAGTAATAGTTTTTTGTTTTCGCTATGCGTGAGGTTTTTTAATGCGCACCATGGATGGTGCGTGATATAAATGTATGCATCGTTGGTGGTGTGTGACATTTTTTTGTGGCACACTAAATGTTTCCTTTTTTATAAAAGTTATATTTATATATTTGTAAATAAATTTGTCATTTAATAAAAAAATTTAGGTTTTATGTATGAGGAAGGCTGATGTATTTAATATGTGAATCATTCAGTGACGTCAATGGAGAGAGGAAATACAACAATAAGAGTAGAGGGATGACAATTATAACATGATACAACAATGAGAGGCAAGGGAGAGGGAGATACTTTTGTACCCTCACCCTATTACGCCACCCACCGAGTTGCTCTTAAGGGAGGTAGGCCTCCTTAAGTTCTACGAGGAGGCTACATACATGAAGGGGCACGAGTGGGTTATTAAGACAATTGATCTATAGGTGGGATGCCAACCGATAAGCATTCTCGTGTCGGTCATGACCAATGGCACTAGCCCACCGAGGAGGACATATATTTTAATACGGCCTATCTAGGAGAGGGATGGATTTTCCCCAATTCCTTGATGTCCCCCGTCGGTTATGCGAGCATGGATTCGGTTGGTGTACTCCTAGAGATACATTAGGGATGATATACTTTCTCTTGTAGATTTTCGGGCATCTCGTGGATAGCTACGCATTGCTTATTTTTGGTCTAGAGGAGGTTAGATGCCTCTCATTATTACCGACGACCATTGCACATTATACTAGTGATGGGCAACACATTAGTTTCCCTATTTTATTTTTTTGTTGAATCTTTATTCCATAGGCCACGACTTGTTAGATGGTTTGCCATTTTTTTTGCCGTAGTTTTGTGTAGACTTAGATATATGTTGTTCTTAGGCATGTGGGAGGTTGACCTTCCCTTTTGCTTCGGAGTTGTTTTGTTTATTTTTTTTGAGAGGTTTCCGGAGACGAGGCCTACTATTGTGTGTCAACCTCTTAGCTCGATGATACATGTACGAATGCACATGTGGGGAGAGATGTTTCCGAAGAGGTACATGTTTGAGTATTCGGTTAGGATTTCTAGTGATGCACTTGAGCTGCTAGCCAGTGTGGATGATCACATGTTCATGATGGTTTTGTGTCCTAACACGAGTTTGGATTGGAAAGGGTGTACCAACATCCTCTTCACATAGGATGAGCCACCAAATGCTGGAGGTAATATTAATTTTTTCTTTAAATTAATATAGTTTCATTTTATTGTCTTAATTAGTTAGAATAAAATTTATTCTAACACGTTCTTTAAATTGTTTTATTAAATTGTTTAATGAAATTGTCTAATTATTGTTGTGTACTATATATTTTGTATATATTGGAACATTCCTTGGGGACATGATTCCATTCCCACTGTATGATCCTGTAGATGACGAGGAGATGGAGGAGGCTGCATATCAGGGTGACGGACCTCCTCGAGTGCAAATACTCGCCGACATGCGACGTAGGGGCAGAAATTCGATTCGGGATGGAGTTGGGCGACCGACTATGTAGACTCATGGTTGACGATGGATTCCGCCCCCGTGACGATCATAGAGATCCGGGCTGATCGTACACTCATAGAGCTCTAGAGGGACATGCCCCTGCGATATGATGAGCCTTATGCATCATATCGTCCGAGATTTTAGGCTACCGGTGGCTAGGGGGGGTATATGCACCATGGAGATGCACGACACAAAAACTCATCAAATGATCATGATCATAAGGGGAGTGATCATTCTATTACTCCACCTCTTCCTCTTTAACCTTGTGTCGAGAGATGAGCGACCAACATCTAGTTCCGAGTGGGCATCTTCCCGAGCAAGAACCATATCGATAGGAACCTCTTGAGTAGACACCATTTGAGTAGGCACCTCTCGAGAAAACACCATTTGAGTAGGCACATCCTAAGTAGGAACGTCCATCCGAGCAAGCACCATCTATCGAGCAGGCCTCCACTAGTTATAGTATTGATGTACCACCAGATATTTGACATTTATATGCAATTATATTACAGTTGTATATTTTTGACATTATATATATATATATATATATATAGATGGGGCATGGATTTTATATTCATGTTGATGTACTTAATTTACATGTTGGTGTTCATCATGATGTGCTTGCAGATAGATGTCTATGTTACATCAGTTATTTGACATGAGATGTATATTTGATGTTTGTGTTCTGATGATGTTATACAATGCTTGTGTTTTGTTAGTGGTGGGTGTAGTATACGTTCTATAAATGTACCGAGCATTTAATTTTTTCAATCCGGAGAGTTCGTGAACTTCGAGTCGCAGCACCGAAAATGCCGGAGAGAGTCCCTGATAACCTGCAAAAATTATTCTAGTCTATCTTGCAATTAATCTCGAAAATTGTTAGGTCCCTATATCACTAGTATAGTCCCTTATTATTGTTAGTGTAAACCCCTTATTGTTATTATTGTATTGTTGTAACACCCATATTTTATTATTGTGCCCTTAAATTATTATTGTTAGGTTGGCTAGGATTACATTGTGGCCCACCAGGATTACATTATGGCCCCATGGACTCCTATATATAGAAAGGAGGTTTTGTGCATTGTATCTTCCAAGAATTATTCATTCATGTAATGTATTGGAGGTTTACCCCTTGAAGTGGCTTATTTCTAAGGCGTTGATAACTCTTTTCTTCTCTTTTTGGAGCTGGTTTCCCAACATTTGCTATCAAAGCTTTCGATTCTAGGGTTTCGCTGCTCCAAACAGGTCATCGTGGCATTTTCGCTATAACTTTTTTTCTGCAAATTTTCAGAAGCTTAAATTTTTATGGTGCTTAGCCAAAATCCCGAGGAAGATTTTCTAAAAATTTCAGAGCTTGGTTCACAATATTTTCGGAGATATGATCTGTGGAAGTTAGGTATTTTTTCAGGCTCCTAAGCAGGTCATTGTGGCATTTGCGCTATAACGTTTTTTCTACTGCGGTTCAGAATCTGAAATTTTTATGGTGCGAATCCGACATCCTAAGGAAACTCGTAAAAACATTTTAGAGCTTGGTTTGAAATATTTTTGGAGATATGATTTGTGGAAGGTAGTGCTTTTTCAAGCTCCCGAATTTCATCTCAAAAAGGTGATCGTGGGAAAATTTCAATAACTCTCTCTCCGAGCATCGGATTGGAGTGCCGTAAAAATTGGTCACAAGTACATGGAATTTAGTTTCTTTTCTATCAATTTCAGAGGTGAAGGACGAAACAGGTGACACGTGGAAAGTCATACAATTTCGCTATATTGAACCGAGTCCATAATTAGGTCATTGTAGGATATTGGACATAACTTTGTCTTGGAGAATCCAAATCAAGTCAGACCTATGGAATTCAAAATAGAATTCAGAGGGCTAAGTTAGTGCTTAATTTCAGATATTGAAGAGCCGCAATCACAGAGATAATACAATTTCAATATCGAGCTCCTCAAAAGCAAGTAAAAGGTGTGTATTGTTTTTCCAAATTGCATAAGTCTTGTTTGAAGAATCAAGTTGAATTGATTGCAAGGGCATATTGTAGAATAGATATCAGTATTGGATTATAAAATGGCCCCTAAAAAGAATTCAACACCCATTAAGCCTTTGGAAATCTCTACTATGACTCATGAAGACGAAGAATGGCAACATGACATATCAAAATTACAAGAGCAAGTGCAACAAATTTCGCTCTCGCAAAGAGCAACAAAAAAATGACATGGAAGTTTTTGAAGAAAGGCATGGAATCTAAGATAGATGGCATGGAATCTAATATTGATGGCATGGAGGCTAGCATGGAATCTAAGATGGATGACATGGAAGCTAATATCAATGAGAAAATGGAAAACATGAAGAATGTTCTAAAAGCAGACATGGAAGGTTTGACAAAGTTGATACAAGAAAGGTTTCCTAATGGTGAAAAGTTAGTAGAAGTACCTCATGATGAGAACAAAATAAATGTTAATCGTGATTTCATAAAATCTAATGTTGGCGGGAAGAACCGCCATATTCCAAAGATGGATATGAGGAAGTTCGATGGAAAGGATCCTGTAACATGGATACTACAGATGGAGCAATATTTTGATCTCCATAACGTGAAAAACACACAAAAGGTACACATTGAAACTTTACATTTAGAACAAAATACATTTTTTATGGTATCGATGGCTTTGCTCCCGTAAAAAAAATTGTCACTTGGTCAATTTTTTACAGAGGAAATGATAGCACATTATGAGGATACAAAGAGCAACACCTTCTTTAGCAGATTGATAAATCTCAAACAAAAGGGTTTAGTGGGGTGGCACATTGAGGACTTCCAAAAATTGAATATAAAGGTAACTGATATTCGAGAGGAACACAGGATTGATCTCTTCATAGGCACTCTAAAAGATAACATCCAACATGAAGTTCATGTTTTGGAACCTGATTCATTGGAGAAGGCATTCAGGTTGGCAAGAAAAGTTGAATGTAAAATTATGGCGACAAGGAAGCCTACCACTCAATTCTATAAAGAAGGAAGTGTTGCTACACCTAGATTTCCACAACCTACAAGGTTGACACCACAAAAAATTGGAAGAAAAAAAGAGAAAAAAGGGCTTTGCTACGAGTTGTGATAGAAAATACACTAAAGGTCATAAGTGTGCTGAAAACAAATTATTTTACATAGATTGTGAAGAAGAAGAAGAAAATGAACAAGAAGAGGATATACACAAGGAACCGGCCTTAGATGAGGAAGAAATGAATCCAACCATATCATGTAATTCAACGGCAGGGAATTACCACTCCTCAAACTCTCAATAGAAAAAAGGTAATAGTGTTGATTGATTCGGGTAGCACCCATAATTTTATTCATTGTAAGGTAGCCAAGGAATTAAATTGTTTCCTATACCCAACACCGGAAATTTCAAGTTATGGCTTTCAAATGGAGGAACTATAAATTGCTCTAGGAAATGCCATAATATCAAGCTAACCATGGGGGGAATATGTATTGACTAATCCAATGCTTTCCATTCCTATGGGAGGTGTTTATGTTGTACTAGGAGTACAATGGTTACAATCTTTGGGGACGGTAGCTTTTTAATTTTCAAGAAATTTTCTTGAAACTTTTTTTTAGAAGGAAAGGAAGTTGAATTAGGAGGTATTGTAGGGGAAGCCGGGAAGGATAATAAGCTCTAATGTCATTACAAAGCTTCTAAAGAAATAACAACGAGACGTAGTTCCACGAGTTATGCTCACTAGAAGTTCCAACATCAAAATCATCTATTCCCTGCAGATCTCCAACAAGTCTTGGACAATGATTTGAAGGTGTTTGAAAGTCCCAAAGGACTCCCACCTATTCATGATCATGACCATGCTATTCATTTGATTCCAGGAAGTGTTCCTCCAAACATCGGGCCTTATAGATATCCTTACGTCCAAAAGAGCGAAATTGAATGTATGATTGCAGAAATGTTAGAGGCGGGTATAATTCAACCTAGTCAAAGTTCTTTCGCTACTCCTGTAGTATTGGTACACAAGAAGGATGGATCATGGAGAATGTGTCCGGAATATAGGGGGCTCAATAAGCTACCCATTAAAGATAAATTTCCCATTCCCTGTGATTGATGAATTATTGGATGAATTACATGGAGCAATTTATTTTACCAAGTTGGATCTTCGTTCGGGATATCATCAAATTAGAATGAAGACTGAAGATATTCCAAAAACAAAGCATTTCGAACTCATGAGGGTCATTATGAATTTTTTGGTCATGCCTTTTGGCCTTACCAATGCACCTTCTACATTTCAAGAATTGATGAATTCCATTTTCAAACCCTTCCTTAGAAAATTTGTGCTAGTATTTTTTTGATGATATACTAATCTACAAAGCGAGGTCTTGGAAGGATCATGTTGAACATGTTGACGGGGTGCTCAAACTATTGCAGGGGAGAAACAATTATATGCAAAAACATCCAAATGTTTCTTTGGAGTACAAGAGGTGGAATATCCGGGTCATATTGTATCTCACGAGGGTGTTAAGGTACACCCTAACAAAACTAAATCCATTAAGGAATGGAAAGTCCCCACAACCATAAAGCAATTGCGAGGATTTCTCAGGTTAACAGAGTATTATTGCAAGTTTGTTAAGAATTATGGGAGAATAGCAGCACCTCTAACAACATTATTAAAGAAAGATGCATTTTCATGGACTCCTGAAGCAACTAAGGCTTTTGAACATCTTAAAGAGGCAATGAGCCTAGTGCCTGTCTTAGCTATGCCAGATTTCACAAAAACCTTTATTGTGGAATGTGATGCCTCAGGAAATGGAATTGGTGCTATTTTAATGCAGGAAGGAAGACCCATTGCTTTTGAAAGTCGTCCAATCAAAGGAAAGTATTTATAGAAACCTATTTATGAGAAGGAAATGTTAGCAATACTGCATGCACTAAAGAAATGGCGAACTTACCTAATGGGAAGAAACTTCAAGGTAAAAAATGATCATGATAGTCTTAAACACTTTTTGGAACAAAGACTATCTTCAGAAGAGTAGAAAAAATAGGTCACAAAGATGTTGGGTTATGACTTTGAAATAATCTACAAAAAAAGGAAAGCTTAATGTTGTTGCGGATGCACTCTCAAGAAATAATGAAGAGGTGGAAGCATTGCTTTGTGCCATTTCTATTATCCAACCAGATTGGATAACCGAAGCAAGAGATGAATGGAAGAAGAAAAAAGATGTAAGGACACTCATTCAAAAGTTGCAGCAAGATCCTAGTATATCTGATACATTTAGTTGGAAAAAGGATTCCTTATGGTACAAAGATCGCTTATATCTTTGTACGAATTCCCAAATAAAACAAAACATTCTTCTGGAATTGCACACTTCTCCTTTAGGAGGACACTCGAGATTTTTAAAAACTTACCACAGGATGAAGAAAGAATTTTTTTGGGATGGCCTTAAATCTGATATTCAAAAGTTTGTGACGGAATGTTTGGTTTGCCGACAGAATAAAGTTGAGACAATTAAGACCCTCGGGACTTCTACAACCTTTATCCATTCCAAGTCAACGTTGGGAGGAGGTTTCAATGGATTTTATCACAGGTTTACCTAAGTCCGAAGGAAAGAATGTCATCATGGTGGTAGTTGATAGACTTACCAAGTATGCACACTTTTGTGCATTATCTCATCCATTTAAAGCAAGTACAGTTGCTACTACATTTATGGATAGAATTCAAAAGCTACATGGAAGCCCAAGGGTTATTGTGAGCGACGAGAGATCCCATTTTTACTGGAAATTTTTTGGACGGAGTTATTTTCTTGTTTGGATACTCAATTAGCTCATAGCTCATCTTATCATCCTCAATCCGATGGTCAAACCGAGATAGTAAATAAATGTTTGGAAGGATATCTTCATTTTTTTTGTATATGATAAACAAACACAATGGGTCAAGTGGTTACCTCTCGCTGAATGGTGGTATAACACTTCCTTCCATACTACAACAAAAATGACCCCATTTATGGCACTTTATAGATATCATCCACCATCCATCACATCATATTTAAGAGAAAAGTCGAAGGTTCAAGCAGTGGAAGATCACATCGAGCATCAACAAGAAGTTCTCCAACTCTTAAAGGATAACCTAACTTTGGCACAAAATCGAATGAAACAACAGGCAGATCAACATCGCAGCGAGAGAATTTTTGATGTAGGAGATTGGGTATTTTTTACGGCTACAACCATACAAACAAATGTCCCTCAAGCAAGCTAAGAAGGATAATAAATTATCACCAAAGTACTATGGTCCTTACAAGGTGTTGCAAAATATTGGTACTATGGCATACAAATTGGAGCTTCTCGCTTCTTCGCGAGTACATCCAATTTTCCATGTTTCATGCTTAAAGAAGGTTATACGTGAAAATCTTCCGAGTTCAAACAATATTGCCGTAACTTGATGAGGAAGGAAAAATCATATTGGAACCCTGAAGCGGTCATGGAAACAAGAACTCGATAGCTATGGAATCGATCAATTTCGCAGTATCTCATCAAGTGGAAGAACTTACCCACCGAATATTCTACATGGGAGGATCGAATTTTATACGTAAGCACCCGTAGCTACTCAAGCGTTGAGGACAACAGTTTTTTTGAAGGAGAGGGGCATGTTAGGTCCCTATATCACTAGTATAGTCCCTTATTATTGTTAGTGTAAACCCCTTATTGTTATTATTGTACCCTTGTAACCCCCATTTTGTTATTATTGTGCCCTTAAATTATTATTGTTATGTCGGCTAGGATTACATTATGGCCCCATGGACTCCTTTTTATAGAAATGAGGTTCTGTACATTTTATCATCCAAGAATTGTTCATTCATGTAATGTATTGGAGGTTGCCCCCTCAAAGTGGCTTATTTCTAAGACGTTGATATCTCTTTTCTTCTCTTTTTTTGGAGCTAGTTTCCCAACAAAAATAAATGTAATCTTGCACTAGTGTGAGAAACACCAATCCAAACAATTAAAATCATGCGGGAAAGTAAAAAACAATCAATGCAAAAGGAAATTCTAATTGCAAGTAAACGGAATGGAAATTAGAGCGGAAATCAAGCGGTGTCGACACACTAACAAAAAATACCGTAAATGCTGGAATAAATTCAAAAGCAATTCAAACTATTCTTCTTGCACTAATTTCGCCTCAACTAATTATGCTTGCACTAATTCTCGCCTGCACTATCGTATATTATAACGTTCTTGCACTCGTGCAAACAGAAAAATCTACTTGAACTAATTATGTGTAAGAACAATCCGAAGTTAAAGGAAACCATAATATTAATGAAGAATTTATCAATTCTAACATCTAGTCTCCGTATTTATAAATATCGGCTCGAGCAAATGTAAAAAATCGCAGACTTTAAATATAAATTAATAGATCCGGATTAATTTACGGAATTAGAGTTAGAGCTCATAATGGCAGAGCCGATCTTATGGATTCATACAATCTAGAGGATGCAATAATTGTTTAAAATATTTCACGTGCAAGTATAATTAATAATGCAAAGCAAATGAAATAGAAACAAATTGCAAGCAACTCAAATTAACCTTAAAACTAAATTCACACAACAAACAAACAAAAATTGAAATGCTATTTAAAAGATGAGAGCGGTGTTGAGCTAGTCCGTCGCCAACCCGGCCCAACTCGCACCCTCTTTGAGTGCCTGGTTCACACGAAAAATCGAAATCATTAGATGCAATAAATGAATAGAAAAAAACATGAATAAAAAATTGCTTCAATTAATTAAAAAACACAATCTTTTACATAATGCGGACATCGGCTAATCCCGACAAGTAGGAGAAGCATTCCATACCGAAATCCACATGTCGTTACATTGGAACAACCTCTCCTCCCTTCGCACTATGCTTGCCTATGCGTGCTTCGCCCTCTCGCTTAATTGATTGACTAAAATTGAGTCCCAATCTTGGAGCCATAACTCTTGTTTTATAATTTTTTTACATTCCAAACTTGGCATAAAACAAGCCAATCCTTTGCAAACATCATGGGGATTGAATCCCAAAATAATTATCATGAATATAATATCAGTAAAACCATTTCCCTACTGAAATAATGGATATTAACCACGAATTTCCCAAATGCGGGCATTTTCTAGAATTCCGGAAAAGTTGGTATTTTTAACGAAACTTCCTCCGAAGCCCCCCTTCGTATCTCCTTAACCATTAGGAATTTTGGAAAACGGCCCAAGGCTTACTCAATTTCCTATGCTGAGATAAAAAACCCATGTTTCATAATTATGAGATTCACTATGATCGGTGCGGAAATCGAGGTGTAAATAGGAATTCTAGAAACTCCTACAAATTCGGGGTTGTAGCATTAATTATTCTCTAAATACAAATCTTTATGACCTGGGTGTGTCTTGGCTTATGTGGAAGTGTTCAAATGAAATTTTGATCATAAACCTCTTTCAGATTCTCCCATAAATGTGTCAATGTATCAAAGCCCCAAATTGGTGGAGGCACGTTGTAAAACTTGCATTGGTGCACGCACACTAACTACACTCTGGTGCAAACACACCGTAAGAACTGAATTGGTGCGGGAATATGTTGCACGATGCGAGGCAAGTAATTATAGGTTCAAAACATGATCAAATCAACTTTAACCTCGCAACATATAAACCTTTATTAAACTTCCATTAATGTTATTTTAATCCCGTTAAAACAAAAGAACAAATACTTGCAACAATAATCATTTAATCAAACGAGTAGCATGAGAGATTTTTGAGTGAAAAAAATGAGACAAAAATGAGGCCCAACATCCCCCCCCTTGCTGACCATCTTGCATGTCCTCATGCAAGAAAATCCGGTATTGTTACTCTGCAAAAAAAACAAAATTAGAAACATGTATAAACATTCATAATGATGTTCCCTGCAATTCGCATGATTACATTTCCCGCACTTGATAAAGCTTGCTCTTAAAAAACAAAGTGTCTTCTAGACTCTTTATTTACTTAAATGTTTTTTCAAGAAAACCTAAAATGAAAACTACCATGGAAAAAACTAAATTGCAAGGATGGTGTTATTACTTGAGAAAAATAAACAACTTTTAAAATTTTCAAAAATAATATCTCAGAGGCATCCGTGATCAAAAGTTTCACTTTAACATCCTCATTATAAACATGAGATACACGATTTAACGATATGGTGTTATAGGTAGACATAGTAATACCTTCCCATAATGATTATTTTACCATTATCCATGTATAGTTAAAGCTTCTCTTGTCTGGGCACAGTGAATTACCAGCACTAAGGGTCCCCACGTCCATAAAAATCATTCCAAAAAGATAGAACTCCAAAGTATAACAACGAAGGATTTTAAAGCCGTTCTCAAAGAGATTGATAGTGAGTTCAAGGAAAGCAAAATCAACCAAATAAATTATAGTGTAGAGTCAACTTTAATACCACGAGCATGACCACTGCCACAGCGAGCGTCCATAGCCTCGACAGGGGATACCTTTTAACCTTATGAAGTGATTTTCTCCCACCTATTAGATATAGATTCAGAGTTATTTATGAGCATTTACTTTTTTCTCTTTTTATAATTTAATTGAAGGACGTTGTCTTGGCTTGGTAACCAGCTAACGATAATTCCATTCACAATAACTAACAAGAATGAATGAGCCGACTCACGATGAGACCTCTCATCTTCCGAGTTTTTCCAACCGAAATCCATTACCCTAGCTTGGTGACTAGTGCGGTAATGTCATTCTCCTTAGGACCCATGATCATAGTAGGTCGGCTCGCAATGAGACCTCTTATCCCTCAATTGATTCATTTATGTTTTTTTTTAACTCGATTATGATTAACCTCGGATGGATTACTTAATAGGTGGGGAAGCAAATCTA
Organism: Pinus albicaulis; assembly: GCA_034641835.2. NCBI lineage: Eukaryota > Viridiplantae > Streptophyta > Pinopsida > Pinales > Pinaceae > Pinus > Pinus albicaulis. The sequence continues at coordinate 209,933 of JAXQQM020089975.1, forward strand.
CTCCTTAAGAGTGCAGGGATGGCATGAAAAGTTTTTTAATTACTATTATTTATTGGTTGGTCATGCTACCCTAAGAACTTATTAAAAAAACATCTCATATAATGACCAAAAAAGATTCCTTGAGTTTATCATGCTAGGGTTATTTATGAAAGATTATTAGATTTTTGTAGGCGTGGTCCACCATAGGAGGTTTTTCACTGGTCTCTTCGAAGAGGAATTTGAAAATATTTTCTAGATGATAGTTTGTTAGAATAAGAGAAATTTATTACATGTAACTTATAACAATACATATTGATCCACAATCATAGTCACTTTAAAAATATGAAGCATTAAGTGTAAAGTACTTTTGACAAGTTTTACCATGAGAATGCGTAATAATAAAAATTTCAGAAGCTGTGATTTTATGGAATCACAAGTTCAAAAGTGTTGTTATTCATCTTTATTCATTACCCTACCCTATTCTTTAAAGAGAGACATATCACCTTTAAGTGTAGGCATACTTCCAACGAAGCCATGTGCATAACAAAATTCTAATTATACTCACACTTAGTTTTAAAGAATAAACTTCAATACATACCAAAGCGTGAGAAACCAGTTTCTTTAATTGACATGGTACCAAGATTTTTTTGAATGATGAATAAATAAGATGGGTTGATGGTCTGCTTGAAACCAGGATTCAATGGAATCCACGTATTTATGATTCTCCAACTGATGTAAGTCTTCCACGAGTTTGATATTCATTCTCCTGTAAGCATAAAAAAATCGGGTGAAGGACAAAAAGATAAATCCGTCAAGTTCGGGCTCAAATATTTCATTTTCGGATTCACAAGAAAGGTTGAGATAGATTCTAGGCTTTGAGTTTCAACAACATTTTCGGAACAAGTTCCAACGAAAGATTGATCCTCGGGTGGTCTTTGAATTAAATCTTCCGGGGGTAAATGTTCTGTGATAATAGGAGAAGTTTCCAAATTCATTCACTTTCCCAATATGGAAGGTGTAACATCTTGTTCAATATGGGAATCATCGGAAAGAATAGGAGGTTCAAACTGTTGTGCAACTTGATGGTTTGGATTAGGGTTAAGATAAGGTTTCACATGCAGCTAGGAACATGGAGGAGGATAACATAATGGTGTATTGGAAATAAATTGTGATTGTTGTTGGTGCTCATATGATTGAATTTGCATGGGAGATTTCCCTAGAGAAAAAGATCTAAATGATTCTTGAGGCCATGGAGATATTTGGCTCGAGGATGAGGGCCAAGGAGAGGGATATTGCAGCCATAAGGTGGGGTATTGAATCAAAGGAGTATTATAAGTTTTCCATGGAACTCGTAGGGTTGTAGATGTGTTTAGGAACCTGTTGGGGACAATAAATATTATTCCAAGTATTAAACGATGATGAGTTTTGAGTTATACATGACGGTCGATTTATTCCCTTACTTGATTCCTTAAATACTCGTTTAAAGCCCGGTAGTGATGGAAAATAATTTTTTTGAATGATTCTCCTTACATTTCTTCCGTTCTTCCCGCAAATCATCTAATTGTAAATTTAGAAAATATTTTGTAGCTCCTATTTTTTGTGGTAGATTCCAAAAAATTTAGAAGAAAGTTCTCGAGAATTCTTACCGATCTTGGAGATTCCTCTTGAATAACTAGTACAAAATTTACAAACATCATCATATGGTACGTGAGAAACATCACCTACTCCTATAATATTTAAAGGTTCTAAAAATTCTTCTTTGATTCCTTTGAGTAGGAGTGTTTTCAAGGTATCTTTTACCAAATTCTTATGTTTTTATTTTTTGGAGGTTGTATCTAAATCGCTCCACATAATCCTCCAAGCTTTCATTTTCCCCTTGTGTTATTCCAAAAATATCTTCACCGGCTCCGGCAATAGTTTTGATATTTCTCCAAGAATACATTCTTCATGTCTTCCCATGTTTGAATGCGGTTCCCACCAAGGCTCATGAACCATCGAAGAGTCTGCTCCTTTAAGAGTAAGAGGAAACACTTGAAACCTTGAGAATTAGTACAATAACCATATCCTCTACAAAGTACTTCAAACTCAAATAAGAATGTATCTAGGTCTTCATTTTCCAAACCATGAAATTTTGGTAGTGTAGATGGGGAAATATTATGCATTTCAACCACTCCTAGATCTTTGATAGGAAATTCAAAAGTAACAATGTTTTCCATTTCATACCAAACTAAAAGAGGTTCTCCATGTACTACTTCGAGACTCCTTATTTGAATGTTTCTTCCGACTAATCAGTAAAATAGGTGCATTGAATGATTGATGTTAGCCTCAAACTCTTCATTGAAAAAATGCCTCAAAATACCATTTTTTCTATCTTCAACGAACCACTCGGTACATTTGTTAGCACATGAATAGTGTATATATATATGTGTAGGGTGGGTGGGGGGGGTTATTACAACATTAAATAAAATGAGAAACCTTAAAGAAAAAAATACGAGAAAGAAATAAATTCAAAGAACATAAAATTGCAAGAGAAACTAGGTGAAGGAATAGAAACCAAATGCAACGAGTCACCAAGGTCCATCCCCTAAGCACCTCCCCGGCAACGACGCCAAAATTTTGGGTGTAGTATAGGGTCTATAAATGTACCAACATTTAATTTTTTCAATCCAGAGAGTTCATGAACTTCGAGACGCAAAGACTGGAAATGCCGGAGAGAGTCCCCGGTAACTCGCAAAACAAATTCTAGTCTATCTTGTGATTAATCTCAAAAAATAAATGTAACCCCGCACTAGTGCGAGAAACACCAATCCAAACAATTAAAAGCATGTGGGAAAGTAAAATCAATCAATACAAAAGGAAATTCTAATTGCAAGTAAACGAAGGGAAATCGAACCGGAAATCAAGCGGTGCCGATGCAATAACGAAAAGACCGTAAATGTCGGAATAAATTCAAAAGCAATTCAAACTATTCTGCTTTGCACTAATTCTCGCCTCAAATAATTCTTCTTGCACTAATTCTCGCTCGCACTATCGTATATTATAACGTGCTTGCACTAATTATGTGTAATAAAAATCCAAAAGTTAAAGGAAACCATAATATTAATGAAGAATTTATCAATTCTAACATCTAGTTTCCGTATTTATAAATATCACTCAAACGAAATGTAAAAAATCACAGCTTTAAATATAAATTAACAGATCTAGATTAATTTACAGAATTATAATTAGAGCTCATAATGGCAGAGCCAATCTTATGGATTCGTACAATCTGGAGGGCACAATCATTGTTTAAAATATTTCACTCGCAAGTATAATTAATAATGTAGCAAATGAAATAGAAACAAATTGTAGCAACTCAAATTAACCTTAAAACTAAATTCACACAACAAACAAACAAGAATTGAAATTCTATTTAAAATATGAGAGCGGTGTCGAGTCGAGTTCGGCGGCCAACCCGACCCAACTCGCACCCTCTTTGAGTGCCTGGTTCACACAGAAATCGAAATCATTAGATGCAATAAATGAATAGACAAAGCATGAATAAAAATTGCTTCAACTAATTTAAAAAAACAATCTTTTACATAATGCGGACATCGGCTAATCCCAGCGAAGTAGGAGAAGCATTCCATACCGAAATCCGCGTGCTACTACATTGGACCAACCTCTCCTCCCTTCTGCGCTATGCTTTCCAGTAAGTGCTTCGCCCTCTCGCTTAATTGATTGACTAAAATTGAGTCCCTAGGCTTGGAGCCATAATTCTTCTTTTATCATTTTTTTACATTCCAAACTTGGCATAAAACAAGCCAATCCTTTGCAAACATCATGGGGATTGAATCCCAACTAATTATCATGAATATAATATCAGTAGAACTCGTTTCCCTACCGAAATAATGGAGATTTACCATGAATTTCCCAAATCGGGGCATTTTCTAGAATTTTGGAAAAGTTGGTATTTTTAACAAACTTCCTCCAAAGCCCCCTTCATATCTCCTTAACCATTATGAATTTTGGAAAACGGCCTAAATTTTACTCAATTTCCTATGCTCGAGAGAAAAACCCATGTTTCAGAATTATGAGATTCACTATGATCGATGCGGAAATCGAGGTGTAAATAGGCGATCCGGAAACCGCTACAAATTCGGGGTTGTAGCATTAATTATTCTCTAAATATAAATCCGTATGACCCGGGTGTGTCTTGGCTTATTTGGAAGTGTTCAAATGACATTTTGATCATAAACCTCTTTCGCATTCGCCCCGTAAATGTATCAATGTATCAAAGCCCCAAATTGGTGGAGGCACACTATAAAACTTGCACTCGGTGCGAGCACGCTAATCGCACCTGGGTGCAGTGCATGTTGTAAGAATTGAATTGGTGCAGGGAATCTATTGCACAAGTGCAGGGGAAAGTAATTATAGGTTCAAAACATGATCAAATCAACTTTAACTCCGCAACATACAAACCTTTATTAAACTTCCATTAATGGTATTTTAATCCCATTAAAACAAAAGAAGTAACAAATACTTGCAACAATAGTCATTTAATCAAATAGTAGCATGAGAGATTATGAGTGAAAAAAAATGAGACAAAATTGAGGCCCAACAGCTAGATGATCATGTTGGGAAACTAGCTCCAAAAAATAAAATAAAAGAGATATCAACGCCTTAGAAATAAGCCACTTCGAGGGGGGAAACCTCCAATACATTACATGAATGAACAATTCTTGGATGATACAAATTACAAAACCTCCTTTCTATATATAGGAGTCTCGTGGGGCCACAATGGAATCCTAGTGGGGGCCACAATGTAATCCTAGCCGACCTAATAATAATAATTTAAGGGCACAATAATAACAATATGGGGGGTTACAGGGGGTACAATAATAACAATAAGGGGGGTTACAATAACAATAGTAAGCGACTATAATAGTAATATAGGGACCTAACATGCCCCTCTCCTTCAAAAAAAGTGTTGTCCTCAATGCTTGAGTAGCTCTAGGTGCTTCCGTATAAAATTCTCATCCTCCCATGTACAATCTTCAACGGGTAAGTTCTTCCACTTGATGAGATACTCGAAATTGATCGATTCCATAGTCTGTCGAGTTCTTGTTTCCGTGATCGCTTCAGGGTTCCAATATGATTTTTTTCTTCCTCATCAAGTTTTGGAAATATTGTTTGAATTGGAATATTTTCACCTATAACCTTCTTTAAGCATGAAACATAGAAAACTCGGATGTACTCGTGAAGAAGCAGGGAAGCTCCAATTTGTATGCCACAAGCACCAATATTTTGCAACACCTTGTAAGGACCCAGAGTACTTTGGCGATAATTTATTATTCTTCTTAGCTTGCTTGAGAGACATTTGTTTGTATGGTTGTAGCCATAAAAATACCCTAGTCTCCTACATCAAAACTCCTCTCGCCGCAATGTTGATCTCGCCTATTGTTTCATTCGATTTTGTGCCAAATTCAGAGTTATCCTTTAAGAGTTGGAAAAAATTCTTGTTGATGCTTGATGTGATATTCCACCGCTTGAACCTTCGAATTTTCTCTTAAATATGATGTGATGGATGGTGGATGATATCCATAAAGTGCCATAAATGGGTTAATTTTTGCTACAAGTATGGAAGGAAGTGTTATACCACCATTCAAAGCGAGAGGTAACCACTTGACCCATTGTGTGTGTTTATCGTATACAAAACAACAAATATATCCTTCCAAACATTTATTTACTATCTCAGCTTTGACCATCGGATTGAGGATGATAAGATGAGCTATGAGCTAATTGAGTACCAAAACAAGAAAATAACTCCATCCAAAAAATTTCCAAAGAAAAATGGGATCTCCGTCGCTCACAATAACCCTTGGGTTCCCATGTAGCTTTTGAATTGTGTCCATAAATGTAGTAGCAACTCGTACTTGCTTTAAATGGATGAGATAATGCACAAAAGTGTGCATACTTGGTAATTCTATCAACTAACACCATGATGACACTCTTTCCTTCGTACTTAGGTAAACTTGTGATAAAATCCATTGAAATCTCCTCCCAACGTTGACTTGGAATGGATAAAGGTTGCGAAGACCCGGGGTCTTAATTGTCTCAACTTTATTCTCGTCGGCAAACCAAACATTCTCGCCACAAACTTTTGAATATCAGATTTAAGGCCATCCCAAAAAAAATTATTTCTTCACCCCCGTGGTAAGTTTTTTAAAAAATATCGAGTGTCCTCCTAAAGGAGAAGTGTGCAATTCCAAAAGAATCTTTTGTTTTAGTTGGGAATTCTTAAAAAATATGTAAGCGATATTTGTACCATAAGGAATCATTTTTTCCAACTAAATGTATAAAATTTACTAGGATCTTGCTGCAAATTTTGAATGAGTGTCCACACTTCTTCGTCCTTCTTCCATTCATCTCTTGCTTCAGCTTATCCAAACCGGTTGGATGATAGAAATGGCACAAAGCAATGCTTCCACCTCTTCATTCTTTCTTGAGAGTGCATCTCGCAACAACATTTAGCTTCCCTTTTTTTTTAGATTATTTCAAAGTTATAACCCAACATCTTTGTGACCCATTTTTTTCTCGCTCTTCCGAAGATAGTCTTTGTTCCAAAAAAGTGTTTAAGACTATCATGATCAGCTTTTTACCTTGAAGTGTCTTCCCAATAGGTAAGTTCGCAATTTCATTAGTGCATGCAGTATTGATAACATTTCCTTCTCATAAATAGGTTTATTTAAATACTTTCCTTTGATTAGACGACTTTCAAAAGCAATGGGTCTTCCTTCTTGCATTAAAACAACACCAATTCCATTTCCTGAGGCATCACATTCCACAATAAAGGTTTTTGTGAAGTCCGGCGTAGCTAAGACCAGTGCTAGGCACATTGCCTCTTTAAGATGTTCAAAGGCCTTAGTTCCTTCATGAGTCCATGAAAATGCATCTTTCTTCAATAATGTTGTTAGAGGTGTTGCTATTCTCCCATAATTCTTAACAAACTTGCGATAATACCCTGTTAACCCGAGAAATCCTTGCAACTACTTTATGGTTGTGGGGACTTTCCTTTCCTTAATTGCTTTAATTTTGTTAGGGTCTACCTTAACACCCTCGTGAGATACAATATGACCCAGATTTTCCACCTCTTGTACTCCAAAGAAACATTTGGATGTTTTTGCATATAATTGTTTCTCCTGCAATAGTTTGAGCACCCTCGTCAACATGTTGAACATGATCCTTCCAAGACCAGGATGTAGATTAGTATATCATCAAAAAATACTAGCACAAATTTTCTAAGGAAGGCTTTCAAAATGGAATTCATTAACCCTTGAAATGTAGAAGGTGCATCGGTAAGGCCAAAAGGCATGACCAAAAATTCATAATGACCCTCATGAGTTCGAAATGTTGTTTTCGGAATATCTTCAACCTTCATTCTAATTTGATGATATCCCGAATGAAGATCCAACTTGGTAAAATAAATTGCTCCATGTAATTCATCCAATAATTCATCAATCATAGGAATGGGAAATTTATCTTTAATGGTGAGCTTATTGAGCTCCCTATAATCCGGTCACATGCGCCATGATCCATCCTTCTTGTTTACCAATACTACAGGAAGTAGAGAAAAAACTTTGACAAGGTTGAATTATACCTACCTCTAACATTTCTGCAATCATACGTTAAATTTCGCTCTTTTGGACATAAGGATGTCTATAAGGCCCGATGTTTGGAGGAACACTTCCTAGAATCAAATGAATAGCATGATCATGATCATGAATAGGTGGGAGCCCTTTGGGAGTTTCAAACACCTTGGAATGATTGTCCAAGACTCTTTGGAGATCTGCAGAAATAGATGATTTTGATGTTGGTACTTCTAGTGAGTTTAATTGTGCAATTACACCTCGTTGTTCTCTCTTTAGAAGCTTTGTCATGACATTGGAGCTTATTATCTTTCCCCGACAACACGTAAAAGATAACCTTGGGAAACCGGCTCCAAAAAATATTGTGAACCAAGCTCCGAAATTTTGGGACGATGTTCCTTAGGATTTCGGTTTTGCGCTCAAAAAAATTTCAGCTTCGAACCTTCGTAGAAAAAATTTTTTATAGCAAAAAAATGCTACGATGACCTGTTTAGAGCAAAGCGAAACCCTAGAATCCAAAGCTCGATACCAAATGTTGGGAAACCAACTCCAAAAAATAGAAGAAAAGAGATATCAATGCCTTAGAAATAAGCCACTTCGAGGGGGGGCAACCTCCAATACATTACATGAATGAAAAAATTCTTAGATGATACAAATTACAAAACCTCTTTTCTATATATAAGAGTCCATGGGGCCACAATGTAATCCTAGTGGGGCCACAAAGTAATCCTAGCTGACCTAACAATAATAATTTAAGGGGACAATAATAACAATATGGGGGGTTACAGGGGGTACAATAATAACAATAAGGGGGGTTACAATAACAACAATAAGGGACTATAATAGTAATATAGGGACCTAACGGATCATGATCACGATGCTTAGATGATGTTAGCAAATTTGAATGTGTATTTTAGAATATGATGTTTGCACGATGGTTATCATGATTGTGATGTTTATTTTTAGTATTAAATCATGATATTTATTAAAATTGTAATTGTAATTGTATATATTGTCATGATTCAATTTCAGAGCCAGTAAGTCGGTGTCGCCTGGTTCGTAAAAGGTCAGTACTTAACCAGACTCTCTTTAAAAATAAAATTAAAATGGATTCATCTATGTCAAAGTCTGTATCTTACAGAGAACTCGAAGAGAAAGATAGGGCTGAACAAAACCCATTACGGGATATGTTTGCTAGTAACAGTAGTAGAGTCATTAATGAGTCTGATCATCTCTATGAAGAGGTTTGAACCTCAAGCAAGATGGGTTTTACCCAGGGATATCCGCCTCTCAAGTCTATAGTGACCTAGGTGTCCGGCATCCGAAAGCAACCAATAGGATCACCATTAAAGAGTCGGTCAGCTCTATAGAAGAGAATAGTGACCGTGTACAGTTAATCCCTATTCTAAACCCGAAGGAACTTCAAGTCGAAGCTAAAAAGCTGGGAACCCAATTTTTGCATTTGGGTTGTGTAAGAGTTGGTATTCAAGCATTAGTACATCCGGGTGTTGATGCTTATGTGCTTTCTACTGTCAGAGATCTGACACACAATAAGTATACAGATTCTTTAATTGGAGGAATTGTTGCTCCATGATCTAATGGACCAGTGTGGTTTGATTGTTATCCAAACTTTTCGGTATAAATCACAGATGAAACCCTGGTAGATATATTGCAGCTTCAAATCCAAACAATGGGATTTGATATGAGGAAGAAAAGACAAAACATTGCCATTCAGTTTTGTGGTTGTTTCCGCCATACCTCCACTATGTTTCCTGCAGTCCTCCATGCACCTAGCCGAGAGTCCAAAACCAGTGTCGTAGTCCTGACCGATCCTAAAAATCAAAAGATAGAACATCGAGCCGTTAAATGGGAAGATTTGACTTTCCCGTAACACCGGACGAGCTCCGAACCCTAAGCCTCTCGCCGTACGTAAAATAACATCTCGCCAACATTACGGAGAATCAATCCTCGCCCTATCCCGTCTTTTCCCGAAAGGTCAACCATAGACAGAAGAAGGATTGAAGAAGCCCCGCAAGAAGTCTCCTATGTATATACCTCCGCATTGTATAGATACTCGGTTTCCGTTCAATTGTTTCTAATTGTAGACATGTAGCTTTGTTTGAGTTTGCTCGAGTTTGTTAATTTTCAGCCCCCCGAGTGTCCAATGTCCGCAATGTAAACAAGCATGTTAATTTGCGTAGTCTTGCCTATGTTGTTCTTCATGAGAACCATAATAATAGGGACCGGTGAAGCCCCCTCCCCGCGTCTTCTCCACACCCATGTCCTAATCCAAAATGCTCTAACATTCCATTCCCTCATGAGGACGAGCATGTTCTTATGATGCATCTTATTCCACAATTGGAAGATGAGGATCCAAGACTCACAGAGATTCTAGTGAATCGGAGACCAAAGCAAATAGTCCAAGATATGGATTGGGCTACATTGAACAAACAAATCGCTTGATCCCCGAATGCGATTCGGAGATTTACCTCCAGGAACTAAAATACCATCGATGCTCGAAATCCAAATTTTTTTATACTTTAATGGATGGTTGTTTAAAACATGAGATCCCTCGCTAAATGGATGAAGCATATGTTGAATTGGGATCTATTCACCAATCCACAAAGCCGATGCGTTTGCAGAATTTTTTCCCAAAGGAAGAAAAGATGAAGATGGTCACAGAATGGAAAACTTATATGGAAGAAGAGAATGTTTGGATTTCATTCTATTCATGGAATAAGAAGATGGAATCGAAGTGGTTTTGATGGCAGATTCAGCTTGCCTCTTCTTCACATGCCCGGACCGCACCAAATGTCGGTAAGATTGAGACCTCCACTACCTATCCTCCTTTCAAAAGCATTGTCCTAGGAGAAGGACAAAATCCAACGACATGCATATCCTCCGGTTCGGAGAGATAATGCACTTATGGGTATAGAGGGTAGAATACAAAAAAGTGTCCGAGCGGATAAATTGGACAAATATCGCTCTAACCGGGTCCGGAGAAGAATGTTGCAAAAACTCGTCCCCGGTTAAGGATCAAATTGATTCAAATCCCAAGTTTCTTTAAATGATGTACATAGAGTTTTAAATTTAGTCCAAGTGTGATTTGCAAGTAGTTAGACATATTTCAGAAAAAATCATTTGAAAAAATTTGAAGATGTGGAAAATTGTATTATAGAGCGAGTCTATTTCCACACGGGAGTCGATTACACATTTGTCCGACAAGTTTGACAGATTAGGTTTAAAGAAAGCAAACAAGCCTATTCCGCTTTCTTTCTTAACTAAAGGAAAGAGTGTACATCCTCATGAGTTTGAAAATCCTATCTCTCAATTTCCTCATCTCTTTCCTAAAGAAGTGCCTCGACTAACCCGATAGTCCGAGTCCAAGCCGAAGAAAAGTCCGAAAAAAATAACCATAGCCCAAGCTCTAGAAATCTCGTATCTCGGAAAACATGCTTTTCCCATATATGAGCCTTTGGAACCACAAGCTTTACTAGACATGTCGCCCTCGACCTTTATGGTGCAGGGGAAAGATTCCAGCCCCGAGAGACTTTCCATGAAGGGAGTCATAAGGAGTGGAACATTGATGGCTTATCCGCAGACACGCATCGGGCAATTGCTTGATCAAATGATTATTGAATATAAACTGATGTGTGTAGAAGGTAAGAGTGAAGTAGAAGCATGCAAAACACTTATTCAAAGTGTTTTACCGGCACTCGGCTAGATGGTGGGAGTTAGAGTCATCCCCTCGTTATGTTAGATAAAATGGAAAAAAGAGGTGTTGAAAGATGAACAGGGGTGATGTCAAATTTAATGATGATGGCACAAAGACAAAATAACATGATTGGTGCACTCACCGCACTAATACAGGGAGCACTTTTGTGGTGCGGAATTTGCACTTAGTGATAAAAAATGAAATGATCCCGATGAATTTAAAGTGCAATAATATTAACCAATTTGAAGACTTCCACAGAGATCGGATTGAGCACATATTCTTGGTCAAGGATCCAAAGAATATTTTGTGGAAAGCAAGTATATCTTGCAGACTTTACCATCAAAGTCAGGTTGATATATCGAAGTTGCAAGAAGCTTTCCCTCTACCACTTGAAGTTTATGTTTGGGGATACTTCTATGCTATAATTACTAAAGTCTTGATTTCTTTATGTACCGCTTATAAGATGCAAAAGTCTATAGATAAATTAAATAGACTTCCCGGGTACAAAATCTTTCCGTGGTAGATATGGAATAACCGTTGATGATCCTTTGGTGCATCGCGAAAATCATAAGAGGCATGCAAAGAAGGCTTACAAAAGAAGTAAAGCCTCCACCTACAGCATTGAGCTCGTGCAAAAGACGAGAGCTCCGAAGGCCTAAAGAATCTAGAAGGCCAAAAGAAAGAAGAGGAAATTACCGCTATAAGCCAAAGACACACTACTACCGACCCTCATGACATTCGTCCCAAAGATGTCAAAATTGCCGTAATGAAAGAAGTAGTCTTCTCGGTTGTGTGGTCAACCCGGTCACACTTCAAATATGTGTCCTACAGACTCTAGAATCTAAAAGAGGATTGGGTAAAACATCCCAAAAGAATAAATAGCCATCTACTAGTGCTACAGACCCCCTACTATCACAGCTTAAAACCGAGCCTAGATGTGCCTACTCGTCATTCCTCTTTTCATAAAACTCGCCGATCGTCATACTCGTTCGGTCTCCAAATCCAACAACATGTCGAACGGTCCTCCCGCCTCTTCCTCTTCGGATGACTATTCCTCCTATTCTTCCGAGGAACAAGTCAATATGTATTGTCAATGTTCTAACTCGTACGCATGTCATTGTTCTAACTCGATTCGGATTCTTTTTTCTTCTCGTCGAAGAAGAACTTCCCCATGTTCTCATGGCTCAAGTTTATGATGATGATCTTAAATTTTTTTGCTCGGATCCGAGCCATGGATGAAGGTGATCTCAAAGCCGCCCTTATAGCCGCTTACATGAAGAACATGCCCGGTTCTTCCAGCTTCTTCCTCCAGCTTCTTCCGCCAAGAAGCCCAACTTTTTTGAAGCTTCTTATGAAAGAAACACCAAAACGTATCTCCAACACAATTCTAACAAAGTTCGTGCACTCGCTTTGGGGGGAGGTGAGTAAGGAGATACATGATTTAAAAAACGTAAATACGCAAGATGAAAAAATGAACTCTCCGTCCCGAAAACACAAATGAATCGATCAAGATCTTCTTCTACAAATTTTTTCAGTGCAAACAGACAAATTATACACTTCATACTCGCTCCTAAAGCCGAAGTACAGACTTGCCACAGAAAAATTTGATCCTTCATCGAGCTTTAGTGGAATCGAGGATATGCAAGTCCTCGCTACTCAATACCAACAACACCATGTACAGGGTAAATCTCTCGTGTTGCTCGGGTCATACTTACAAGGTTACCGCACTTATTGATTCCGGATCAGATATTAACCTTGTTTCCAAAACACTAATCCCTTCAAAATACCTGGGACCACGACCAAGAAGGAAGTAATGGGATTAGGAACAAATAAGTTGAAATTTGAAGTCTCCAAAGTCGTTGTTTGCTTTGATTCAAAATGTGTTAAACTTTCCTTTGCGCTTCGATATTCCGGTTGATCGTATTTTAGGAAATATATTTTTAGCAGACAGTAGAACCACATGGGTCTTTCGGATTCCCCGACAAATCTTCGTGGTATTTTATTACTATTTCTCGGAGAGAGAATTGAATTGCCTTATATATCCGGACCCTGTAATTTCACTAATGGTGCGAAAGCTATGCAGGGAGATTCACAAAGCTGAAAAAAAGCCCGGCGTAACTCAAAGACCATAAAGGGATTATCAAGATCGAAGAACAAAGCTTGAGTTCTCCGGAGGTCCGTAAAAAAGATCTCTCGTATTCGGAGAGAATTTGAAGAAACATGTTGCTCGGAGGAACCCAATGCATTTTGGCATCGGAAGCAACATTGTGTGGAACTACCTTACAAGGAAGGTTACACTCGGCGGACCTTGTAAGTCAAGAGCCATTTCCATGTCCGTAGAACATAGACAACTCGCCGTAAGGAGATTGAACAGCTTCTTCAAAAGAAGCTCATCGGAGAATCCAGCGGCCCTTGGAACTCGCTATGGGTTCTATGTCAACAAAAGAAGTGAACAAATCGGAGGAGTTCCTAGATCGGTAATAAATTACAAGCCTCTGAATAATGTTCTACCAGATGACACTTATTTGATCCCTCATAAAGGTGATCTGATGAGAAGGATTTCAGGAGCCAAGGTCTTCTCTAAGTTCGATCTAAAGTCTGGCTTCTGGCAAGTTGCTATTGCAGAAGGTGATAGATATAAGATATCATTTAGTGTTCCTCATGGACACTATGAATGGAATGTAATTCCATTCGTTCTAAAACATGCGCCTTCAAAGTTTTAGAAGGTAATGGACTCCATCTTTAAACCCTACGATGAATGGTTACTTGCCTATATTGATGATCTGCTCATTTTTTTCCAAGAATTTGCAAGACCACTTCGAGCACTCGAAGATTTTTTATGAAGTTGGTCCGGAGAAATGGTTTAGTCTTGAGTAAGAAAAAAGATGGAACTCTTCAAGACTAAAATTAAGTTTTTTAGGGCACGAGATTGAAAATGGAGAAATTGCTATTCGTAATCATGCACTTGAATTTGCCGACAAGTTTCCCGATGTCATTCTTGACAAAACTCAATTGCATAGGTTCTTAGGATGTTTAAATTATGTTAGCAGCTTTCTATCCTTTGTGTGCCATTGATAGGTCTCTCGCTCAATCGTATACTCGAGAAAAATCCCAAACCTTGGACAGAAAAAACATACTCGTGCAATGAAAGAAATCAAATCCAAGGTTAGAAATCTCCCTATCTTACATGTTGCGGATGATAATGCTTATAAAATTGTTGAAACAGAGATGCAAGCAACATTGGTTGGGGAGGTGTCTTAAAGCGTAGCTCGAATGAAGAAAGTCCCAAAGAGAAAGAACAAAGGTTGTCCAGTTTGTTTCGGTGTTTGGAGCAAGGCGAGTTGAATTATGCTCCAATTGAGAAAGAGGTAAAGGCGACTGGAATTGTATTAGTAAATTTTCAATTCATTTGGCTAATAAACATTTTCTCGCTTAGAACCGATGCAAAGGCCCCGGAGAAAGCTATTACTAAAGTGATAAAGAACCCGTAAGATGCAAAGTTTTTCTAGATGGCAAGCTCTCTTTGCATATTTTGATTTTAAAGTTGAACATATTAGGGGTTCCGATAATTGTCTTCCCGCATTTTCTAAGTAGAGAATATATCCAACACCAAGAACAGAAGAATGATCCCTGAGAAAGAAGAAATACATTGTATGGTCATTCTTACGTAATGGAATCGAAAGCCAATCAAAGAGAAGAAATCAGATATATTCCAGATGAAGAATCATGGCCTCGTTTATGCGAAAAAATGGAGGCCAACCCCGGCAACTCCGAAACACACAAGTGCTCAATGCAAATCTACAGAGTCATAATGACATCCAAAGCATTTTGTACCCGAGAGGAGGGTGTACCCTAAAGGAAGCCGGTGGATACATGACATGATGTATTCACATAGCATGATGGCTTCGGTAAGAAGCGGAACGGTCACTCTCACAAGACTTTTGGGACCTCTCCGTCATTTGTACCGGTGGTGGAGATAGATCAAAAGTTTACTATAAGTCTTATACCATAAACAGGACAAGGAATCCCTGGCCAATATACAAGCGAGAAATTTCAAACATGGCCGTAAAAACAATCCAAGCCTTATTTTTCCCCGACACTGTTTATGTTTTGCGAGATACAGGAGGTCGTGGTGGGACCTATTAAATAAAGATGGTCGAGGAGAAACCCACTACACTAAGTTGAAATTTGCTCCTACTTGGATAAATTCACGAGAACCCGTTGTACCTTGGTTATCCGACCGGTGGCATCATTATGGTATTAGTCCTTTCAGTATGGATCCAAACTATTATGAAACCTACCGCCGTAGGTTTTGTACCGATTGTATCGAAGGTCCACTGGAGAATGCTTCCACTATCCCCGTCGTAAAGTAGGAGAAATTGCAGGGACTTGAGTTTAAAATGATAAATCCCATATTAAAGTCCTACATGCGGATGCACTATCAGTGGCTCGTCATGACCAAGATCAAGCACCAAATCATCCTTAACAAACCTATGATCGTCCGACGTATCTACACCAAGGCATGGGATGATGAGTTTTATAATCTAAGATATCCCGGTATTACAA
Organism: Pinus albicaulis; assembly: GCA_034641835.2. Lineage (NCBI taxonomy): Eukaryota > Viridiplantae > Streptophyta > Pinopsida > Pinales > Pinaceae > Pinus > Pinus albicaulis. Next base: position 225,821 of record JAXQQM020089975.1, read on the forward strand.
TCTTGGATCCGCCGGCGACATCCGCCAAGTACAAGTGGTCCTCGGGAGCCCCACTAAAAAATGCTTTCCCCTGTGTAATAATGGTACCTAGTCACGGGTCCATAGTGACAGAGCTTTTCACGGAGGCTTTTCATCCGTCCGAAAAGTATCTCCTCCCGTAGTAAACTATTCTGTTTCCTCGTGGGCCTTGCACTTAAAGGCATCCACAGTGTACATACACCCACTTTCACATGTATGTGTCGGTAAGTCGAATCTCCGTGCGGATGTCACCTCTCGGTGTTACCTCGAAAACAATGATCCGCTTGCCAAGTGTCAATAATCGGATGGTCTACAGGGAATGCTTGTCCCCCCTTTCCAATCTATATAAGGAAGGGTAAGGCTCATTCACAACCGGGGGCATTTGGAGTTTGAGTCTTTGCATTTGTGTGTTTTGAGTCCGAGTTTTTTCTCCCCGCTTCCGCATCCGCACAATATTTGCGATCCGCTTGCATCACGGAGTCTTGACTCATGGTCCTTAGGAGAACCGAGAAGCCTCGCGTGTCGATTCATGTGATCGGCAAGAACCTAAAGTGGCCAGCTCTTTAGATTGAGTCCGTAAGTTCTATGTGTGTTAGTATAAAGCTCCGAGACAGTAGTCCGTAATTTGGCCAGAAGCCTCCGGTAACGATCGCTCATTCCGAGTATCATAAGTCCGGTAAAAAGCCATTACAGTCGATCTCTCGGTAAAGAGGATTGGATCCATATGAGTCCGTAATCCGATTGTGAAGCATTATGCTATCAATAAAGAGAGATATTTTTTCTTCATTTTCCGCATTTAAGTATCGTCACTCTATGCATTTTGTCATAGCCGCTTAGACACTCGTTTGTTCTTGAAAGTTCGCCATAAGTTCGCTAGAGGTTCGCGAAAACACCGAGGGACGCCAAGGCCGTGTGAAGGCGAGGGAAGCCGTGTGAAAGGCCGCTAGTTGCGTGAAGGTCAAGTAGGTTCATCCGGGTTCACAGCTGGGTTCACATAAAGAACAAAGAAGAAACTAAGCAAGGCCAAAGTTTTTTTTGGTTGACAACAAACGAAGCAAGCTTGTTGAGAAGCCTCTCGCTAGAAATTGGTATCGAGCCGTAAGTCGGTGTCGCCCGGTTCGTAAAAGGTCGATACTTAACTAGTCTCTCTTTAAAAAAGAAAATTAAAATGGATTCATCTATGTCAAAGTCCGTATCTTACGGAGAACTCGAAGAGAAAGATAGGGCTGAACAAAACCCATTACGGGATATGTTTGCTAGTAACGATAGTAGAGTCATTAATGAGTCCGATCATCTCTATGAAGAGGTTGAACCTCAAGCAAGATGGGCTTTTCCCCAGGGATATCCGCCTCTCAAGTCTATAGTGACCTAGGTGTCCGGCATCCGAAAGCAGCCACTAGGATCACCATTAAAGAGTCGGTCAGCTCTATAGAAGAGAATAGTGACCATGTACAGTTAATCCCTATTCTAAACCCGAAGGAACTTCAAGCTGAAGCTAAAAAGCTGGGAACTCAATTTTTGCATTTGGGTTATGTAAGAGTTGGTATTCATGCATTAGTACATCCAGGTGTTGATGCTTATGTGCTTGCTACTGTCAAAGATCTGACGCACAATAAGTATATAGATTCTTTAATTGGAGGAATTGTTGCTCCATTGTCTAATGGACCGGTGTGGTTTGATTGTTATCCGAACTTTTCGGTATCAATCACAGATGAAACCCTGGCAGATATATTGCAGCTTCAAATCCAAACAATGGGATTTGATATGAGGAAGAAAAGACAAAACATTGCCATTCAGTCTCGTGGTTGTTTCCGCCATACCTCCACTATGTTTCCCTGCAGTCCTCCATGCACCCAGTCGAGAGTCCAAAACCGAGTGTCGTAGTCCCGACCGATCCTAAAAAATCAAAAGATAGAACATCAGTGCCATTAAATGGGAAGATTTGACTTTCCCGAACACCGGACAGCTTCCGAAACCCTAAGCCTCTCGCCGTACGTAAAATAACCTCTCGCCAACATTACGGAGAATCAATCCTCGCTATCCTCGTCTTTTCCCGTAAGGTCAACCATAGACGAAGAAGGATTGAAGAAGCCTACAAGAAGTCTCCTATGTATATACCTCCAGATTGTATAGATACTCGGTTGCAGCTCAATTGTTTCTAATTGTAGACATGTAGCTTTGTTTTAGTTTGCTCGGCTTTGTTAATTTTCAGCCCCCCGAGTGTCCAATGTCCGCAATGTAAACAACATGTTAATTTGCGTAGTCTTGCCTATATTGTTCTTCATGAGAACCATAATAATAGGACTCGGTGAAGCCCCCTCCTGCGTCTTCTCCACACCCATGTCCTAATCAAAAATGCTCTGACATTCCATTCCCTCATGAGGACGAGCATGTTCTTATGATGCATCTTATTCCACAATTGGAAGATGAGGATCCAAGACTCACAGAGATTCTAATGAATCAAAGACCAGCAAATAGTCCAAGATATGGATTGGGCTACATTGAACAAACAAATCAGCTTGATCCCCGAATGCAGATTCGGAGATTTGCCTCCGGGAACTAAAAGACCATCGATGCTCGAAATCCAAAAAGTTTTATACTTTAATGGATGGTTGTTTAAAACATGAGATCCCTGCTAAATGGATGAAGCAGATGTTGAATTGGGATCTATTCACCAATCCACAGGCTGATGCGTTTGCAGAAGTTTTCCCAAAGGAAGAAAAGATGAAGATGGCTGCAGAATGGAAAACTTATATGGAAGAAATTGTTAAATTTGTAAAATTGTAATTGTATGTATCGTGATTGTAATTGTATGTAAGATTGTAAAATTGTAATTTTAATTGTAATTTTAATTTTAATTTTAATTGTATGCAGTAAAATTGTAAAATTGTAATTGTATGTAAAATTGTAAAATTATAATTATAATTGTAATTTTAATTTTAATTGTATGCAGAAAAATTGTAATTGTAATTGTATGTAAAATTGTAAAATTTTAATTGTAATTGTAATTGTAATTTTAACTTTAATTTTAATTGTATGCAGTAAAATTATAAAATTGTAATTGTAATTGTAATTGTATTGTGAAATTGTAAAATTGTAATTGTAATTGTATGTATTGTCATGGTTCAATTTTATTAAAATTGTAAATTTTGTAAATTTGTAAATTTGTAAAATTGTAAAATTGTAAATTAATTGTCAAATTTGAACCATAACTACTATATGCAGTAAAATTGTAAAATTGTAATTTTAATTTTAATTTTAATTGTAATTGTATGTAAAATTGTAAAATTGTAATTGTAATTGTAATTGTATGTAAAATTGTAATTGTAATTGTATTGTGAAATTGTAAAATTGTAATTGTAATTATAATTGTATTGTGAAATTGTAAAATTGTAATTGTAATTGTATGTATTGTCATGATTCTATTTTATTAAAATTGTAAAATTTGTAAATTTGTAAAATCGTAAAATTGTAAATTACCATAACTACCATAAAATTGAATCATCGTAAAATTGTAAAATGTATATTGTACATATTGTTAAATTACCATAATTGTAAAATTGTAAATTTGTAAATTTGTAAGAATATCAATAATTGTAAAATAATAAATCTAGAATAATATGAATTTTTGTAGCTTAATAAAGTTTAGAAAATAATGCAAATAAATTTATGTTTAGAATTATCATTATTGTATTATGATCTTACATACCAAAAAATAACAGTATACATTAATACATTTTTATTTTATTTTGAAGATATAATTCATATATATATATATATATATATATATATATATATATATAGATATATATGGTGCATTTATTTAAGTAATGATATAGTGAAAACCCATTTAAAGAAATCAAGTAGTTGTATTATTTTAGGAATTGACCTAAAAAAAAGAACTTGATACAGTGCATTGCTTTCGAGATCAACATAACTGCAAATTATCAAGTGAAATGATTTTAACATTAAAACAATGCAAACCAATTAATTCAAAATACATATTATAATGTTTGGAAAAAAAAGAGACTTAGTTATAAGGTTATGTCCTCTTCTTTATAAAAAAAATCATCTTAAATAGTAAAAAATGTTGAAATAACACATGTACCATATCACTCTATGTTCTCATCACCCTCATTATCGTCCGAACTTTCGCTTGGCATGATAACACTATTGTTCTAGAAAATATGTTTTGATCTAGGGTCATGTCTCAATACGAACCACCAATCCCTATCCAACACATATGGGTAAAAAAAAACTTGGTTGCAATGTTTGGAGAAAACATAAGGCTCCTTAGCATCATCCCACATCTTTCTAGAGTTGATACATATCAGCCTACTATCGCGATCTTCCTTTACATTATTCCGATCAAAGGTGTCCCACCACTTGCACCTAAAAAATAACACATTAGAAAGAAGAGAAGTCAACTTCAATGATATCTTGTATCTTTCCAATGTAACCTAACGTCCTCGTGCTAGGTTTTGATCATGGTGGCTGTTGTTCCTTGAGAAACAATTCCCTGCTGTGTAAAGGAATCCGTGCTCAAGACATTAAATATTATGTCACAAACAAAAGTAATCTGTCTCTGTTTTATGAACCTTCAAACATTAATAATATAAACTTCAAATATTAAACCCATACAATATTCTCGCAATGCCATATTCTCCTTATGCCGAAATGAGTGGACGGAAGAAACAAGAAAGGAAGGATTTCAATTTGATATGCTCGCTTGAAACAGAATCTATCGATGTAAAATCCCCGAAGAAATGAGTAATAACAACGTTAAAATAGAGGAGCGCCCATTAAGGTTTATTTAACTCTTAAATACACATGTATCTAGAGACCCGCAGACTCAAGTTACTCTATTTTATTCACGGACATGGGAAACATAATGAAAACCGAGAAACTATTCAACATAAATAGAATGAAGGAAACTTGCAAAACTTTTTATTGATTCAAGTGTTCTCCAAAGACAAAATTTAGCTTCAAGGTTCAAAACTCGTAACCTTCCTTTTCCTTGCAATTGTCTTTAAATACAAGTAACACATAACAGTTTCCAGTAATGAAACCGATTCTAACAGACTTTTAATCGACTCTAACCGCTTAAACTAACTACTACTACGGAGGCATGTGCCTCAAATAAGTCTTATTACATTTACATGATTTCACTAAAAACATAAATAAAATTTGAAAATTTCTAATCAATGTGAACTGGTGCTCCTGAGATAGTTGTTGTCTCAACGAACACTTGTGAATGAGAGGCTACTTGTGGCTGAACGACTGGAGTCCCCTTTGCTGTGTCTATGGAAAATGTCTTGCACTTCTTCCAAACTTCACTTTGAGTTGTTGGAGAATTCTTGTAACTAAGATACTCCAGTCTAAATGCAACATCCTGACTGTGAGTAAGCTTTTCTCGAGAAGAGTGTTTTTACCATCCATAGCTATGTTAACCTCATGAAAGTCGCTCGAAGATCTAAGGGACATTCCTCGTTGGATGTGACAGAGCCATCCTAAATTGATCTTTTTCAAGGTCCATTACGATCAATAATCCGGTCCGATCGCCAGCCTATGTGATGTTCTGCTTGCATTCCTACATTGGCTTTTATCCTCCGGTTCTTTTCTTCATTTGAAAGGTCTTCAAAATAACGAGCCAATGAATCTTCGGAAAATTGCAATGCCGACTCATTTTCGGGAAAAACACAACGCTTGGCGGATCGCTTGCGTTGATACCGCGAACGTTTTCTCCCTCGCGAATTCATTATGAAACATTTATCAGGGTACATTGAAGAGACAAGCCATGAGAGAACTGAAGCTTGATGAACCGGACAGAGAGGCTCGTTTTTCCATGCCTGACAGACAATGAAAACAATACGGGGGTATTGGGTAATGGAAAGGTGGCGGGAGCACGACTAAAAGGGAAAAATAACCACAATCAAACGAGAATGGGACAAAGAACAACTTAAAAGCTATGAAAATCCATAATAAATGCCGAAATGATGTGTACAAAACCTTCGGAAGAGGATGACAGCTGTCTCCCACCTTGCCTGATGACATCACTATGGGGGGTCCGGGAGTACGGTGGAAATCTTCAACCTATACCCCCCCGTAATGAATCTCAGCCGTTGATCACGGCTCGCTCCAAATTTGACCAGTCAACTACGGGGGGGTCCGGTGTTGATAATTAACGAGCTATTTTCCCCACCGTAATGACTAATCCGGAGCCCCCTCTTCCGCGATCACCACTTCCGCTCGGGAAGTTGCTCAACGCTTAAGCTCGAGAATATACATATCAAAATAAAGCTTTATGACTACTTTTATGTGCATCGAGCTTTATAAAAAAATTTTATTTGTTTTTTATGATATAGTATTAAAACTACAGCATATTTTTTTTGAATTTCTAGATTTTTTTATTTTTTTATTTTTTATTTTCGAAATAAAAAAAGAAAAAAGGATATGCAAAAGATGGTCCACAACATCCGGCTCCACCTCGGGGGATAGTGTTTTTTGCCACGAAACACTAAGAACTTGCGGATCGTTGCCTTCACTTCGGGCATGGAGTCACATATTGCTTGGTGGAAAATGTACAATGATCACACCGGATATATACAACGATGGTGAAACAGACTTCTTTAGTGCCGGAAGTAATGCTTTAGATATTGCCCATTCATAGGCATATCTAATACTTCTCCTTCAATATTTTCCAAACGATGAAAGTGTTATTTATCCCCGACTTCATTGATTCCGAATGGACCATACCACAAAGGATCAAATTTTCCGTGTTTCCCTTTGTCCTCCCTTCGGGTATCCCATCTCAATACTAGGTCTCCCTTCCCGAAACATGATTTCTTTGGCCTTCCCTCGTCAAATATTGTCTTCATTTTCTCGCCGATAAGCAAGTAAATTCTCCCAAACTTTATCTCTCGTTTTCACTTAATTTCATTACATTATTCATTCTCCTAATCATGGCATTAGGTTCTACTTGAGCATCTTGAAGGAAGGAAATCACAAGCTTCACCAACTCGGGTGGGAAACAAAGCCTCGAGTACCATATACTAATTCGTAAGGTGACTTACCAAAGGATCTTCTAGCAGTCATCCTTGTTGCCCATAGCGCAAAAAACTAGCTTTGAATCCCAATTCTTTTGGTTTTCATTTATTGTCTTCTTCGAATTCTTACCAATGTTTTGTTGGTAGATTCTCGCCAAGCCGTTCCCCTCGTGGATGATAAGTTGTAGAATGAGACAATATCACATTGTAATTCGACAAAAAATTAATAAACCCGAGTGAGCTGAAAACTTGGGCATTATCCGTCACAATCTTCACCGGGCATCCAAACCCTCGCTAAAGATATTCTCCTCTAGAAACTTCATAACAACCAAATCATTTTCCTTCTTGGTGTGGATTGCCTCCACCCACTTTGTAAAATAATCAGTAGCAAAGTAACGATCCACTTAAATTGTCCACCGGATGGTGGATTGATTTCTCCAATGCAATCCAACCCCCCATTGTCTAAAAGGTTCTTCAATAAAAACAGGGAGAAGAGGTAATGGAGCTAGCTTTTTCTTTTCTCGCAAATACTTGGCATTTTTTGACAACTTTTGATCGCTTTATAGACATCGAGCAAACACAGATGGCCAATAAAAACCTGATTTGAATATTTTGTGAGCGATTACCTTCCACTCGTAATGACCTCCACACAAGCATTCATGATATTCTTTGATTACTTCGAAACTTCTTCCTCTCGTCAAACATAACAACAACACACCAAAGTAGGGTCCTTCCAATATAATTTTTTCTTCAATTATAACATAAGGCTGGGCCTTGAGTTTTAAAGCTCGTATTTAGCTCTATTTATTGAAGGAGGACAAGAAAGAAAGCACAAATAATGAATAATATCTTTGTACCAATCCGAGCAGAGAAATTTATACTTAATTGTCATCTTTGACTCGATTATCACCTGCTTCTCCATCGACTTTGTCTACGAGGGGCCAACAAATTGATTCCCAATGCTTGAAAATTTGACTCTGTCAATAATTTGGCCAATCCCAATCCTTTGACCTGTTTGGTTGGTTTTACATCCAGGTCATATTCCTAGATTTTAGCAATTCATTTTCCTCTTTTTCCTTTCCACATCGCTTCCGTACTAGGACATCCTTTACATACTGAATTGGGAACATATCCTAAGATTTGAGAATGAAGGATATAAGTTCTGAAAGCTTTCAATGCTTTCACCAAAGCGTAACTTGTTTCTCCAATATATTATATTTCAATTCTCGCATCTCGGAGAACTTTACTAAAATATGCTACAGAGTTGTTCGTGCTTTTCTTCATTTCTCCGTAATAACACAAACTCGCAATCGTCGAGGGAGATGCAAAGGAGAAAATTTGAAATGGCTTCAAATAATCTTGATCGATGAGAACAGGGCGCTTCCTTTAAAGCTTCTTTAATCCTTTGGAAATATTCTCGAGCTTCTTTGTCCCACTTCACTTCGGCATCCTTTTTTCAACATGTCCGTTATCTTTTTGACGATTTTTTGCGTAATTGGGAACGAATCTTCTTAGAAAATTAATTTTTTCCAAGAAATATCTTAATATCTTTTTTTGCTTCGAGGGCAGTGGAATGGACTATATTGCTTCAACCCTCGCCGGATCTATTTTCACACCTTGTTTTGAAACAATATGACCCAACAGTTTACCTTCTTCCAGGGGAAAAACCGAGATTTTTTTAGGATTCAACGATAACCCATACTTTCTACACTTCGAGAAAGCTTTCTACAAATGTTGTAAGTGTTCTTCATCGAATTTGAAAAAAATTGTGACATCATCCAAATAAATAACTACAAACCGATCTCCAACAAATGCAATATCCATCGCTCTTTGGAATGTAGCTCCCGCATTCATTAGTCCAAAGGGCATCCTAGCATACATGAATGTTCCCCATGGCGTAGTGAAAGCAGCTTTTCTTCGATCTTCTTTCTCCACGGCCACTTGGTTATACCCCTGAAAAGCCATCCACCATAGATAATCTATAAGCTCCAGATCACCTTCCGTAAAACAAAAACCATCTTCGGCAAAGGGTAATTATCTTTCAATGAAGCCCCGTTCAAATTTCTGAAATCTACACACAACCTTATCTCTCTGTTTTTCTTTCGTACTCGTACAATATTGGAAACCCAATCTGAATATCTAAGTGGAATAATTATTTTGGCTTGCAGAAATTTCTTTACCTCCTTTTCGATCGGAGCCAATAACAATGGATTGATTTGCCGGAGCTTCTTTTTTATGCGGCTTGACTCCATCCTTCAGTGGAATTTTATGTCGTATGATACTCTCATCATATGTCTTCAAATCATCGTAAGACCAAGCAAATACATCTTGGAATTGTTTGAACAAATCTATGTACCTTTCTTTATAGTCCTTCGAGATCCCTTTGAACAATTTGATCATTTTAGGCTCCCTGTTGAGTCCCTAAATTGCAATCTTCCACCTTCTCATCTTGGTTTACTTTCTTCCGATTCACTCGCAACGTCATTTGCATCAAACAGTCTTTCAAGAGGCACTAAGCCTCTTGGTAAAACATTATCTTTCAACTCGAATGATTTCCCGACCACCAATCTTCTTTTTTAAGAGTCTTACCAACTAATTCATCTTCATCAGCTTTCCAAATCAATCCGATGATCTTCAAAATCTTCAATCATCAACGAAACTCGCTTAATCTATTCATTGTCCTCAAAGACTTGCCGTTGTTTAATATTGTCGGGAATTGAAGGTCTATGTCTCATCTCAATTTCATACCTTAGCCTTGGATTGATCGGAGGCTTGAAAGTACCGTCGCAAATCGCCAAAGAATCAGCCCATTCTATTCTCTTCCCTTGGTACAAACCGTAAGTTGAAGGCTTCAAAGTAATTTTCAATCAAATCCCGTACTTCATTCCTATATGCCCTTAACTCGGGATGTTTAGTTTGACACAAATTCTTTATTTGTCTTATAATTAATTCAGAATCACCAAACACAGCTTATAGATCGAATTCCCATGTGCTTAGTTGTCCGCAAACTAATGATTAATGCTTCATACTCCGCAACATTATTAGTGGACTCAAACTCTAATTTGAAATAAAAAAGGCACAAGGTTACCTTCCCGGAGAAACAAAAAATGAAACCAGCTCCCCGTGCCTTCTTTTGAAAATGCACCATCGAAATAACACTTCCAGGGCTTGTTTGAATGCAACTCCTTATGTACAACCGCTGAAGGAAGTCTGCCCTTGCGATTCTTCAACAAATTTTGCATCTTCATGTAGCATGAAACAAGAGAGGTCATCTTTCTCTTGGCCATAAATTGGTGAATTACCCCGCATCTTTCTTAGTGGCGGTTTTTTGAAACCTAGTTTCTCTATACAACCTTCTTTCTTCCCCATTAAAAATAGAAATGATAGCATATGTGAAATCTAGCTTCAAAACTCCTCCTATCTTTGCTCCCCCATGATCTAGATAATAGCATACCAAATCTGGGTCGGAATATCGACCCACTACCACATCCATCATAATGCTTTTGGTCGGGATTTGAGCCAATGACACAACCATATCCTTAATAAGTCCCACACACTTCACTCTCTTTGAATCAAAAGAATAAAGATCTCGGTATGGCTTAGTGATTTGCAGATTCAATTCTTTCATCACACACAAAGTGGCATCGTATTGTGGGATGCGCTGAATCTAGCATACAATTATGCAAAACAAATTCGTGTAATAGAAGTGAAATATAGAAAGGAGGGACAGATGAATCTACCTCTTCAACATGAGGCCCAAATGTAACCACCGGTTTTTTCTTCTTGCAGATTAACTATATCACCCACTTCATCTGACCGAGATAAATTGATAAATTCAAGCAATCTCCTTCTTATAACCAAGTGTTTTCATTAATTCAAGAAGAGGAACTTGAATTTTCACTTTTTTCCAATTCTTTTTGCCAAACCGAAAGTTTGACTTGATTTTGTCAACTTTTCAGTGCTCTTCTTGATCTTTCTTGGAACTTGGATTTTGATTAGAAACAGTGACCACTTTCTCCAAAATATTAGAATCTCTAATCTTCATTTGAGAAGCATCGGCTTGCAGCTTTTCCTTCTCTCTTTCTTCATTCATGGGCTTTTTTCCCCCTTATCTATTTTTTTTGAGTCCGGTCTTTCCGTAATGGAGTCGCCACTAGAGCAGTAATCGATTCTCGGTTCTTTTTTCTTCATTCTCTTGAGTTCTTAGCCTCTTCTTTGACCTCAAATCATACTTTTTATGTAACTCGGATTGCATGAAGTCCGTAAACTGTCCGCAATAATCATCCATCTCTTCTTGATCAAACGAAATATCACTTTCTTCCACTCCTTCTTCCTCAACTTCTTCTTCTGTTTCATCATCTTCCATGTACACAAAGCAGAAATTTGAGCATCATCCTTTCTTTCATCATCATCATCTACCGAACGGGATGGAGCCGCCTCTATATAAAAAGGTGCTTGTACCTGATCTAGATCTTTCTTCTCTCTTTGTAGAATCTACAGAGGTCGTTTTTTTTAAATTGGGGATTAAAAACCCCTCTATTATGTCTTGCGTGCTTACTATCTATTTCCAATTTCACCAATTTATTAGACAGCTTTTTTTATGACCTTATTCATATCATCAATTCTTTGTTCTTGAGCTCGAGGTTTCTTCTTTAGCTTTTCCTTTATCTTGAACTTTACCAAGCAGTGGACATATTAGCCTCAATCTCCCGGAGCATCGGCTTTGAATCTACTCCAATGTAGGTGACCTCCTTTCCCTCAATGTGAAACCGAATTCCGGTTCGAATGCACCAACAAAAACAACCCTTGCTCCAATAGGAGGGGGGGTTTCATTTCAACAGGAAAAACTATTATACAATTTATTAAATCTTTTCACAAAATCTTTCATGCTTTCATCGTATTTCTTCTTTATTGCATTGAACTCTATCAAAGAATAACCATGGTCCCTTTTTTTCACCCCATCTCTCGGTGAAACGTGTTTCTAGGGTATCCCAATAATTTATGGTACCATTAGGCAATCCTTTAAACCATTTCCTTGCCTCTCCACTTAGAGACCGAACAAAAAGTCTCATTACAACGTCCAAATGTTCAACATTTAAATTCTCGGCAAATGTGAAAAACAACGGCAAGTGTTGTTCTCAGCTTATTTCGTCTTCACCAAGAAATCTAGGGAGTAACTTGAGATACTCCCCGAGGCATATCATGCAATGGATGGGGTAGATTCAATGGTGCATATCTATTCATCAAGAAAGCGAGGGGCTGCAGGAACCGCCATGTTTACGCCCGGGTTAATCGCTCCTTGAGCGGGGGGTAAAATGAATACCAGCTTGTAGGAGAGGATGAATGAGGTGGAACAACCGATATAGGAGTTGGAGTATGAACGATCGCAGAAGAGCCGGCAGCTATATGGGGGCTGAGTTTCTATAAAAGGAAAAGACACAAACTCCAAAGATTGCTCTTCTAATGTGGGTTCTTGAAAACGAACGGGTGATGGTGATGATTCTTCTTCCAAGAAAATGAGTTTCTTGGAAGCTTTCTTGGATGAGAAAATGTGTGAACTGCTGCCCGGTGCGAGCGAGTGTAATTTCAGGTGTATCTAATATTTTTGGTCTCCGGCCCTTCTTTGAAACAAGCTTCTCAAGATCCGACAAAACAGAACTTTTTTGTCGAGAGGTATCCGACCTCGTGTGAGGTTTCTTGGGAGCCGAGCTATTTTCAAACAAACACAACAGTACTATTTCCTCCTCTCCGAAAAAACCAGAGGAAATGTAAAACAAAACCCAGGGGAAAATCTTCGAATCTTCGGTCCCCCAGCAACGACGCCAATTAAGGTTGTTCTTTGAGAAACAATTCCCCGTCGTGTAAAGGAATCCGTGCTCAAGACATTAAAGATTATGTCACAAACAAAAGTAATCTGTCTCTGTTTTATGAACCTTCAAACATTAATAATATAAACTTCAAATATTAAACCCATACAATATTCTCGCAATGCCATATTCTCCTTATGCTGAAATGAGTGGACGAAGAAACAAGAAAGGAAGGATTTCAATTTGATATGTCGCTTGAAACAGAATCTATCGATGTAAAATCGTAAAGAAATGAGTAATAACAACGTTAAAATAGAGGAGCGCCCATTAAGGTTTATTTAACTCTTAAATACACATGTATCTAGAGACCCGCGACTCAAGTTACTCTATTTTATTCACGGACATGGGAAACATAATGAAAACCGAGAAACTATTCAAAGCATAAATAGAATGAAGGAAACTTGCAAAACTTTTTATTGATTCAAGTGTTCTCCAAAGACAAAATTTAGCTTCAAGGTTCAAAACTCGGAACCTTCCTTTTCCTTGCAATTGTCTTTAAATACAAGTAACACATAACAGCTTTCCAAAGTAATGAAACCGATTCTAATAGCTTTAATCGACTCTAACTCGCTTAAACTAACTACTACTACGGAGGCATGTGCCTCAAATAAGTCTTATTACATTTACATAATTTCACTAAAAACATAAATAAAATTTGAAAATTTCTAATCAATGTGAACTCGGTGCTCCCGAGATAGTTGTTGTCTCAACGAACACTTGTGAATGAGCGGCTACTTGTGGCCGAACAAACTGGAGTCCCCTTTGTCGTGTCTATGGAAAATGTCTTGCACTTCTTCCAAAGTTCACTCGAGTTGTTGGAGAATTCTTGTAACTAAGATACTCCGCCTAAATGCAAAAATCTCGACCGTGAGTAAGCTTTTCCGAGAAGAGTGTTTTTTACCATCCATAGCTATGTTAACCTCATTAAAGTCGCTCGAAGATCTAAGGGACATTCCTGTTGGATGTGACAGAGCCATCCTAAATTGATCCTTTTCAAGGTCCATTACAGTCAATAATCTGGTCTGATCAGCAGCTATGTGATGTTCTGCTTGCATTCCTACATTGGATTTTATCCTCTAGTTCTTTTCTTCATTTGAAAGGTCTTCAAAATAACGAGCCAATGAATCTTCGGAAAATTGCAATGTTGACTCATTTTCGAGAAAACACAACGCTTGGCGGATCAATTGCGTTGATACCTGCAGAACGATTTCTCCCTGCGAATTCATTATGAAACATTTACCAGGGTACATTGAAGAGACAAGCCATGAGAGAACTGAAGCTTGATGAACCGGACAGAGAGGCTCGTTTTGCCATGGCTGACAGACAATGAAAACAATACGGGGGGTATTGGGTAATGGAAAGGTGGCGGGAGCACGACTAAAAGGGAAAAAGAACCACAATCAAACGAGAATGGGACAAAGAACAATTTAACAGCCTATGAAAATCCATAATAAATGCCGAAATGACGTGTACAAAACCTTCGGAAGAGGATGACAGCTTGTCTCCCACCTTGCTCGATGACATCACTATGGGGGGGGGGTCCGGTAGTACGGCAGAAATCTTCAACCTATACCCCCCCCGTAATGAATCTCAGCTCGTTGATCACGGCTCGCTCCAGATTTGACCGACCAACTACGGGGGGGTCCGGTGTTGATAATTAACGAGCTATTTTCCCCACCGTAATGACTAATCCGAACCCCTCTTCCGCGATCACCACTTCCGCTCGGGAAGCCGCTCGACGCTTAAGCTCGAGAATATACATATCAAAATAAAGCTTTATGACTACTTTTATGTGCATCGAGCTTTACAAAAACATTTTATTTGTTTTTTTATGATATAGTATTAAAACTATAGCATATTTTTTTGAATTTCCGTATTTTTTTTATTTTTTATTTTTTGATTTTCGAAATAAAAAAATAAAGAGGATATGCAAAAGATGATCCACAACAAAGTGGCTAGCTCGACTATATTGATCAAACGCGACTTCCACTCCACAGTCTTGTGTCATGTGTCCATCATCAGCATTTTCTCGTGCGAAAATGGTGTCAATATGCCCACATAGATGGGCACAAATGAACCTATAAAAAAAAGTTAAAAATCATAGTGCAATGTGTCTAATAACCCAACCGATAAAATATATAAAATGTATATGTTACATTTCAAAGGTGCATTGTTAAGTTTAAAATGTACATAAATAGATTATTATCGAGTTGTTTCACCCAATCCCTACGTTTAGCGCATCCTCTTCAACACGTGGGTAATGACCGGTTGCACTCGTATTTCTCTCCCGACTTGGTCAACAACCCAACTATTGGGGCATACAATTGGCATATTTGCTTTTAAATGATTAGGATAAGGCATGATTCTACCATTCAACCATTTGAATTTTTTTCCCTCGTCACTATCCCATTTCATCCTCTTTTGTTCGTATAATGTGACCCACGATTGTGTCACTTTGGAATTGTAAAGAACGAATTTATTGATTGCTTCAATTTCTACATTCGCTGATGAAAGTAGACCGAAATATAGTACATATGAGGTCAGAATATACAATATATCGAAGTTCAACGTGAATATTTACTTTGTGTAAATTTGACAAATTATAAGTCGCTTACTCTTTATCAAACACCTTTTTCCATTCGTTTGGAGAAGCTCCCCTTCTCTTTTGTCTTCATTTCTTTCATCATCCCAAATCACCGCACTCGGTGTGTTATCGATCTGCTTGATGTACTCACTGGCATAATAGAAATACTCATACGATATGCACCCCTCTATCATAGACCCCTCTAGTTTTGCCCTTTGTGGAACAAAACCTTTTAATTTCTTCATGTTCCTTTCTAAGAAGAACATCCAAGGACAAGAAACCACCCCAGCTAATTCAACCTCATCTACTAGGTCGATTAGAAGATGAACCTGCAAGTACATGAAACTTGTCGACAGTTCCTTCTCAAACATACAAACAATCTCAACTATCTCTTGATGTCACCGTGGAATGCTAGCGACATGAATCTCCTTTGACATGATCCAACGTACAAATGTAGATAATTTCGATATGGAATGTCCTAGGTCTTGGGGGGAAGTCATGTTTCACACACCCATGCACGAACAAGAGATAATGACACTGAAAATTTATATAACATACAATATACAAAATTAGTTATGTTTTATGATCCCATGGGATAAAAATTATTAATATAACAAATAATAAAATCATGCTTTTAACATTATATGTACTCTTAGAATATTCAAATGGTCATGCGATTTCAACCCCGACAAATGGTCTTCCATGGTGAAGTAGTGTCGTAGTGAAGACCCATATGAAGATGGCACCCTCAGACCCATTATTACTTCCTTTTCCAAAGAAATATCATCTTTTTTTTTAAATCCACTGGGACATCACCTTCTTTGAAATATCAATTAGAGGGACCAGCCTCTCTTGTACTTTCTAATTGTCTTGGACAATGTTTCTTTTTAGTTTTTGAAGAAATAAGATCTTTCCTAACAACCAATGTGTCACTTTGTTTCAATGATATGTGCCTCCATAAATAATATGAAACATTCTTAAATATATGCATGGGATCTAATAAGTGGGTAATCTTAAGATGCTCTCAATATGCAAGGTTATAAAAGATAGATTTCCTTTTCATCCCAATTGGAAATTTCTCAACATAGGTGTCGAAGAATTATCGATCATCGAACATAGGCTCCCCATTTGAATCGAACATTTCTATGAACTCCTTCTCCTTCTCTCTATCGTATGCTCTTAGCCACTCAGTTGGTGTCGTTATTGCGAGCCTTTGGGTTCTCTCTCATTTACCATTGAAAGTGGATGTTGCTCTTCTATAAGGGTGTTCTTATAGGAATAATACCCTAGAGCAAAGTCATACACTAGCTTTCGTAGGTCGTTGGACCATCTAGCTTTCAAAGAAGTTCCACAACATTTACATCCATAATACCCTTTTGTTACAAGACCTACGAAATTATTGTATGCAATATGCATGGCATGTTAAAGAATATCATGAACATCATAAAAATTACAACGAATTAGATTAGTATGCAAAAGAATATTATTATGTATATAAATAAATCAATAAATATGTAACTTACCAGAGAAAAATCCTAATCCTAGATAATCATGCGTCGTGTAAGCACATATGCCATACAACGTGTTGTAGCTCCTAGAGACGAGTCTAGAGTTGCCATAGACTAGTGCCTAGGACATCTTATATAGCAGAGAGTCAAGACCATGTAATAAGGATAATCTCAGAGAATCAGGCTCTCGTACTATTTCTTTGCAGATGGGAAAATTGGATTTAAATGGTACCAAATACTTCGAAGCTCAACGCCGAAGGAGCAATAACGAATAGGCAAGATGTTAAGTTCCAACATAAATGCATCGGACAAATCCAAGACAAGTTTGTCGTAAAAAGGGTTGGGTTCTCAATACTTCACGTAAAAATGATGATTGAAGGACGTTTACCGAATACGTAGAAGAAAGAGGATATAAACTGTTATTAAGACAATATTCAGAAACATATGCTAACATGTGGTGGGCTTAAGCAATTAAGAATCCACACACGATAACGACATTTGTAAATAACACCTCATATCAGCCAATATAGTAGAAATGTGGATGAATCGGAAACGGGACAACATATTACACCTAAGCCATATTTAAAGAGTCAAGAAAACCAATGATGTAAGTATCCACAAGGATAAATTTATATCAGAAGCAAAAGACTACTCGCATTCCAGAATGTAATACCGGATATATGGATGTAAGCGAATGAATAACTACATTACAACACACAAGAGAGGATTACAAACTGTAAAGAACCAAAACCAGAATCCTTATCAAAGACAAAACTCCTTTTCATTGAGGCCCTACGGGCTCTTTGCATTCACATTAGAACTTTCACAAAAATTGCATACAAGAAGCTCTTACACAGTCAATTCTTCAGAAAGTTTGGAACTTGTCTTTCTCATTGGATTTATCTTATATAGCTTCCTTCCATCTCAGCGAGAAGATATTTTTTGGAAAAATATCTTCTTCGCATGAACAAAATTTGTTAAATGTCACTTTCACAACAAAAAAATTCATGATGGGGAATCAAGCCTCCCATCATCTGTAAACAAAGGCCCTCGGCCATATTTCAAAAAACGAGAAATTAAACAACAGTTTGGTGAAAAAAGTAAAATGCGAGAGTGGGGAAAACAACCCACTCGAAACTTAAAAGAAATGAACAGAGTAAAAAGTAAAATAGGCTGTTAAGGCCGAGTCATGAGTTGACAAAGAAAAATCACAGGCGAGGCTGAGTGGAAGCAGTTGTCGATTCAGGCGGAGGCACGTTTGCGGATGAACTGGTGTTAGTATGAATCCTTCGTCGAAGCGTACGAAAAAGGACCACTTTAGCTACGCATAACTAATAGCCCTAACAACAATAGTGGCTGCCAAATATCTTCAGATCTGCGGTTAGTAATAAAAATGCTGCAACAACCGGATCTATAAATGGAAAGACATTAAGCAAGAAATAAAGGGTTTGCTCCATGCATCCAACGGACAAGACAAGAACACAATTTTTTTGAAAGAATTTTATATTACGAGGGCACCCGGGAGGAAAACAAGAAGGTGTATCCAGACTCTCCTCAATGGGATGGGTTCTTTGTAGTCCTCGGCGACTTCGCATCTAAGCTTTCTCTTTCTTGTAGGTGTAGAAAACCCAATGCAAAAAAATGAAGCTCAATGGGAGCAAATGATGAAAAAATGAGACCAAGTGTATAGATCCGTAGTGATCTAGTAGGCAAAAAAAAAGGTGAGGAATGATGGGGAAGAACCCTCCTATTTATAACAAAATATTGGGTCATTCTAGATCTTGGTGCATGATTAAAATAATGTTAACCAAATCTAGATCCACCTTTATGGAATATTTTATTATATTTGTTGGAGGGAAAGGGTGTTTGACTTGGGTCAAATCCCTTGATTAGTGAAAAATAAATAAATAAATGATTTATTTATCTTTTTAAGGAAGTGGTTGGAAGATAATCAAATAAATAATGATTTATTTGATTAATAGTGGGTGATTTGGTCATATTTAACAAGGAATATTATCTAAATAAGATTTAAATAATTATTCCTAGAAAATAATAAGATAACTAAGGGTTTATCTCATTAATTTCTTTGTTTTTTGGGTTAAACATGACTAGGAATAATAATTAAATTATGGTTTAATTAATTATTCCATGAGGAAAATCAAACAAATATAGGTTTGTTTAATATTTCCTTTTGGGGGTTTCCTGTTTGGACCATAAACAACCTAATAAATGTGATTTATTAAGTTATTTAACATAGTGAAGGCAATTTTACCGAGGGTAAAAGTGGTCTTACATGGTGTACTTGGGTCCATCTAATGATGATAGGTTAGATGACCAAAAAAATGGTGTAACGGATTGCCCCCCAACGTGCGAGTGTCGGGAGAAAATCATATGACCGAAGTACGTTGTAAGAACTCGATCACTAGACAACAAAAGGGAAGTCGAGAGAGAAAGGTGAGGTAGATAGTGTGTCGAAGGACTAGACCCTCGAGGAGACGAGACTCGCAGGTGCAACAAGTCTCTTTTTTATGAGAGGGTACTCGTATTGAAGGCGGCGGGGGAGGCATACCTATGCCCGCCGAGACAAAGTACAAAAGAATAGTGTGTCCGATAGAACAAGGGACCGAACCATAGAGTACAACCGGCATAAGCAGGGAGCCAGTAAAAAATACAATGAGGAATCTCACATACATGCTACGCCCGGGATAACAACAGGGGACTAGTACAATAATATCTCGAGTACATGAGATAAATACAACCCAAATGCCCCCCCCGTAAATGGGGAAGGGCTCACAAAATATGACCGATACATGCAAATCGAAGAGGTGCCGCAAGTGGCGAAGGCCAACATCATCAAAATCTGGAGCGGCATCAAAGGCCGCAAAGAAGAGGTCATCCGGGCATGTGGGGGGACTACCTGCGGGGGCCACCCCCTCATGAGGGTTGAGACATCTCACACACACCCGGGAATCATCAAGAGTTGCTCGCTGGATCACCGGACCATCAAGCATACGAATCTCGATCATGTCGAAAGGAGTCGGAGAAACAATCAAGTCAAAGGGAAATGAGAGATCCCCTTGCCCGATCCGAGGCACCGAACAAGAGTGGAAGCCGGAACCAAGGTACACCGCCCTCTAGACTCGTCTTCCGGAATGAATGTGTTGATGTCGACAGAAGGAGGTCCGCCATAGGTGAGGTAATGAGAGATCCTCAACTAAAGCACGAGAGAAAACAAGAGAGCAACTGACGGACCGACACCGATGACGATAATGGAAATGGGAAGGACCGAGTAGCGAATGGACGACTTCCCTTGTTAGAGCATAAAGAGCATGGATGACATGGCAGACGATCGACACAAGAGCATAAGGGCGAGGGGGAACAGTGAGACTGAAGGTCATAATGTGCGACACAAGAGAGAGACCAAGCAAGGAAGGATGGAGGGCTATAGTGGGGTGCAAAGGGACGTGGTATAGACTCCATGGATGCAATGATGACTCAACTTGGATGCTCTAAACAAGGGCGACTCGATGGTGCTGCACACACTAAAGGCCCCAATGGGGGACCTTGGAAGCATGAGTACAAGATGGGAACCCATGACGAAAATCGACACGAACATGGACAAGTAAGGGAGCAATATGGTGCCTCAAGTACCAGTGTCGTAAGTGAGGAAATTCGATTTGAAGGAGTGTTGAAGTGACCCTTCTTGGATAAAATGTGTCCAGGTGAAGTATCAAATCACCAAAAACTAACAGAAACCCATTTGAGAGATCGGTGAGAGCTTTCCAGCGGTGCTGACGGTTCGTCGAACAGGGCTACGGTGTGGTCGCAGCAGCCGAAAGAAGAAACAGGGGTTCTCTTTTAATAAGGCGCTTTTCCCTCCAAAATCATTCATTTGCTATTGTTGCCGTGGTGAATGTGGAGAGGAGAGAAGGCCCTAAATCTTGCGGCGAACGTAGCAGTACAAACCGACCGTTGGAATCGAGATCCGTCGCTTGGAGGTAAGAGGCCTAACCTTTCTCTTGCATTTTGATGGATTACTTTTTTCGCTTTAGGGCCCCGTAATCCCGAAACATGCCCCCTCCTTAATCTCTACGGTTGGGTCACACTTTTTGGGGGCAAAAAAGTGCGACCTAGGACGCGGTATCGGGGCAAAAAAGTGCGACCTCGGTCCCGAAAAAGGGCGTAAAACTCGCGACCCCGGGAGATGAGGGGGTTTTGGTGTCTGTTTTATGGCCGGAAGTTGGGTTTTGGTGTTTGGTTATGGTTTTCCCGATCCGTACGCCGACAAGCATGATGTGTTTGTGCAAGTATGGCGTAGTTACGGGTCAATTGGAGAGAGAGAGATCCGGGGACACTTCGGACAGAGATCCGAGCGGATCGTGGGCGTCCGCCGTGTATTGGCCGATTTGGGGTTCTCAAGTTTGTGGAGAACCCATTGATGAGAGCAGGGGGAACCGTTATCGGCCCGGATTATCGCTTATTGGGATCCGCATCGGGGAGATCTTTGTGGTGCAGGGGGCACAGGATCGAACCGACGGTCCAAGACGTGTACTTCTTGATCGGTCTCCCGCCACCGGGGATGGTGGGAAACACACGGCCGGTGTTGCCGCGGGGGCAACATATCATGGAGTTCGTGGAACGCCATTGTCGACCGGGTCTCCAAGTCAAGGGGACTCGAATACCGATCGGGGGATCTAGAGAGGCTAGAAACTCGTGCGAAAGGGTCGGCACCGTGCCGCGAAATCTCGGGCGCCCTGGGCGTTCCATCACATCACCGGGGGGGGCAGATGATGATAGTGGAAAGTGTATTGGGTGGGACCTACTATGGGTGGGCCCAAATGTCGTTGGTGTCGCTAAAGCGACGCTGTCACTATGCAGTGGCGGTGAACCATGACCGCTCATATGGGACTTTGTTGTGCACCTTCTTCTTTGAGAAGATCCCGACCTTGAGGCCTCATGTACAGCCTTCCGCATGGGGGGCCCGAGAGAGCCCGGGATGCGCCGTTGGGGATGGCTACCGTGCGGAGGAGGAGGAGGGGCGGCCGGGCGAGTATTTCGACCGGAGTTTTTTGCCCATTGGGATCGGATGCCTTTGTACATAGACGACTATCCCCTATAGTGGGATGAGCTATCGTGGAGATCCCGGACCGCCACTTCCGCCCTGGTCGAGTCCGGGGGCCCGATGGTAAGTGACGGATTGCTATTCTTGTATGGGCATGTTAAAGTATTATGAAATAGTAATGTAGGGTATTGATTCATGTACTTTTGGTATGCAGATATAGCACCGGTGAAACCGGCCGGATATATGGGACGACCGCAGCAGTACCGGAGCTACAGGATCGAGAGCAGCCGCAGAATGAGGATGCAGCTGCCCTCCCGCTAGAGGATATCCGAGGTAGATGCGAACGGTTGTTGACCGGAGTATCGCAGCGCGGGGTGGCGTGGACTTGGACGACCAGCTCATAGAGCCGTGTGTCGGTGTACCCTCGGAGTGGCGAGGTGTCATGCGGCGCATGGCGATGGCCGGTCGTGCGATGCGCGATCTACGGTCGCAGGGGGCGAAAACCATTGGCTCGGGATCCTCCGGAGAGTGATTAGGGGTGGGGCATGTGGTGCCCCCCTATGATGTATGTAGGGGTAGATGGTGCCCCCCCGCTTTTTGAGTGTGTGTAACATGCGATGGGCATGTCATATGTATCGTAGTAGATGGACTCTAAACACATGTTTTTGCGACACATATATTATGGATATGCATCATTATGGTTTTTTTTATGAATGTTATTGTCTTGAATGAAATGCATGTGATAAATGCCAGCCTAGAACTTGGTTTGCAATACTATCTACATAGTGATTCTGTTTCTCGAGGTACATGATTGAAAGTTATGGTTTCAAATGCACATATCAAGAGTTTCACTCGTAAATAGCGTCTAAACAAAGCACGGGGTTATGCACACGATAAACACCATTCAGCTTGCATTACAAGAAGTAGGGAATCCAAACGAACGTGCAGATGGAGTACGCGATGCAAGAGGGCATCGGCTAAGAGACCACGCACCGCATCATATTCGGCCCGATTATTGGTGGCGGTGACCAATGCAAACCCCGTTGGAGAGAACAAGGGCATGCAAGGGGGGGGGGTGAAAATGGCCCAACCTCGCCGCGGCTAGATTCCGGGAGTAACGACTTGCACCATCGGCGTAACCGATAAAGGGTGTGGACGGAGGGTCCCGCATAATGGTGTCACAAGACAACAAATGAATGGAAGATGGAGACGGACGGCAGCATGAGTGGACAGAAGACATCGAGCGACAATGGCGGGGGGGGTGCAAGGGTCGTGATGACGATGACTCACATACAAGCCGGAGGGTTGTATATGAGGGCTATCGGAAATATGGCGGGGACTCGGGCCGCGGAGGTCCACAGAGGTATGGGTGGAGGAATCCGGGGTATGGGTGGAAAAGAGGGGGTCGTGCGAAAAGACAGGGGAGGATGCGGGGGGACCGGGCTCCGTGTGTCTCGCAGAGGAGGATAGGTAAAGAATGGTCGAGGCGGATTCCGTCATCCGAACATCGGGGGGAGGGATGACGATGGGAGCGGGGGGATCCTCTGATTGGCCCGAAGCATACCGCGCGAGGATGGGAGAGGCGGATTGATTTCGTTCAACCTCGTACTCGCGAATGACCTCTAAAGAGGCGCGGTAATGCGTCGGTGAGGACAATGGTGGGAGTTATGGCCGTGGACACCGCACAAAGCGCAGTGGTTTGTTGGTGTGGAGAGTCTTGGGGTTCTTGGTTACGGACGAAGAAGGAACGGAGGCTTCGGTGGACCGTAGACTCGTGGGAACGTGACTTTAACCATGGGGCCGGATACGGGGCAACTCGGGACAAGCATGGGTGGCATGACCGGTGACATCGCACAAGGCACAGTGGCTTGGCGGGTGGGGGGAGGGGCCGGGTCGGGCCGTGGTGGTCTTATCTTTGGGTGCCCCCCTTACGGGTTTTGTTTTTTCTTCCCGGGAGCCGTCACGACAGGAGAGGGATCCCGTGGAGGTGTTGGAGGCACAGCTTGCAACGGAAGAAGCGAGGGGGGACCGGTTGGACCGATGTCAAAGCCATGTAGGGTTTGGGGTGACCAGGGGAGGGGGTGGCGGCCGGAGGGTCAAGGTACCGGACCGGAATGCCCAAGGTCGTGTTAGGGAGAGAAAGGGTGGCCATGATGGGGACAGAATATACTCCGGGAGGGGGGAGCCGGGGAAAGGGATCTACCCAACAGGTAATGACCGGGGGGGACGGCTCCGAAATGGTTAAGGCCGGGGGGGAACCGAGCCGAGGAGGATAAAGGGGTTCGGGGATACCGACCGCAGGAGGAGGGCCGGAAGGGGGGAGGTCCAACCGGCGGAGAGGTATGGCTAGGAGCGAAAGTTGCGGGGGGTGGAGGGGAGGTTGTGGACTAGCCGAAGTAGGCCGTTTAAGGGTGGCTCGAGACGATTGCATCATGCAAACATTTGATAAGTCGGGATCGGTGAGAGGAGGTGGAAGACAAGGAAAAGTGCCAAGTAGGGAGGAATCCTTGTAAACGCCGGGGGAGACACCGGTCAAGGAATCGATGGTTTGCTTGTTGGCTACGTAAGAGATGGTTGTCTCGTGTGAGGCCTAAGAGGGGGGGGGGCTCATGATATGTCAATCGGTCAATGGTGACTATCTTTCCATTATGGGGAAAAGACATCTTGCGAAATACCGCGGATGGGACAAAGCAGACATAGCATAGGTGTAGCTTCGCCCCAAAAGAATGTTGTAGTCTAGCGGGGCGTCAATGACTTCGACGTCAACGCAAACGAGCCTTACCGGCGAGGGTGATAGGGCAATTACGAAACAAGCCAATGGGCCGGGAGGCATGACCGTCCCACGCTCTAAGGGTGATCGTGGAAGGGGCCAGCTCGGGGGGATCCGAGTTGCTTCCAAACCGAAGCGGACATCACGCAGTGGATGCCCCCCTCGTCAATTATACACCGGGAAACGATGGCGTTCCGTATTTTGACCGAGATTTGGAAGGCGACGAAGGAGGGAGGGGAGGGTGGTCCGATTGAGTGGCGTCGAAAACAATCATTTGGTCGTCAACGAGATCTACAGCGCCCACGGCGGATAGTAGAGCCTTCTTTTGGGAAGGGCACGACCAGAGGAGTTCCGAGTGTGGAAATGGCCGCAGGGGATTGCGCCAAATCATCTACTATGCTATACGACCGAGCGGCTCGGCCCGGGAAGCAGCATTTCGGCATAATGGTCCCTTTGGAATCGTTGGATGAACCTCAACTTTGGGTTGAGGGATGTGTAAGGGGCCACTCGGATATCGAAAGAGGCTCAGTAGAACCCGAAGAGGGAGTCTCGGCGCAGACGGAGCGAGGGAGGCTTGGGGTACCGGCGAGACCGAGTTTGAAGGTGAAGATCGACGGAGGGGGTTGGGATCGGAGTTCATCATAAGGATCCGGTAATCGAGGAACCAGTAAAGGGAAGGGGGGGGCGGCTACCCGGCTTTCGGGTGGTTGGGTAGCCATGAAACCTTGCCGAGGGAAAGGATCGAAAACACACTGGCCGGGTAGTGGCCACATTAGGTGGAGCATGAGGGGAGGCGTGTTGTCCGCGCAATGTGGCTTGAGACTCCCACATCTGCCGCATCCGGGGGTAAGAGGGGACAATCGTGGGTGTAATGACCATAAACACCGCAACACGAACAGGGGCTTGTTTGTGCGAAGCGGCCCGTCCGGCTTGGGCCGACCGCCCTCGTTGCTAGTTGCCGTTGTTAGGGTCCACACCGGAATTGGGTCCCTCGGGTACCGTGGGGCAGATTGGTTTTGGTTGCCTCTCCGCCTTCTTTGAGAAGAAGGGGGGATTAGTCGCCCCCTCGCCGTGCAAATACTTGCCCGGGAGGGGGGCCGTAGGTGCTCGTTGTCGGGGTTGAGGAGGCAAGGGAGGAGGAAACGCATATGCTCGGAGGAGCCCGGGCGCACTGTGCCGCGGATAAGGGTAATGGGTGGGTTGGGAAACATTGGGGGTAAGCAGGAGGTTGGGCAAAAGGAGGATGCATGCCGTATCCTAGGTACATGCTACCGGGAGGGGGGAAGAGTGCCGGAGGAGCTGGCCCCTCCCCGAGGGAGACCATAGCCCATAGGAGGTTGAGCGTATGGATGGGAAAGGGCTCCAACGATACCGTCGGCGGAATGAGATGCCCCCGGGGCGTTAGCGCCACCGGGCCCGGGGATGTCGGGAAGAACGGTATAAACATAACCGTATTGAGCGTAGATCGTGTCATATTTCAAAGCTATTTGGAGGGCGGCTTCTTCAGCTTTGAGGAAAATGGGAGGCGACATCTTTGCCGATGGGAGCGGGAAGGGTGCGCAGAACCGATCCCATGTAAACCCGATCTTCGAAGGGAGGGGCTCGACATAAGCTCCATCTTCGTCGCCATTCCTGAACATGGGCGGAAAGGCGTGTTGAAGAGGCTTGCTTAAAGGAAGTCAAGAGCTCCGTGCCACTATCGTATCGGAGAGGGAACTGGAAGTACGACAAAAAGGCTTGGGCAAGAGTCTCAAAGGTGGTATGGGTAGAGGTGGCTTGTTCAACATACCATTTAGAAGCTTCGCTGGTAAGCGTGCGTTGGAACAAACGAAGACGGATGGAGTCATCGGTAATGGAATTGGAGGAACACCACATGTGGAAAGATCGGACATGGTTGGTTGGATCTTCTCCATTAAGGCCCTCAAACTTAGGGATGTCCGAGGGGAGCTTCGTTGGCATAGCGGGCCGCTTAGCATTGTGGTGAATGGGGTCATTGATCAACCGATGGAAATCGGGGAGGCCGAGGCCTCGCAATGTACGGCAAAGCATAGGGGTGGCCGGGGTAGTTCCCCTGTGGCGGTTCCGCTAGTAGTAGGGCTGGCATTGGGGCCGGGAGAACCGCTAGCATTAGGCCCCGGGACCGGACATGGTGAAGGGGGGCAGGAGGAGAACCGGGAGGAGAAGGAGGACCCGATGAATCGTGGGGAGGAGCTCGGAGTGCGGACTCGAAGGTGGACCGGCTCGACGACGGCGGTGCGGAGCAGAGTCGATCAACCGGAAACCGAGGGTGAAGGCCAAGAAGTCTCCGGGAAAGGCGCCTTGGGGGGCGCAATGATGACAGGAAGAAGGAAACCGACAGCGGCAGAAAGGGACGAGAATCAATTACGGTCAAGGGCGTAAAAGGTGCAGTGACAATTGATTTTAGAGTCTTTGCCAGGTGGTGTTAACCGGGCGCTTCTTCACTTAGGGTCGGTGTGTGGCGTGCGTTAATTTTAATTTTTAAACCCTTTTTCGGTTTGAGAGCAAGAAAAAGTGTGTCGCAGTAAATCGAAAAAGAAATCTGCGTAGAACAATATAGATTGCTGAAAAGACAGAACATTTAACAGCATAACTATGCATCAATCTAACCCAAAGAGGCGGGTCTCTCAAAACTACTCTAAAAGAGGGCAAAAAATCTAGTCAAAACACACATAAAAGAGCTCAACAGATCTAGGGTCGAAAGGGACAGGGGATCCGGAGGATAAAGTCGCAGGAAAGAGGTGCAGATCACAGCCCAAGAGACGAGAGGCAAGGTGGCTGGAAAAAGGAAGGAAATCAGCAAAAAAACCGGAGGGGGCAAGGCGGAGGCCTTCAAAGGAGGTCCAAACAAAACGACAAGAGGTGATTTGAAAGGAAAAGAGGCTCGATTTCAATGGATCCGAAAGGGAGGTAACAGATCCGGAAAAGAGGGGGTCGAAGCTCGAAAAACCGACGACCGAAATAGCTAAAACTCTTCCACAAAAAGTGGAGGGTACTAAAGCCCTAAGGGGCCGGGTTCCCACTTAGATGAGTAAAAACAGATCAGATCTTGGTCAAGGCGGGCCGAGACAGAGGTCGGAAGACCCCGACGAAGCCGCAGCAGAACCCGGGAAAAATTGCGAGAAAAAATCACCGAAAAACCCGGCGAGTCGCAGCTTTCGACCTGTTTGTCGGTGCGGGTGTCAGAAAAATGGGCAGAAAAGTGCGACTCGGAGGTCCAGGTCACAGGTTATGGGCCAAAAAGTGTGACCCCCCGTTCCGGTTGTCTCGGCAGCAGATTTTCAGAAAAGTTGCCGTCTCAATTGCGGCTGGTGTCGCTTACCTGCGCAATAGGGCCAGAAACACACGGAAGTTAGAAATTTGGAATTTTTAGGGTTTTATGTGAGAAAAATGACATAAAAAGAGGAAAACTAAGCAGCTGAAAAGAAGCCCTAGGGCCTGAAGTAGCTGGATAT
This sequence comes from Pinus albicaulis, assembly GCA_034641835.2. Taxonomy (NCBI): domain Eukaryota; kingdom Viridiplantae; phylum Streptophyta; class Pinopsida; order Pinales; family Pinaceae; genus Pinus; species Pinus albicaulis. The sequence continues at coordinate 254,149 of JAXQQM020089975.1, forward strand.
GCAGGAAAATGAAAAACGACAGCGGTCGTAATTTAAAACCCGTGTGGAGTCGCCATTTGTTAGTATGAATTCTTCGTCGAAGTGTACGAAAAAGAACCACTTTAGCTACGCATAACTAATAACCCTAACAACAATAATGGCTGCAAAACATCTTCAGATCTGCAATTAGTAGTTAAAGTGCTGCAACAAACAGATCTATAAATGGAAAGACATTAAGCAGTAAAGTAAAGAGTTTGCTCCATGCATCCAACGGACAAGACAAGAACACGATTTTTGAATGAATTTTTATATTACAGGGCACCTGGGAGGAAAACAAGAAGGTGTATCCAACTCTCCTCAATGGGATGGGTTCTTTGTAGTCCTCAGCACTTCAGATCTAAGCTTTCTCTTTCTTGTAGGTGTAGAAAACCCAATGCAAAAATGAAGCTCAATGGGAGAAAATGATGAAAAATGAGACCAAGTGTATAGATCCAGAGTGATCTAGTAGGCAAAAAAAGGTGAGGAATGATGGGGAAGAACCCTCCTATTTATAGCAAAATATTGGGTCATTCTAGATCTTGGTGCATGATTAAAATAATGTTAACCAAATCTAGATCCACCTTTATGGAATATTTTATTATATTTGTTTGAGGGAAAGGGTGTTTGACTTGGGTCAAATCCCTTGATTAGTGAAAAATAAATAAATAAATGATTTATTTATCTTTTTAAGGAAGTGGTTGGAAGATAATCAAATAAATAATGATTTATTTGATTAATAGTGGGTGATTTGGTCATATTTAACAAGGAATATTATCTAAATAAGATTTAAATAATTATTCCTAGAAAATAATAAGATAACTAAAGGTTTATCTAATTAATTTCTTTGTTTTTGGGTTAAACATGACTAGGAATAATAATTAAATTATGGTTTAATTAATTATTCCATGAGGAAAATCAAACAAATATAGGTTTTTTTAATATTTCCTTTTCGGGTTTCCTGTTTGGACCATAAACAACCTAATAAATGTGATTTATTAAGTTATTTAACATAGTGAAGGCAATTTTACCGAGGGTAAAAGTGGTCTTACATGGTGTACTTGGGTCCATCTAATGATGATAGGTTAGATGACCAAAAAATGGTGTAACAACTGGCATGCTGGAACAAGAAGAGGTAAAACACCATTGAGCAGAAACGGAACTGACGGGTTTGTGAGAGCTCATGGAATTGGGTTCGAATGGCTGAGGAGAGGAAACCAGGAATGTCCAAAACTACCCCATTTTGTGACATGAGCCATAAGAAGTGGATGCATACTGCGGAAATGTCTTCCGGGCTCCCTACCCCCAAGAGGCCAGCGATCAGAGAGAGAATGGGTCGAACCTCTTCAACGAAAAGAATTAATGAAAACGGCTCTAATGTAGGTAGAGAAGTTGCATGGTCGACGGTTATGGAAGAAATGAAGGCTCGGCGGGATTCCCGTGGCTGTTTGATGAACTGGGTTGCCAAGGTTTCATCCTTGAAACTAACGTATGTGTCGCTGGTAGGGAAACGGAGGGCCTGTTTGATAACATCGGGAGAAAGGGAAAGAACCATGTTCCCTTGAGGGGAAATGAAGGTGCCCCGATGCACGTCGAAGATATCTCTGAGCCAGGTGATGAAATCAACCACAGAATGGACCTGAGGGGTGATTTGGTGGTATAGGCCTGACACGATTACCCGGTAACGGTCTGCGTTCTTGAGATGGCGACTAAAAAGCAAGGGTTTGATACTGCGTATGTCGAATGGGTATTTAGGGTCACAGATACCAGCTTGCAAGTCATAGAGAGGCTCAAAACCAGGGGGATTCCTAGATTCACGGACCTGGGGGGTTTCAGGCTCATTCTTCTTTGGCATTACCCTTCCCATGGCTGACATTCAAGAATTCGAAAAAGTGAAAGGAAAACAGAGGGAGAATGAATAATGGAATACCTGAATGGAAGGTAAATCTGCTCAGGAAAGCGATGCAGGGAACTCTGACAATGATTGGGGTAGACCAGACGCTCTTTGCTACTTGGTATACGCCGTAGACGGGAACCTGCGACCTTTTACTGGAGTGAAATACGGAGGGAATGTTATCTCTGGACTGGGTAATTCGAGATAAAAAGACGAATGGATAAAACGAATGAAGGCAAGTGTCCTAAGGACACTGACAGTGAGGCACGCGGTGCATAAGGATTGGGTATGTCAGAGTGTAGGTGCGCGTCTCGTGCTGGGTTTAAGGCTGGTACGGGTCTCGGTACCAGCTGACCTAATAGACTTTACCTTACCTTTTTACCGCATGCGTTGTATAACTCCTGAAACATAAGCTCTCTTATACCGCTTAAATACATAACCTACCCACCGTGAGGGTCCACCTTTCGTTATGCCATGTCGCCACACCACGCGGCATGCTCCTACTACCTCCTCCTAATATTGAGTCCCCACCATGCTACGTGTCACAATTCCGTGGGGGTATGGATACCTTCCTTCCCCCGCTGCTCGACCCCCTCGGAATTTCCCACGTGCGCCTTCACGTGGCTGCAATTTCTTCTAGTACATCGGTCTTGCATTTAGTGCTGCGTTCCCTTTCCTTTTATATCTCCTGTTTGCTTTATGGCTTTACGCTCCATCCTTTGCATTACTTCCCCATTGGCTTTAATACATGTGGCTTTCATTGCTTTGTCCCCCTTTCAACCCACTTTAGAAATATTTCTCCCTTTGATATAAAATTTAATACATGGCTTGTCAACCCTTTAATACACCCATGACTAATGTTAAATATTGAACAACATTGGCTCCACCTGGGGACGGCACGTTTGTCTCCGAACGTGTCGAGAACTACGCAGACCGCCTGTTTATCTTCTGTGAACGCCACCTCTCCAGCACTTACGACTTCTCCCTGGACAAATCATCATGACTCATGTGTTACTCAATTCAAAAACGAAAACAATAGCTAATGTACAATATAATACAATCAGGCTTTTTCAGCCTGCTTCAGAACTGAAAATATGGTTTGAGGAACTGCCCATTTACAGGGGTGTCAAGAAGATCTCCCTGCAAATTCTCCATCTTAAAAGTATTGTTGCCACCTTCCTCTGCAATTTTGAAAGGGCCGAACCAGAGAGGGTCGAACTTACCATGCTTGCCTTTATCAGCCCTTCGAACATCCCACCTGAGCTCTAGATCCCCTACCTGCAAACCTCTATCTTTAGCATGTTGATCGAATAGCTCTTTCATCTTCTCCTGGTACTCTATTAGCTTTTGGTTCACCTGACTGCAAGTTTCTTTGAGCTCTACCAGTTGATTAATTCTCCTAATAACATCATCAGGTTCCTCCTGGCTCTCCTGCATAAATCGAGCCACTGGCAAGGCCAGCTGTATAGGGAAGACATCTGCTCGTCCATATACCAGCTCGTATGGAGATTTCCCAGTTGCTCTTTTGCTGGTAATTTTGTTTGCCCACAGAGCGAACTTCAGCTGAGAATCCCAATTCTTCTGGTTCTCGTTGATAGTCCTGTTTAGTGTTCGGACCAGAGTTTTGTTTGAGGACTCTACGAGGCCATTTCCTTGGGGATAGTAAGCTGTAGAGTGACCCAACGAAATATTATATTGCTGGTAGAAATTCGCAAATTTTGTAGATTTGAAAGCTTGTGCATTGTCAATGATTATTCTAGCGGGGCAACCAAACCTAGATATAATATTCTCTTCCATAAATTTCATTATAACGATGTCTGTAGCATTTCTTGCAGGTATGGCTTCTACCCACTTCGTGAAATAATCTTTGGCAGTCAGGATCCATCTATGTTGGCCACTTGAGGGTGGGTGAATTTCGCCTATAAAATCAATTCCCCACTGTTTGAAGGGTTCGTCTACATGGACAGGAATCAAAGGTAGAGCTGCAAGTTTCTGTTTTTCTGTAAATTTATGGCACTTATCACATGCCCTGACCCAAGTGAAGACATCTCCAAACAGTTTTGGCCAGTAGAAACCAGTTTTCAAGATCTTGTGAGCAGTAGCCCTCCAACTGTAATGGCCCCCACATATACCTTCGTGGAATTCTGCTATAATACTTCCCACCTCTTCCTCGGTCAGACATAAGAGCAGGATGCCTGAGGGATCTCTCCAGTACAGCCGGCTGTTTGCAACCATATACTTCTGTGACTTCAACCTCAGTGCCCTGTATTTAGCCTTCTCGCAGCTAGGTGGACATCTTAGTGTTAGGAGGTACTCCACTATTTCCTTGTACCACTAGCTGGTGAGGTATTTCATTTGTATCTTCTGGGAGGCTATCTCCACTCCCTGTGGTTTTTCATTTTCCTCAGAATCTTCGTTTGCTGTCATAGACAGATTGATACCCAAGGCCTAGCAATTTGACTCAGATAGGATCTTGGCTAGACCTTGCCCCTTGATTAATTTGGTAGGACGAATATCCAACTCATATTCCTGTATCTTGGCTATCCATTTTCCTCTTTTTCCCTCACTGTCCCCTTGGATGAGAATGTCCTTAACAGCTGTTGTAGGAACAAATGCAGTGATATGGGACTGTAAAACATACATTCGGAAAGCCTTGAGGGATTTCACCAGAGCATAGGCTTGCTTCTCCAATATGTTATATTTGAGCTCGGCATCACGCAGTACTTGGCTGAAGAATGCAATTGGCTGCTCATAGCCGTCCTCGTTTTTCTGCAACAGAACCCCAGCCACTGTGTGGGGTGACGCAAAAGAAAAAATCATAAAAGGTTTGGAATAATTGGGCCCAGCCAATACAGGGGCTTCAGCAAATGCATTTTTTATTCTAGTAAAGGCCTCTCTGGATTCTGATGACCACTTCACTTCATTGTTCTTTTTTAACATGTCGGTGATGTGCCTAACTATCTCAGCGTAGTTAGGGATGAACCTCCTCAGAAAGTTTATTCGCCCTAAAAATACTTGAATTTCCTTTTTTTTTCGGAGGCGAGGAACGTGCCATTTATAACCTCAATTCTTTTAGGGTCTATCTTCACTCCATCTTTGGTTACAATGTGCCCCAAGAGCTTGCCCTCTTCTAGAGCAAACGGGGACTTAAATGGGTTAAGGGAGGGAACCATACTTTCTACACTTCTTAAAGGTTCTCGGGTGTTCTATGTGCTCTACATCATTCTTTGAGAATACATTAATTTCGTCCGAGATATCATACAAAGTAGGTCACTCTCAAATAAAGAAATATCCATGGCCCTACGAAAGGTGGCTAACGTTGATCGGCCAAAAGGCATTAAGCGTCATGAACGTTCCCCATGGAGTGGTGAAGGCCATCTTCTTTTGATCTTCTGAAGTATCTTTTTGGTGTGGCAGGAGCCCATCACGTCATGGACATCAGGAAGCTCCAACTACTTTTCGCAAGATATGGTCCATTTTAGGCGACGGGTAATTATCCTTTAGGGATGCCACAGTCGAGGTTTACGAGAATAAACACATAACCTTATTTCTCTATTCTTCTTTTTACCCACTTCAGGACTAAATTGGCCACCTACTTAGAATATCTCAATGGCACTATAATCTTAGCCTTCAGGCGGTTTTTCTTTTATTTCTTGCTCAATAGAGGCGGCAATAGGGGTTAATCATGCAGTTTTTGCTTATGTAGTTTGCATCTCTCTTCGATGGAATCTTATCTTGCATAATCTTGACATCAAAATTTTTTGGGTCTTGATATGACTGAGGCAAACACATCTGCATGGGCACAGGAATAACTTTGTCACAATTGTTTGTATTCCTCCGGGACCTTCTTAGATAACTTCACAATTTTTGGATCCTCTTTAATTGCCCAAATTGAGGTCTTCGACGATTTTTCTACCACCACTTTATTTGGTGTAAAGGAACATCATTTTGTTCCTTGACCTCTCTAAAGGCACTATCCCTCGGGGAATGACATTCCCTTTCAAGCTGAGAAATTTGTGGCCGGCTATTACGTCTTCCGGCTTATCTTGGAATGTCTCCAATATCTTCCTCCTAGCTTGTCAATCTCCATGTTGGAAAACTCTAGCAGTTTCTAGGAACCTCTTCACTGCTTTCATCTTCAAACACTTGCAGTGCTTGATGTTATACGGGATTGAAGGTCGATACCTTACTTCAATTTCATATCTCGGAAAGAGGGTTCGAGGTGGGCGGGAAAGTACTTGTAACCTTCTTTAGAATGCACCATCTTTGTTCTATTCTCGGGGCATGAATTGAATTTTGAAAGCCGAGGAGTTCTCTAAAGATCCCAAACTTCATTTCTATAAGGCCTTGACCTAGGATGTTTGAAAAACGGCAGCATTGCAGTTCTCACTTGTCGGACTACCAATTCCAAGTCTCCCGACACCTTCGGATTTTTGTATGTTCATGTTCCTTCAGCATGCACGGCCCGAAACAAGGCGCTTCATATTCGGTCACATTGTTTGTGGCCTCATATTCTAGCTTGAAGGACAAGGGGACCCATTGTCCCGTAGGTGAAATTAGCAATACTCCAGCCCCCATTTCCTTCCCACTGGAATTTTCCATCGAAGTGGAGTGTCCGGATTTGAGATCCATAGTCCTACAACGATGATTCGACCTTATACGCGAGAATGAGGGCTCGTGGGCATATTCTTGATCTTCTTCCAACATCAAAAAACGGGAGAAATCCCACTCTGAGAATTTGTGGGCGGGGAATTAACCGAATCACCCGCCTTGGTGACCGTTTTAACAAATCTGGTTTCTCGGTACAATCTCTCTCTTGGCCACCAAAAACGGGGATAGTGGCATAGGACGAGGTCCCGGCAATTGATCCTGGGTTACGGTTCCCCAGACCTGACACGAGCCAACATACCGAAGCGGGGCGGGATGTCGGCCACTGTGCTCCATCACCACACTTTTGGCGGGGATGCGGCGAGGATTAGCGCCGGATCTTTAATCATGCCCAAACATTTCACTCTTTTGGAGTCAAAGAATAGAGGTCTTTATACGGGCGAGTGATTTGGAGTCCCAAATTGCTCCATGACATATAGGGGCATGAGGTTGTGAGGCAGCTCCTTAGTCTAGCATACAATTGTATGTAACAACAGATCATGGATCACTAAAGATACATAAAAGGGAGGTGTGGAGGGATCTAACTTCAACGTGTGGGTGAACACTACCATAGGTCTTTCTTCTTGCAAGTTAAGACCATCCCGGAATGTGGTGCATGGGAGGAGATGAAGGAAGGGACACGTGGCGATAAGCGAGGTTGTTTCATGCTTTCGGACGGAGAGGTGGTATTTTTACTTTTTCAAGCTCTTTTTGTAAACGGAAAGGCAGGATGAAGGCTTATCTATTGACACTTCTCTTTCTTTTGACTCTCTTTACTTTGCGAGGGAGGCTTAACTTCTTTACGGTGGGCTTATCATCGGGGATACCGGCTACTTGTGAAGATGAAGGCATTTGACTATCAGTTGCGAGAGACTGGTTAAGGGCCTCTTACCTTTTCACAGGGTTTTTTGAGTATTGGCCTCATATGTGCGAGATCTTTGACTTTTGGGGGTGTGTCTTCCTCTTCATCTTGCGTGCGGGTTCTCTTTCTAGATGACACGAGGTCATGCTCTATTGACTGGGCTTGCATGAAGTCAGCAATTGTTCTGATAATCATCAATCTACGGCTCTTAGGTATCCTCGTTGTTCTTCATTTACGAGTAGGCTTGCGGTTCCTCCTCTCACTTTCATGTACGGGACATTCTATAGTAATGTCTGAGAAGACATGGCATGCCTCCTCTTGTTCATAGGCATAATCTTCGGAGAAGCCTCCACTTGCCCCTCCAAGTATAGAGGATGTAGTGCTGATCTTGTTGCTCCTTACTGTCCTCTCGTAGTATACGCAAGGGTGGTTTCATATTGAGGATTGAATCCCCTATTTGAACATTACGGAAATTCTTTGGGGGTGAATTTTTGGCCTCCATCTCAAGCTTGACACGACTTACTTGAAGATATTCTTGATCATTCTATTCATTTCCTCGATCTTGTCATTGGCCGAATCTCTGTCTTGGCACGAGGTGGATACTTCCTCTTTTCCCCTCCTTCGACATCCATATTCTTGTTTCCCTTTGGATTTGCCGGTCGAGACAAAGTTTGCTTCTATCTCCACTTGCGTTTGTCTGTGCATCATCCAGTGGTGGCTTTCTCTCTCAATGAGAAACCAAATTCGAGAATCAAATGCATACAAAAATGACCTTAGCGACGGTCTGATGAGGCTTCATCTCGGCGGGGAGGCTCGGTACAATTTGTTAAACCTTCGATAAACTACGACACCCCTTCATTGTGCTTCTTTTCGAGAGTGTTGGGCTCGGTAAGGACATTACGTGAGTCTTTCTTTCCATACTTTTTGATGAAAGCATCTTCCATTGCCTCCCAAGTGTTGATGGAATGAGCTCCTAGTGTTTTGAACCATTTTATGGCTTCCCCATCTAAGGATTGGACGAACAACCTTAGAACTACGTCCAAATACTCCACATTAAAATTCTCTGCGAAAGAGCAGAAAATAATTACATTTATGTTCTGGCCTCAATGTCATTCTCACCACTAAATACGAGCGAATATTTAAATAATCTGTGACATGTCATTTCGTGCGCGGGTAGCTCCAAAGGAGCGTAGCATACGACTGTAGGAAACGGGGACATTAGCCATTGGGGGGAGGTGGAGGTAGTACAAGAGTCTGAGTTGTAAGAGAAGGAGGAGAAGGTGGAAGTGACGTATGGATAATGATGGGGATGTAGTGAATAGTGGCTTGGGGGGTTGATGAGAATGTAGGGCTATGAATAGCAACTATTTTAGTGACTTCCTTAATCTCCTCACTTTCAGGGGTAGGGTGGAAAGAGTAATGCGGAGTATAGCTAGACTCGGCTTCGTCTTTGATATGGGCACCTCCCCGAGGTGGGCTCTCTGAATAGTAACCAGTATCTCTTATGATAGGGTTAGGGCCTTGTATTTGGGCGATTTGAGAGGAAGAGGACGGAAGATATAGAAAGTTTTCTAAGGAGAATTCAGGAATCTCGGTATGAACTAACTACCTTTCCCTCCAGCCTCTTCTATGTAGGATTCTTTCTGGGTCAGACACAGAGGGTGTCCGTCACTGAGATGTATCTGACCTTAGGTGTGGCTTACGGGGAGCCAGGACTGCAAACAGGTTTAACTGTAAAATGACTGTGGAGTCGCCAAGGTGAGGGGTGCACAACTCTCAACTCTTCGTGCTCACCTAATTGAAGAGTGAATGGATTTTGTCGAGGCCCAGGGATTTTAAATTTCTTCAACTTCGCCCCCGGCAACGGCGCCAAAAAGATGTTGTAGCTCCTAGAGACAGTCTATAGTTTCCATAGACTAGTGCCTAGGACATCTTATATAGCAGAAAGTCAAGACCATGTAATAAGGATAATCTCAGCAGAATCAAGCTCTCGTACTATTTCTTTGCAGATGGGAAAATTGGATTTAAATGGTACCAAATACTTCAGAAGCTCAATGCTGAAGGAGCAATAACGAATAGGCAAGATGTTAAGTTCCAACATAAATGCATAAGACAAATCCAAGACAGTTCGCTGTAAAAAGGGCTGGGTTCTCAATACTTCATAGAGAATGATGATTGAAGGACATTTACTGAATACGTAGAAGAAAGAGGATATAAACTGTTACTAAGACAATATTTAGAAACATATGCTAACATGTGGTGGGCTTAAGTAATTAAGAATCCACACACGATAACGACATTTGTAAATAACACCTCATATCAGCCAATATAGTAGAAATGTGGATGAATCGGAAACGGGACAACATATTACACCTGAGCCATATTTAAAGAGTCAAGAAAACCAATGATGTAAGTATCCACAAGGATAAATTTATATCAGAAGCAACAGACTACTCGCATTCCAGAATGTAATACCAGATATATGGATGTAAGCGAATGAATAACTACATTACAACACACAAGAGAGGATTACAAACTGTAAAGAACCAAAACCAGAATCCTTATCAAAGACAAAACTCCTTTTCATTGAGGCCCTACGGGCTCTTTGCATTCACATTAGAACTTTCACAAAAATTGCATACAAGAAGCTCTTACACATTCAATTCTTCAGAAAGTTTGGAACCTGTCTTTCTCATTGGATTTATCTTATATAGCTTCCTTCCATCTCAGCGAGAAGATATTTTTTGGAAAAATATCTTCTTCGCATGAACAAAATTTGTTAAATGTCACTTTCACAACAACAAAATTCATGATGGGGAATCAAGCCTCCCATCATGTGTAAACAGGCCCTCGGCCATATTTCAAAAACAGGAAATTAAACAACAGTTTGGTGAAAAAGTAAAATGCGAGAGTGGGGAAAACAACCCACTCGAAAATTAAAAGAAATGAACTGAGTAAAAAGTAAAATAGGCCGTTAAGGCCGAGTCATGAGTTGACAAAGAAAAATCACAAGCGAGGTTGAGTGAAAGCAGTTGCTGATTCAGGCAGAAGCACGTTTGCGGACGAACTGGCATGCTGGAACAAGAAGAGGTAAAACACCATTGAGCAGAAACAGAACTGACGGGTTTGTGAGAGCTCCTGGAATTGGGTTCGAATGGCTGAGGAGAGGAAACCAGGAATGTTCAAAACTACCCCATTTTGTGACATGAGCCATAAGAAGTGGATGCATACTGCGGAAATGTCTTCCGGGCTCCCTACCCCCAAGAGGCCAGCGATCAGAGAGAGAATGGGTTGAACCTCTTCAACAAAAAGACTTAATGAAAACGGCTCTAATGTAGGCAGAGAAGTTGCATGGTCGACGGTTATGGAAGAAACGAAGGCTCGGCGGGCTTCCCGTGGCTGTTTGATGAACTGGGTTGCCAAGGTTTCATCCTTGAAACTAACGTAGGTGTCGCTGGTAGGGAAACGGAGGGCCTGTTTGATAACATCGGGAGAAAGGGAAAGAACCCTGTTCCCTTGAGGGGAAATGAAGGTGCCCTGATGCACGTCGAAGACATCTCTGAGCCAGGTGATGAAATCAACCACAGAATGGACCTGATGGGTGATTTGGTGGTATAGGCCTAACACAATTACCCGGTAACGGTCTGTGTTCTTGAGATGGCGACTGAAAAGCAAGGGTTTGATACTGCGTATGTCGAATGGGTATTTAGGGTCACAAATACCAGCTTGCAAGTCATAGAGAGGCTCGAAACCAAGGGGATTCCTAGATTCACGGACCTGGGGGGTTTCAGGCTCATTCTTCTTTGACGTTACCCTTCCCATGGTTGACATTCAAGAATTCGAAAAAGTGAAAGGAAAACAGAGGGAGAATGAATAATGGAATACCTGAATGGAAGGTAAATCTACTCGGGAAAGCAACGCAGGGAACTCTGATAATGATTGGGGTAGACTAGATGCTCTTTGCTACTTGGTATACGCCGTAGACGGGAACCTGCGACCTTTTATTGGAGTGAAATATGGAGGGAATGTTATCTCTGGACTGGGTAATTCAAGATAAAAAGACGAATGGATAAAACGAATGAAGGCAAGTGTCCTAAGGACACTGACAGTGAGGCATGCGACGCATAAGGATTGGGTATGTCAGAGTGCAGGTGGGCGCCTCGTGCCGGGTTTAAGGCTGGTACGGGTCTCGGTACCAGCTGACCTAATAGACTTTACCTTACCTTTTTACCACATGCGCTGTATAACTCCTGAAACATAAACTCTCTTATACTGCTTAAATACATAACCTACCCACCGTGAGGTTCCACCTTTCATTCTGCCACGTCGCCACACCACGCGGCATGCTCCTACTACCTCCTCCTAATATTGAGTCCCCACCATGCTACGTGTCACAATTCCACGGGGGTATGGATCCCTTCCTTCCCCCGCTGCTCAACCCCCTCGGAATTTCCCACGTGCATCTTCACGTGGCTGCAATTTCTTCTAGTACATTGGTCTTGCGTTTAGTGTTGCGTTCCCTTTCCTTTTATATCTCCTGTTTTCTTTATGGCTTTATGCTCCATCATTTGCGTTACTTCCCCTTTGGCTTTAATACATGTGGCTTTCATTGCTTTTTTCCCCTTTCGACCCACTTTAGAAATATTTCACCCTTTGATATAAAATTTAATACATGGCTTGTCAACCCTTTAATACACCCATGACTAATTTTAAAGATTGAACAACACAACGTAAAACTCCTCTCTGTTGCAATGGGTCTTGATACATTGTATGCATTTATCCCATCCCATAATTCCTTCAATTTATCTACCAGTGCTTGTAAGTAGACATCCATATTCTTCACATGTTTTCTACCAGGGACTACGAGAGCCAACATAATATGTTCATTCTTCACAGACAACCATGGGGGGGTATCTTTATTGATCACTACTATAGGCCAAACATAATAGTTGGTGTTCTAGAGGGAATATGGGTTGACGCCATCCATGGCTATGTTGATTCGTAGACTTCGTACTTCATCCTTGAATTTTTTGGGCCATGTATCCTCTATATGCTTCATGGCTATTGAATATGTTTGGATTCGCATAACTCCCAACTCACTTATGTGTGAGGCATGCCATCCCTAGAACATAGCTAATTCTTTTTAACGAAAGAGCCTTTGAATCCTTAGGATTATAGCCATGTGCCCCAATATCTTAAAAGGGGGACCACATGATTTACACTTGTTTTTTTATTTATCATACCTATCATGCCCACATTTCAGACATATCTCTTTGTATGCATATTCTCCTCTATATAGAATACAATCATTTGGACATGCATGATATGATATCTACTCAACACCCAACATTTTCAATAATTTATTTTCCTCTTCGCAGTTATTGGACAAGGCATTATCACTCGGCAGAGCCTTATCTTTGAATAACCTATAGTTGGTGGACAATATTAAATATACAATGCCAATAATTATTAATGTTCATAAAATTTACCATTTGTAATGTTGATTGTGTGATATGATTTTTGAAAATATAAGGGACTTGATGGTCAATTACCTCAAAATTTCCGAGAAACATGCATTTGACAAGCCAAACTTTGGTTTCAAGTTATACAGTAACGTTGTTGTCCCCAACTGGGTAGACTTTTATTGACCTCTAGGTCCAAAGAGAGGGGTGGTGGAAGAAAATTTAAGGCTTTTGAAAATGGCATCCACGATATGAGCATCATCCCCTAGCTGATCATCGTTCTGGAATGCATCTAACAACATTGTCTCCATGGCATTCATATCCCTTAAGTAATCTTCCATAACAACCTCTATTTTATTGCCTCCATTGCTAGCTTGTGAAGAACTATTATTGTTATAGTCATTCCTAGTTGGTGAATGTGGACGTAGTGGGAATTGAATAGGTGGTTGATTCAACCATTCTTGGTATCATTCCTCTCCAAGTTTTTTCTCTTAATTCAGCCTTCTCTCGATTTGACATTGTCGTGGGGTGCAACGGAAGATGGTAGGTAGGTCACTCATCATCACTAGAATCTTAATAATTTAAAAAAATATATTTGAATATGATTAGTACAAAATTGATCATATCAGTCAGTAAGCACGTCAATGCATGATTAATTGGTTTTACGTTGAAATAATTACATTACACCAAACAATTATTACCATCAATGTCCCAAGATTGTGGGTAGAAGATGGCATGTTACAATTGGCAAGGTGAAGTGGCCGTCCATTTTCATCTACAAACCACGGCTTGCGGTATGCTGCTCCTGATAAGAGATTCTGACATTTTGGTTTTTTTTTAATATTTTGTGCATCTGAACTCGTTTTTGAATCTGCATGAACCTGCAAATTTGTATACATTAATTTTATTCAGCTGATTGGCATGGATAAAATAAATAAATTCAATTAGATAATGAAGATAAAAATAAAATCTAAAGTAACTATGTCTAGAGATTTATAGAGAGAAATTTGCGATGGAATTTGAGAAATATTATGGAACGCGCTGGATTTTGAAGAATTTTCCATTTGATATAATTATGAGATTTTCTCCCTGCATTTGAGCAAAATCAACAATAAATTTTGGTGTACATACCTAAAAGTAATTATAGTGCCTTAAAAAGGAGTTATTGTTATCAATGCCAATGTACTGTTAACCGCACCGGTGCAGTTTTATTACCAGATGTACCGGTGATGTTAGTTAACAAACACACCGAATATTGGGGAAAAAAAGAGAAACTTTATTTTTTTGAAGTGAAAAAAAAAAGGTAAACTGAAAAATGAGCGGAAAATGATTTTTGGAAATCTAATTTCATAAAAATTTCTTTAAATAGTAAAATCTATTCTTTATTTCATTATTTTTGCAAAAACAATTTAGGGAGGGATTTGCATGAGAGACATACCTAGAGCAAGAGAGAAATATGGAGCAGCAAAATACTTTCGAACAATAGCCCTATTCAGAGAACCAGAATTTGAAACATCTGGTGATTCATACAAAAACCCTTTAGCATAGTAAAAATGTTAAATTTTACTGTAGTAATTGTTTTTTTATAGTTTCTATTAGATTTCATACACGTATAGGAAAAATTATAAATTTTATTGTGCATTTTACTAATAAAATCATTTACAACCACTATTCCTATTTACATTTAATTAAAATTTAGAAAAAAATAAAATAAAACAATCCACTCTTACATTAAACCCTTGCTTCTTCTTATTTATGTGACTGAAAAAATTCACAATTAGGGCTTTTCATTTTAGATTTATAGGGTTTGTATATATATATATATATATAGATATATATATATATATATATATATATATATATATATATATATGCACATGACATCTAACCCGCGAGACCACTTGTAGAGTCAGATCCCAATCCCTGTCATCCCTTGCACAATTTAAAAAAAAACAGTTATTGTTAATCGGTGCGCACTATTTAAAATAGCGCACTGGTGTGCGATTTTAGTAGAACATATCGGGCATGTATTGACATAAACATTGTTTGATAAAAAACAAAATTATTAATTTATGTTTATGTTAATCGGTGCTCTGGTATTAATATAACGCACCGGGTCTCTTATTAACAAAGAGAACCGTACAGTGTTTCTACTGTACTGGTGGTGCATTTATAAGAACCTATTGCACCGTTTTCGGTGCTTAACTTGCGAAATCCGCACCGGGTGTTTAATTTAGATAGATGCACCCTTTTCTTGATTTTTTTTTTACCTAAAAAGTATATGATTTATTTATAAAATATATTAATGAATGGTATAGGTTTTATATTGATCAAGAAATAGCTGATAAGATTTCAAGTAACAAAAATACTGATAGCACATCTAGAAAAGAAAAAAATGAAATTTCTTTGTAAATTATTTACAAAAATTATTATTTTTGAACTATATGTAATTTTAACTAATATGTATAGTTTAGTGTGTATCATGCAGAGCCACAAAATGACGAAGCTTGATAAGATTATTTATGATCTAAGACCCGAAGAGTGTAAAATATTGATGGAAAAATTGCAAAAGGATGAATCAGGTAAATGAAAAAAATACTATCGATCCAATATGAGTTCCTTTTTTGAATTTTCATTAGTAATATACTTAAAAATATTAGATAACATGTTTCAAACAATCTATTAATTTAGATATGTTTAATGTTATACAAGGATCAACAGTGAAGAAAATGAATGTTGTTCTAAGAAAAGAAAAGAAATAGAACATGCAAATGAAAATGAATTTCTCCTTAGCTCATCTAGAGTGGTTTTGGAGGTTAACAAAAGGGGGGAAAACTTTTACAAAATTTGAGGGATCTAGTGGAATAAATGTATAGACATTATTTCCACTTAAAATACAAAAAATCAATCCAATGATTCCAAGAACCAAATTCTATTTAAACTACAGGTAGATTTTCCAAAGGATTGGTCAATGAGACATGTCAGACTTTTAATAGCAAAAATGTATAGCAACAAAAAAGAAGGATTGAAAAAGTAATATTCCTTTAAATTTTTTCCTATAATTATATGTATATATTGCTACAAAGCAATCATCTATAAATATCACTTTTTTTATATTTCGTTTTCATATATCAATAAAAAAATTAAATATTTTATTGTCATGTTACTTTTTCAAAATCTCAAACGGTGAGCGAGCTGATATCAAAAATATGCTAGTAGGAATGTCCAAAAATGTGTACAAGGAGATGGTCAAAGAAATGGACATAATTGCATCACACGAGGAGCAATCTCAACAACAACATGCTTCAAATGTAATATGTAATCATTGAATTTTTTGATTAAGTAAAATAAATAAATAATTTAGCATTAAATATTAATTTTCGAGTATTTTCTTGTAGAAAAAAGAAAAGAAAATGGAACTCATTCAGCATATAAAACAAGACGACAAGGAAGAAAAGGGTTGATATCTAATTTTGTGAATAATTGTTGCTTCCTTATAAAAACTTAACTAGATTTCATTTTTGTATATTTTAAGTTGTTTTACATCAATCATCATTAAATGTCTTCAAATAGGTGCTAACATACACAGAATAACCATTAGAATAATTGATTGAAATTGGGTTAAATATGGGCTTTCAGTATATATTGGCATATCAGAAATTAATTGTGGAATTTGTAAGTATCTATCCTGTTTCACTTAGCTCTTTCTATAATTAATAGAACAAAAAAAACTTTTATATTAAATCTATGATTTTTTATGGGGTATAAAACTTGCAGGAAACAAAGTATGGAACTTCACCAACAAATGAATTGTTGAAAGAAGGCATGAAATTTGGTTTTGAAATAATATGTATAGTTCATGAGTCAATTCTTGCTATGGTACATTTCTTTTGGATTTACATTGATGTATATTATTTAATATTGCAATTTTCGTTATTGTCACCAATGTATATACACTCATTACACTTTATTTTTATGTTTGTAGATGGATCTTGAAGAAGAAGAAAACAATCAACACAATGAACAAAACATTCCTCCAAATAACCCAAGTCATGGAAGTAGCTCGAGCAGTGACAATAGTTCCAACGAAGAATGATGATCAATATGTTTGGATATCAAAGCAAGGCATTGTGTTTTTTGAAATATTTGTCTATGAAATCAGACATTTTGTTTAATTTAATGGACATAGTGTCCCAATTGAAAGACAAAGGGATACCAATAACTGTCCTATTTTGTATGAAAAAGAGTGTCTTATATATATATATATATATATATATATATATATATATATAATAAAATACGTTTTAATTTATTCTATTGCATTCTCCATTGTCGCTGTGAAATCTTACACCACTGATTAAATATATGGACGATTAAATATTATAATGAAGAGATGCGAAACATGATGATATGATATAACAAATTCATCCAAACATCACATTCAAATGTACTAATAAAAATTTTAATTGATATGAATATTGTTATAAGATATGTGTCAACTTTTGAGGAATAATGAATTTTAAAAAATCATAATAATTGCACTGTCACAGGTCGATGTTTCTAAAAAATAGAAAATGAACATCGGTGAGTGTGTATGATACTATGCACCAGTGCATGTGTATGATACCACGCACCAATGTGTTTCTATGACCCATGAGCACCACACCAAATACCAATACCAATTATAATGCCCGATGCACTTTATTGATGACTAGGACCTAGGAAAATAGGTGTTGCATGCACCGGTATAGTTTTCCTTTAACGGGCCAGTGCATTTTTACAACTTAACAGCCTGGTACATTTTTACACCTTAACGACACCGGTGCATGCACCATCGATGAAGATTCGATGCGTATTTGTTGGTGACACACACCGAGACGTTTCTAAAGACCCTCGGGCTTCCAAAATTTGTTTTCCATCTCGGTGCTTAGTATGTTTATAGTACTGGTGTGTACAAGTTAAAACGCACTGGTGCATTCACAGATGAATTGCGCATAGATAAGAAATACATCCATAAAAACCTCTAGTCGCCCAATTTTTTTTAGCTGTGTTGAATTTTCGTTATAAGTTCCATCAAAACCTCTGTTACCAAAAATGGATGTTGTAGCAAATGTTTTTTTGACAATTTTGGTCAATTTTATAACACTAAAAACCTCCTTTATAACCTCTGCTAGAGGGTCTTTTCCTTACAGCATCAAGCCCTTCACGGATGAGGTGTTATGTGACATTGCTCCTCTTGATTTTTGTAATGTATTATTAGGCCAATCATATTTGTGGAAGCGACATGTTGTGTATGAGTCCATGCCTCACGTTGTTATTGTTACTTTGGGAAATAATTTGTACAGAATATCAGAGGCAGCATCGCCTACCGCCATCTCTTTGGATACTTCAAAACAATGCAGATAGCTCATTTTCAAAACCGGGAAATTTATTTTCCTGATGATCCAGCCTCAGGGAAAGAAGAAAATTGTGGCCATGACCTCCATAAAGGGCTCCTCCGCACGACAACAATAGATGGAAAAATTTGTGGAGTACGGGAACATCTTCAAATCACCCACAAGGGTGCCTCTGCACTGTCAAGTCAAGCAATCCATCAATCTAACCCCAAGTGTGTCGCTACCCAATGGACCAATCTATCAATGCTATGGTCTGGAGAACGATGAAATCAAAAGGCTAGCAAGATCAACTTGAAGTACGGGTATCACCAAGTACCAATCGAACCCTCTAATGTGTGGAAGACTTCCTTCAAAGCCAATCAAGGCTTTTCCAAATGGTTGTCCATGCCTTTCGGGTTAACGAATGCTCCTGCAACCTTCATGAGGTTGATGGATGAAATTTTGTGGCAATTAACCAACTCATTTGTGGTGGTTTACTTGGATTGCATCCTGATCTTTAGCCAGACTTCGGAAAAGCACCTCCACCACATCCAAAATGTCCTCCAAACACTGTGGAAACATAAGTTGTGTGCCAATTTGGAGAAGTGCAATTTTGGAATGACCCCGGTTCAGTATCTAGGATACATTATTGATGAGAAGGGGGTGAGTGTGGATCAAGCCAAGATCCAAGTAATTCGAGATTGGCTAGTCCCAACCACTCTAACAGAGCTCCACAGATTTCTGGGTCTTGCCAATTTCTACTGCAGGTTCGTGTTGGGATTATCTCATATCACTTAGCCTATTGAGTTAAGTCACCAAGGGAGGAGCGAAAGAACAATTATTTTGGTATGAATCTTAACAGAAGGTGTTCGTAGAGTTGAAACATCGCCTCTGCTCTACACTATTGCTCACATTACCAGACTTGCAACAACCATTTAAGATTGAGACAGATGCCTCTGACTATGCTATTGGGGCAGTTCTTACTCAACAAGAGAATCCAGTAGAATATCATAGTGAGACACTTTGTGACACAGTTTGGAAGTATCCCACTTATGACACAGAGATATATTCCATTGTGCAGGCTTGTTGAAAATGGAAGAATTACATTTCTAAGGAAACGATCATCCATGCAGACCACCAACCCCAGCATTTCATATAGACACAAGGGAAGTTGTAAAACGATCACCACTAGAAGTGGTCCACATACCTGCAAAAGTTTCATTTGAAAATCAAGTACAAGAAGGGAAGCACCAATAATGTTGCAGATTGCCTCAACTGACCTTCAATTGTGGCGCTAAACACCATGCTCAACTCTTATGATAAAGAGACTTATGATTGACCGTTTCTCTACAAAAGTGATCCAGAATTCAGACACACATACAAGACGCTCTTTGAGGGCAAGAAAGTTCCAAATTTTCACCTCCAGGATGCAATGCTATGTCACCTGGGACACCTTTGTGTTCCTTTAAGTGAGTATGCCAAAATGGTTTGGGAAGCGCTACAGTCAGGTTTTGGGGCATTTGGGGGTCGAGAAAATAGTGGCAGTATTGCAAAATCATTTCTATTGGTCGTA
Organism: Pinus albicaulis; assembly: GCA_034641835.2. Taxonomy (NCBI): domain Eukaryota; kingdom Viridiplantae; phylum Streptophyta; class Pinopsida; order Pinales; family Pinaceae; genus Pinus; species Pinus albicaulis. The sequence goes on from JAXQQM020089975.1 coordinate 273,977, forward strand.
TGTTCAACGAGATGTAGGAAGTACATCAGATCCTACACTTCCTGTGCCATTTCCAAACCAACCATCAAGAAGAAAGGCCTATATACTCTGCTGCCTACCCATATTCGACCTTGGGAATCCATATCCATGGATTACATGTTAGACCTTCCTTCTACTAAGCATGGCAACAACTGTGTTTTTTTGGTCGTTGACGGATTCTCGAAGATGACCATTATGGAAGCCTACAAGAAGAATATCACAACGAAAGGCACTACTAAACGCTTCTTTGAATGAGTGTGGGTACACTTTGGGATCCCACAATCTATCATCTCATATATAAACACATTCCTTAGTACATTTTGGTCCAGCCTCTAGTCAATGTTGGACACCAAGCTCACCAAGTCCACAACTTTCCATCCCCAAACTGATGGACATACAAAGGTCTTCAAGAGGATGATTGTACACATTCTGCACATGTACAACTCAAATCATCCATGCACATGGGATGAGAGCCTGCCCTATGTACAACACAGTTATAACCGTGCTCTCCATATCTCAATTGGCCACAACCCCTTTCAGGTGGGCTTGGGATTCCAGCCATTATGTCCCATCAGCATAGCCATGCCATTTTTTACTACTCAAGCATATTCAACTCATATCCAGTCTGAAGCTAACAAGGATAAAAAAAATTCATTGAGTGAATTCAACACATATGCCAATAGGTTCATGACATATTGGACATATCCAATGCTAAGTACAATCAGCGACATGATCAGCATCAGGTGCCACATAATTTCCAATTGGGCAACAAAGTGTGGCTACATTTGTAGAAGGATTGCCTCGTTGGACCCCACCACAAGCTTCGCCCGCTCTAATATGGGCCATACACCATCACCAAGGTTGTAATGGAAAATTCCTTCGATATCAGTATTCCACCATTCCTTGGTTTGCACCCAGTGTTCAATGTGGACCACCTTAGGCCCTACTTTCCACCTTTACTAGACACATCCGACATGGCAAAACAACTCACACCAAAAGAGTTAAACCCAAATTGCATGGAACAAGCCACAACTAATTGGATCATGGAAACATAGATCAAAATCACCTACCAACAGAGGATCCAACTATATCGAGTTGTCAAATTAGGCCAACTTCTCCACCAGGGCAAGTTGTTCACCAAGGACCAGGTTCAACAGAAATTTCCTCACCTCATGGAGGCTCTGCGCATAATGGGGACCATTGATTCCTAAGGGAGGAGGAATGATCTAGGTGTATATTGGTGGTCACCCACCTATTCCACCTATAACTCTATTTAGTTTCATCAGTTTCCTTTTTTATACCAACATTTACTATTTTTAGCAATTTTTTGAGTCCCAAACTTTCGGAGTAATTTTGACGCCCTAAATGAAATTTTTTTGAGGTTTGTAGCAGGCCCATAGCCATAGGCAAGGGATTTTGTAAAAACCTGTAGTACTCAGATAGATATTTCCAATGATATATCGTCCACACTAAATGGAGATAATATGACCAAGTTACGACCCCGAGAAGTTGGCTGCCCAACTAACCCCAACGAAGCCCACAAACTCTTGGTATTTCATCTCCTAGGGTTAGGGTTTCGGTTTTTTAGGATTTTCCTATGTTTTTCAATAATAAAAAGGCCCTTGAGCCTCATTGTAGCACAATTCATAGGCATGTAGCTGCCACATCTCTTCTCAGAGATAAGCTACCAGTTCCCTAGCTAGTTTATTTCCATTTTGTTTGTAAGAATATTTCAATTATTTGATATTAATGAAGAGAAGTGTTATTTTTGTTGCATCTCTACATTTATGTGTATTTCTGTATTTTATTGTGCTCCTACATAAGTCTGGATTATGACAATAAACATTAACTTCACTAATTTTATAATACATTTCATATTGTTAAAATTGTCCTAGATCTATTTTAACTTTGGATCTACCAAGTGTCCAAAGGGATCAAATCTCCTTATATATTAGAGATTTGATCCCTTTCGGCACTTGGTATATCTAGAGTTAAGATGGATCTAGGCTGGTTTTAGTTCCCCCTTTAAATAGGCTACATTCCATATGAAAACCATAGGCCAATACCATGGGTAAATACCATAAAGTTATTTGTATTTTAATGTTTTTTTTATTATTTTATTTTATTTTGACTGAGTAAAAACGTTCTCACATTATTAATTTTATCTTTTATTTTAATTTTAATTTTATTTTCATATAATTTCATTGATTCAAAATGTTTACAGGACAGGACATTACAACATCTCTTCCATATTGGGATGGAGAGTGCCTCTCAGTGCAATTAAAACTAGCCTAGATCCATCTTAACTTTAGATCTACCAAGCATCAAGAGGGACCAAAACTCTTTTCACTTTAAAAGAGGTTTATATCTCAAGATATTTGATTCTTTTCGATGCTTGGTAAATTATGAGTTTAGATGGATTTAGATTCGTTTAATTATAATTATAATTAATAATTTAAAATTTAATTTAATTTAATTTTTATTTTTATTTATTAATTATAATTATAATTATTAATTTATATTTTATTTTATATTTTTATTTTTAGTTTGACAGTCAAAATGCTTGCAGGACATTACATTACATTACAACATCTCTACCATATTAGGTTAGAGAGAGCGTCTCGACACAAAAAAATCATAAAACCAACCTAGATCCTTCTTAACTCTAAATATATCAAGCACTCAAATCTCTTGAAATACAAACCTCTTTTAAAATTAAAAGAGATTTTATCCCTCTCGAAACTTGTAGATCCGGAGTTAAATGGAATCTAGGATAGTTGAACTATATATGTGTGTGTGTGTGTGTGTGTGTTTATTTATTTATTCTGAAGAAAAATTGTAATTTTATTCAACCTAAAAACTATGGAACAAAATTACATTTTGCATACGCCCAAAAGTATTTGATCATATTAGCCTTTTGGTCGATGCACAACAAGAGAAAAACAAAAAAATAATAATTCCATGAAATTGTCAAGGTTAAGTGTGATAATAATCAATTACTTTCCCCTTTCTTCCTTTATTTTTTTCCACCTTTCACCAAACTCCTTGATTGGTAGTGGTCGGTACTATTTTCAAATTTCTTGTCTTCTACCTTCGAGGTGTTGGGTGTGTGTTATATTCTTTCCATGACTAGCTGCAGGCGAGAAGCAGGGAGTAAGAGGGGGGCAGACAACACCCCTACGCTTACAGTGGGTGTAGAAAAGGGGTCGTAGGGGGGCCACAAGCCCCCTTATCATGGGGTTTGCAAGGGGGCGGTATCCCCCCTACACAGGGTCTAGGGAAACGCCCTGGGAAAAAAAATTGGACCCTATATTAGGTGGGCGAACCTGCCTATGGTTTTGTGCATGGGTTTGCACATGGTTTTGAGCATGATGGTTTTTTGCCCACGGTATTTTGTAGATCTGGTCAAGGGAAGTACAGTTATGTTCTTATCCAAGGTTAATGGATTGGGGTTTATGAATTCTTCGGCATGTATATATATGTGTTGTAACATTGAAAGGAATATAATGAAAAACCAAGCTAATAGTCCCTGCTTTGTGATCTAGGGGAAAATATGTGTGTATATATGTTCTATGTTTTATTCTCTCGCTATTTTTTTATTTTATGTTTTAAGAGTTCATTTGCAGATAATTTTTGTACAAGGTTAAAACCTACATTTGGTATCAGAGTTGTTTCGAATTCAAGGGGATGTCTTTGTTGCTGAGGAGTTTTTTTCTCAAGCCTGTGGTAGACCCCGTTTAGTGGGAGATCTGCGGGATCAATTCTTGTGGTGAGATAAGATGGAAATCAGTGGAAAGATAGAGATCAATAAATTTAATGTTCAGACTTTTGAGTTGCGGAAGCTCAAGATGGAGGATTTTCTAGTGGATAAAGATCAGTGGATCGCAGTAGATCTAAGTACTAAACCAACGAAAATATCATATGAAGACTGGGCGAAGTTGGATCGGAAGGCAAAGAGCACAATACGATTGTGTATCTCAGATTTAGTATGTTGAATGTATCTGGGGAAACTACAACGAAGAATTTTTGGGACAAGTTAGGGACTTTGTACCAATCTAAGTCTCTAGTGAATAAATTGTTCCTGCGGAAAAATTTGTATAACCTGAGGATGAAGGATGGAGACTCGGTGATAGAGCATATGAATGCCTTCAATATTGTGGTAATTGAATTGTCATATGTTGATATTAAAATATCCGATGAAGATACATGCTTCAGTTTGTTGTGTTCTCTACCAGATTCGTGGGATATGCTGGTTGTTGCAATAGATATCAATACAACTCCCTTGAATTTTGATGAAATTGTCTCAACCTTGCTGTTAGAGGAAATGAGAATGAAAAATATGGAGGGTCAAAATGGAGATGCCTTTTTTGTACAAGGATGTTCCCAGAACATAAACAAAAATAAGTTCTCGAGTGGGAGATCTAAACCTCCAAGAAAGCCTGTAAAGGTGCATTGGAAATGTGGAAAGGAAGGGAACTTCAAAAAGGATTGTAGATCTAAGGCTCCTGGGAAAGTTAAGGGATCTAATGATGATCCTTTTGCAGAGTTAAAAACCACATCAAATGAAGGTGAGGATGTGTATTTGGCTTCTTCTTCAAATACACATGTAGATCATAAGGCATGGTTGATTGACTTAGGTGCATCCTTTCACTTCACTCCCCATAGGAAGTGGTTATGCGAGTATGAGAAGTATGATGGTGGTGATTTCGTGATTAGGGGATGATAGGAAGGAGATAATCATCAGACACGGAATATTCAAGTTGAAGTTGCAAGGTGGAAGGATTAGAACACTTCCTGGTATTTTGCATATTGTTGCAATGGATAGAAGTCTATTTTTGTAAGCAATATGGATGATGCAGGTGTAAAAATAGTGTTCGATAAAGATACCTACAAGATGGTTTGGGGAGCACTAGTATTGATGTGGGGAGTTTGGATTTGAACTATGTACAAGCTTCTAGGTAGCACTGTTATTGATGGGTGCAACAGTTTTGTGGTTCCTGAAAGTGGAGGAGAAAGCCTAGTGGTCTCTAGAGAAAATACCATGCTATGGCTTCAAAGGCTTGGACATACTAGATATAAGGGCCTTTGAATACTACATGGTAATGGTATGGTAGAATTTATGACTAATTTCTCTCTAGATTTCTATTTTTGTGAACATTGTGCATATGGGAAGCAAAATCGTGTGAGTTTCCCTTATGGTGCTAAGAGGGAAAACAAGATATTAGAGCTTGTGCACAGTAATGTGTTTGGACCTGTGTGGGTTCCATCACTCAGTAATTCTATGTACTATGTGTCATTTTTAGATTACTTCTCAAGTAATACATGGATAAATTTCCCGAGGAATAAATTTGAACTCTTTGAAATATTTAAAGAATTTAAGGCTCTAGCAGAAAACTAGACAAAGAAGAAGATAAAATTTTTGAGAACAAATAATGGTGGAGATTTCTGCAAGAACACATATGAATATTTTTGTAAGAAGTGTTGTATAGCATGGAAGAATAATACTCCATACACACCTCAAAAAAATGGATTTGCAGAAACAATGAACCAGACATTGATGGAAAAGGAAAGAAGCATGCTTAATGGTGTCGGGTTAGGACAGGAATTATGGGCAAAGGAAGTGGAGACAAAATGTTCCCCGATTAATAGATCACCTTCATCAGCATTGGGGGATAAGACTCCACATGAGGTATGGACTTGTAAGAAACCCTCTCTTTCACATCTGAGGATATTTGGATGTGATGCATATGTACATGTTCGTAAGGGGAAAAGAACCAATTTGGATAGTAAATCTGAAAGGTGCATCTTTATTGGGTATAAGGATGGTTTAAAACATTACAATATTTGGAAACCAGAAATAAGGAAGGTAGTTTAAAATAGAGATGTGGTGTTTATAGAGGTGAAATATGTTGTTAAACATGAAGCCCTACCAAAGGAACCTCGGAAGATATAGTTTGAGCTAAAGGAGAAAGAATCAAACTCTACAGCAGAACAAGATTCAGAAGAGGAAGAGCCAAAAACTCCAGCTATGAGAAGATCAGTTCAAGAAAGAAGGTGGCCATAAAGGCATAGTCCATCTGATTTTTTTTCATTTTTTTCTTTATCTATCACTGAGTAAATAAAGGATTGAACCACAATTCTGAAATGGAACAGCAACTCTAAAATGGAACAGCAACTGAATAACTAAGTCCCGCGGGTTATAACCAAACTCAATCTACACACTCTTTGCAATCAAAGAACATTCTGTTATTCTAAAGGCGGTTCACACAGATCACACTAATGGAACAACAATAACAACAAATGAATTATAGAACAGTACTGATAAATTAGGAACGCACACCACACGAATGTTTAGTATGACAGCTCTGTAATATAACAGTAAGGATATGCGATTAACTCTTGAAAGGATAAATAACTTGATGCAGAGTCAACATATAATCTTATCTGTAGAAACTTCAATGATTCAAACTTAAACAGAGCATATAATACGAACTTGTAAAGCATAGCAATTTATCAAATAACAATAATAAGCAAACCACACAGAAGTGAAGCCGTAATGGTACAGAAGCAAGTGTCCTTCGGGGCCGGGCCCTTAGCCTCCAAGGATACACCGCTTTAAGTTAACGCAGACGCGAAGATGGAATAATCACCAAGCTTTCATTAATGCATTGATCAAAAATACATCGAACCAGTCTTCAACGGAACTTAATAACCAAATTTGATGTCTTACAGAAGATTACATAAAACGTATCCTATCTCGCTATTATCTATCATCTATACTAACAGTGTTGTCTCTTTTTATAAAGACGACGGCGGAGATGTCCAAGCAACTAGATAAATAAAGCAGCGATCCCTCAAGATCTTCGATCCTGAGGGATTCGCCAAACTGTTAACTCTTCATCCTGTCTTTTCTTGTGCGCTGAGCTGGTGTCCTCTCCTTCTTTTCCGAGCCGATTTGCCTTGATCTGTTTCTCTTTGTTTGCGTTCGGTTCTCGTCCAGAGAGACAACAGTTATCTCCACTTTGTCTTTTCCTTTGGAGCGACAACTCTTCGTTTTCTCCTCTTCCTGTGTAGAAAATACCCATTATCAGTGGCTAAGTTATGCACATCAATTCTCACATGTTTTGTTATGGTTCCTTATTACTTTCCAAATTCATGATACAAAAGGTTCACAAATTCTATTAAAAAGCCATTGAAATAATCATCAAAATCATACCTTTTTAGTACTCCACACACCCCCCTGCTTACCTTGTTTCATGTCCTCATGAAAACATTGTAGTTGACATGTAATGCAGTGAGAGAGTATGTTGGAGAAGGAGTCTCATGCGGAGGCCTACAACCATGTTGAGTGATTAAATAATCAAAGAACTGACCTGCTTGCCCCTCAGGCATATCATACAGGGCCTGGTATCCAGGTGCAGGATGCCAAATAATTGGAGCGCGAAATCTATACCCTAACCAAGATGACCCTGCTTTCAGAATGCTCTGGCCATAGAGATTCAAACGGTTAGCAGCTAACTCAAAGTTCTCATACTTAAATGGTTCTCTGAGCTGGATGTGTGGATCAGAGATTCGATATCGAAATTTGGCTGCATTAATGGCCAAGTCTTTGATGGAAAGGAAATACTCTAAACTCTCTCGAATGAGTGCCTCATGCATGGGCCCTAATGTTTCAATGACACCCGGAGTCCTTATATGGTTTATATGAGCTTTCCATAACTGTATTGGGTTCCTAGGCTCGGCCCTAACTCGTAAATCTAGGCCATTTTCCTGACTCTGGAAAGTATCATAGGCTTTGAGCCACTTAATCTGATTAACCCCGAATGAAATGAATGCTTGGAATTGGATATCTCCAATGGAGGGGCCAGGGTTCAATTCAGTCTCCTGACTTAGCACAAGGTCGTGCAAATAAAGTTCACACAATAATCTCTGGACTTTCACTCCATAATGTTTACAACAGTCTATAAAATCATTGACATTGTTGATTTGTATAGGGGTGCCTGCCTTAACAGCTTTTATTTGCAATTGTAAATACCGTTCCAATAAAAACAGAGCATAGTTTTTAGCAGGGGCCCTACATGCTAAAACATTATTATATAAAGAACACAAGTCATTCATCTGTTTGATAACAGTCTCTAGTCTATAAGTTACCTGTGTGACTTCCTCTTGTTCCTTCATCCACCCTTCAAAAGCATGTCTTTTAGATTGACTGACGTCCCTTAGTTGCTGCTGCAACTCTTCATATTTTTCTCGGGGAACCGTTTGCTCTTTAAGTTGCTCATCTTCTTGCTGTGCTTGTTTCATCATCTTGTGCAAGGATTTCGTTTTCGGATCTTTCTTCCATACATCAGTGGAGGCCGGGAGTTTTACCTGAACTTTCTTATTATGCTGTTTGGAGTTCAGAACCCTTATTACCCCTGAGGGTGGTGCCTCTGTCTGAATTTGCTTATCATCCTTTTCTGTTTTAACACGCACATCCGTTTGTTCCCTATCCTCAGCATCATGTGGAACGGCAGTTGCATCCTCAGGGTTTTGGTCAGCAGGCCGTTTGTTGGCCCTCTTTTTCCTCTTTACCTTCTGGTTCTTTTTCAAAATCCTAATTTGTTGTCTGAGCTGGGTTATCGTATTTAACAATTTAGTTCGTTCCTTCCGCAACTTCTTAATTTCCATTGTTTCATTTGAAGGAATGGCAGTCTGTCGATGGTGGACTGGATCATGACCAGTTGCTAATTCTTCCTCTTGGGGCTCTTCCTCACTGCTCTGCTCCGGCTGTTATGGGGTATGCACCTCGACTGGTTCTGATTCTTCCTGAGCAAATGCTGTTTCTGCTCCTACTTCCTCTAGATTTTCCTCTTGTGACATGGGAACAGACTGTTCTCGTTCAGTATTTTCCTCCTCTTCATCATGAACAGGCATGTTCTCTTCATGGGGTTTGTCGTAGGGGTCCTCTGAACTAGAAGGTTGACCATACTTACTCATATTGGCTAGGATGGCGGCCAAGTCATCTTCTCCCAGTAGGTCTTGTAATGGGCTATCTTCCTGCTGTTCTATCTCCTCCTCCTGTTCAGCCTCTGCCCCTTCTTCGGACTGTTCGTCCTCAATTACCACCGGTTGGCTGGCGCTTTCCTGGAGCTTCTCCAGCCTTCCTCGTATCCGAGCCAACCGGGCTGACTTTCTGGGCTTATCTATGCTTCCTCTCATCTGAGCTAACCGAGCCGACTTCCTGGGTTCCTTCGGTTGCTCGGGTGGATCAACGGCATGCTTACGCTTTGCCGATTCTTGGCGTGTCTCTGGTTTCTGTGATGTACTAGCAACATTTTCTCTGCGTTTTGCCGGTTGTTCTGGTTGGCTTATGGAATGTCTACGTTTCGGGGATGGTTCTGTCGATCCCCCTTCAATTATTGCAATGAGCTCTTCCCAGATGCTCTGCTGCTGGGTAAGACCATAACTAACAACAAGTCGAATCAACCCATGGTGACTAACAATTGCCTCTACGTGTTGTGCCTTTTTCATACTTTGTGCAGCATCATGCAATAACAAGTTTAGGAGTGCCGGTAAATTCACAGAGCATTTCTGTTTTAGAACAGCTAAAAGTTTAAGGTGTCGTGGTCTTACCACGTCTTTTCTTCCTTCGCAAGTAATATAACTCTGTACTATTCTTGCTAGCTCCGTCCAGGGTTCTCCTAGGGTCGCCGGCAGAACTCCCTTCCCCTTGATCGTCAAATTCTGGCCTTCGTCCTGGAAGATGTCGATGACCTTCTGTAATCGTTCCTTTTTGAATGTCCATACCGGTCCGGTAGCTGGTAGTCCTGAAACTTCTGCAATTATGGCATCAGTGACCGCTATCCGTTTCCCTCTTACTGTGGAGTGGTCATCTTGTAAATTATGCAAGAACTCCATTGCTACTGTCTCATTAGCCTCCTGTAAGCGATTGAAATAGTTCAACCATCCTGCCCTTTCCAGGATTTCTCGGGCAGCAGCAGAGATCGTTAGCTGTTGAGGCTCACTTCGAATTGCTCTTCCTCCCATGATTTCACTGTGATTTCTAAATGGAACAGCAAAAACGTTTTCGGTTTGAAACACAGAGAGCAAGGTTTCGCGAAAGAAAACACAGAGTATGCAACAGTGCAGCAAAAACAATTTGTGTGCAAATAAAAATAAAAATATGCCATGCCGTGAAACCATGCCAAACCGTCGTAAACTAATTGTTTCGAATGGTGGATTGACACGTAATACAGGAATGATGAGGTTAACCTCCCCCCCCCCCCCGCAGTGTGATAGGCTGTCCCAGCCGGCAAATAAAGGAGCGGCACCCATCTGCAATCAAGTCAGAAAGGAACAGCATGTGGATTTATGCCATGTTGAAAAAGGACAACAGATTACCGAAATCGAGGCGGAGAATCGATCGCATATGATATAAAAGGCTGCTGTGTTATGAGTGGAGGTTGATGGATAGGGCATGTATCGTACTTGCCAAATCTTAAGCGGTCATGGTCACCTCCGTTGCCATGATTGGTAATGATAAATATTCATGCGGTGTATAAATCGGGAAATAACATATGATTAGTGCCTAGGATATAAGAAACAAAAGAGTGTTAGTATCTTACCCATTGGTGTAAGCAAGGTGACTTCAATACCATTAACATTACTCTGCTACCAACAGGTGTCCATAACCTTGGCAGAGTTGTTTTTCACCCTCGGAACCATGATCCTTTGTGTATACTTAGGAATGTTGCTATGTCAAAATGTAGACCATTATGCTGGCTTGGTGACCAGTTAACCATAATGCCATTCACGAGGAGGGAGCGAAACGTGGGCAGGCCGGCTCGTGATGAGACCTCCTGTTCCAAGGTTCATTTGCTTGATATACCTTTTGGACCATATCCCTGGTATGGTGGCCATAATGGGAATGCCACTTCACTTCCATCTTCATGATCATGGTAGGCTGGCTCTCAATGAGACCCCCTATCCTGCATTTGACATTATATCATGTTCACATATGTTTTATTATTTTTTCATAGAATCTTTTTCCTTATTTATACACAAAGGGTGGTTCAACACTCCTTAAGAGTAGGAATGGCGGAAGAAGTCTTATTATCCCAATAGGAAGATATAAACTCTTTGCTCTTATTCCAAGTGCTAATAAAAAAAGTTTAAGGGAATCAGCATGATAAAGATAACCAATCAGGGCAAAATTAGTAAACCATGTCAACAAAAGGTAAGAAATAAGTATGTCCTTCCAGTTGTCCTCTTATTAATGCAGAGCCTTATAGATATAGCGATTTATGATTTGCAGATTTCGGCATGTTGTGTTTTTATATTTCATTGCACAAATACATAGCTGAAACTTTTAAAGACTAGAAAGAAGACGGGCAAAAAGCATCCTCAATTTAAATCAGCAAAAGAGATCAAAAGTATGCTAATGGTGTTCCGTTGGAAAGGAAACAACGATGGATAATAGAAAAAGGAACAAAAAATGCAAATGCCGTTCCTTTGGGAAAAGGAACGGCAATAGTACTAGAAAACACTCAACATGCCATTCCGTTGAAAAAGGAAAAATAGCAATAAAAGAGCGCTGTTTCTTTGAAGGAAAAAGAACAGTGGTAACCAAAAGGAACAACGAAAAACGTAACAATATCGTTCTTTGGAAAAAGGAACAGCAGAGATCCGAATGTTGTTCCTTTAGAAAAGGAACAGCAGAACAAGCAAAACCAACATAAAAAAAAAATGCATATGCTATTTAGAAGAGCAAAAATCAAACTTTGTGGAAGAAAAAGGAACAGCAAAAATGACAAGAAAATATTCAAATCAAACTTATGTACAAGAATCACTCAAAAACAAGAACTTATGTACAAATTGCAAAAAGAAATAGACCCTTAATGAATTATAGGTGAGGAAGATTTCTCTTCCTCTCCTAAGATCTCCAGATCAGTATCTCGGCGTAGCTGCTGGCAGAAGGATTCCCGAGTAAGTGGTTTACGATAGAGACGGACTCGGTGGCCATTTACTTTGAATGCATATCCAGAACCGTCAATGGTGATTAGAGTAAGGGTTCCGTTGTCATGTACCTTCTGGATTTCGTATGGTCCCAACCATCGAGTCTGAAGTTTTCCAGGGAACCTGAAACCGAGAATCGTATAACAAAGCCCAGTCTCCCTCGTGGAAGACTTTGTTCTTGATGAGCGCATCATGCCATTTGGCTCGCTGCTGTTGAATCAATGCTGTATTTTGTAGTGCAGAGAGCCGAATTTCGTCTAATTCATTGATTTGTTGTAGTCGATTGAGTTGTGCCTCGCTTAGATCTAGGCCAACTTCCTGTGCTGTTCGCAGCGTTTGGATTTCGAATTCTATGGGAAAAATGGGTTGTTTTCCAAACACTAGTTGATAAGGTGAGTAACCGGTGGTGCTCCTCCATGTGGTTCTATATGCCCAGAGTGATTCAGGCAGTCGGGTAGCCCAATCACGCCTATGTGATGCAATGGTTTTTGTTAGGATTGATTCTATTATCTTGTTGCTACTTTCTACCTGCCCATTCGCCTGTGGGTGATATGGAGTAGTGATCTTATGCTGGACATGATAATTGTTAAGTGTTGCAGCTAATTTATGCCCAACAAATTGTGGTCCTCCATCTGTAATTATTTCCCTAGGAAGTCCATAACGAATAAATAAAAGGAATAGGAACTGTATGACAGAGTCCTCTGTGGCTCTTGGCAATGCTTCTGCCTCAACCCATTTGGTGACATATTCTGTTGCCACCAAAATATATGTTTTCTGATTTGATGAAGGGTTGATGGGTCCAACGAAATCAAGAGCCCATCGCTCAAATGGTTCGATGACTAACTGTGGTTTCAGAGGCATCTCATCAGCTTGACCAGGTCGTCCTGCTCGCTGGCAACTGTCACAGGTTTGGAAAAACTTCTTTGCATCTTTGAAGATCGTAGGCCAGTAATATCCTGTCTGCAATACTTTATGTCCAGTCCTACGCTCAGCAAAGTGCCCCCCACACGGTCCATCGTGACAGGCTTTTAGGATGTCAAAGATTTCATCCTCTCTAACACATCGCCTGATATGCATGTCTGCTCCTGTGTGAAACAAATAGCCTCCAATCCATGAAAATCGAGAACTTTTCTGAATAATCTGCTTGCGCTCATTAGGAGTTAAATGTTTTGGTAATTTACCTACTGCGAGGTAGTTGGCAACATCAGCATACCAGGGTGTTTGAACGGCAACATCAAACAGGTGCTCATCCGGAAATTGATCTTCCACTGCTGCTGCATCGCTTGATTTTGGTATTCTTGAAAGAAAATCGGCTACAGGGTTTTCTTTGCCAGGGCGGTCCTTGATTGTGATGTCGAATTCCTGTAATAAGATTAACCATCGAGTTACTCTGGCATTTGTGACAGGCTTATTTGCTAAATATTTTATGGCAGAATGATCTGTATACAAGATAACAGGGTAGCCTGTGATATAATGTCTAAATTTGTTGACAGCATGTATTACGACTAGGAATTCTTTTTTGATAACGGTGTAATTCAATTCGAGGCGGGGGATAAATTTTCGGTGTAATAGGTGTATATGGTTTTTTATCTCTTCACCTTCAAGGACGCACCAATGGGCTGTGTACGAGGCATCGAGATGATATACGGAATGGTGGTCCCAGTTTGGTCCTCGAACGGAGGTACCGCGGATTTGAGCTTCTTTATGTCTCGAATGATGGGAAAACACGATCACATTTTACATTTGTCCAAAGAAAATCAACGTTACCGGGTATATATAAAAAGACGTGATGTGGCCTTATGCTCTATAAATCGTCTATAATAACACAGAAAATCCAAGAAAACTGCGTACCTCTGTTTGAGTAGTAGGAGTGGGAATAAGCAAAAGTATTTGGATTTTGGCCGGGTCTACCTGAATGCCGGCTGCTGAGACATAGTGTCATAGGATAAGTCCTTCAGTCATCATCAAGAAACATTTTTCATTGCTTAAGCAAAGTCTAGTAACAATGCAGCGTTGTAGGACTTTCTCTAGGGTGTCTAGAGCTGGATCAAAGTCATCTCCGTATGGTGTAAAGTCATCCATGTAAACTTCAAGTCCATCATTGATTAAATCTGCAAAAATACTAAGGATAGCCCTATGAAATGTGGCAGGAGCATTACATAAGCCAAAAGGTAAAACTCGATAGGCAAATGTTCCCCAGGGGCAAGTAAAGGTAGTTTTATCCTGGTCTTCAGGGGCAATCTGAATCTGATTGTATCCACTGAAGCCATCCAGGAAAGAAAAGAACTTCTTTCCTGCTAAAGTGTCCAATACTTGATCTATGAAAGGAAGAGGAAAATGATCTTTTTGTGTTGCCTTGTTAAGTTCCCTATAATCCACACAAATTGTTACACCATTTTTTGGTCATCTAACCTTTTATCATTAGATGGACCCAAGTACACCATGTAAGACCAGTTTTACCCCAAGTAAAACTGCTTTCACTATGTTAATTAAGGAAACCCCAAAAGGAATAATTAATTAAACCATCATTTAATTATTATTCCCAGTCATGTTTAACCCAAAAACAAAGAAATTAATGAGATACACCCATAGTTATCTTATTATTTCCTAGGAATAATTATTTAAATAATATTCCTTGTTAAATATGACCAAATCAACCACTATTAATTAAATAAATCATTATTTATTTGAATATATCCCAACCACTTCCTTAAAAGGATAAATAAATCATTTATTTATTTATTCTTCACTAATCAAGGGATTTGACCCAAGTCAAACACCCTTTCCCTCCAACAAATAATAATAAAATATTCCATAGAGGTGGATCTAGGTTTGATTAACATTATTTTAATCATGCACCAAGATCTAGAATGACCCAATATTTTGTTATAAATAGGAGGGTTTTCCCCATCATTCTTCACCTTTTGTTGCATATTAGATCACTCTGGATCTATACACTTGGTATCATTTCTGCCATTTTGCTCCCATTGAGCTCTACCTTCTACATTGGGTTTTCTACATCTATAAGAGAGAGAAAGCTTAGATCTGAAGTGCTGAGGACTACAAAGAACCCATCCCATTGAGGAGATCTGGATACACCTTCTTGTTTCCTCCCAGGTGCCCTATAATATAAAAATTCATTCAAAAATCGTGTTCTTGTCTTGTCTGTTGGATGCATGGAGCAAACTCTTTACTTTACTGCTTAATGTCTTGCCATTTATAGATCTGTTTGTTGCAGCGCTTTGACTACTAATTGCAGATCTGAAGATGTTTTGCAGCCATTATCGTTGTTAGGGCTATTAGTTATGCGTAGCTAAAGTGGTTCTTTTTCGTACACTTCGACGAAGAATTCATACTAACAAATGGCGACTCCACACGGGTTTTAAATTACGACCGTTGTCGTTTTTCATATTCCTGCATATCCAGCTACTTCAGGCCCTAGGGCTTCTTTTTTAGCTGCTTAGTTTTTCTCTTTTCATGTCATTTTTCTCACATAAAACCCTAAAAACCTAAAATTTCTAACTTCCGTGTGTTTCCGGCCCTATTGCGCAGGTAAGCGACACCAGCCGCACCTGAGACGGCAATTTTTCAGAAAATCTGCCGCCGAAACAGCCGGAACGGGGGGGTCGCACCTTTGGCCCAAAACCTGCGACCTGGACGCACCTTGCCTTTGTTCCTGCGACACTCAACTCGGATCGGTCGAACACTGCCGACTGCCTTTTTTCGACATTTTTTTACGTAATTTTCGTTTATAACTGCGACCTCTGCGGTTTTCGACCTACTGTCTCGGCCGCCTTGACGAATCTGATCTGTTTTTACTCATCTAAGTGGGAACCCAGCCCCTTAGGGCTTTAGTACCCTCCACTTTTTGTGGAAGAGTTTCAGCTGTTTCAGCCGTCGGTTTCAGAGCTTCAGCCCCCTCTTTTTCCAGATATGTTACCTCACTTTCAGATCCTTTGAAACCAGCCTCTTTTCCTTTCAAATCACCTCTTGTCGTTTTGTGTGGACCTCTGCTAAAGGCCTCTGCCTTGCCCTCCCCCCGATTTTTTGCTGATTTCCCTTTTTCCAGCCACCTTGCCTCTGTCTCTTGGCTGTGATCTGCACCCCTTGTCTGCAGCTTTATCCTCCAGATCTCTGTCCCCTTTGACCCTAGATCTGTTGAGCTTCCTTTGTGTGTGTTTCCATAGTTTTTTCCCTTTCTTTTCAGCATAGTTGTGAGAGACCCACCTTCTTGGGTTAGATAGATGCATACGTAGCCATTATTTTTCTGTTATTTCAACATTTTATTTCTGTTCTCTGTAGGTTTATTTCCAGCTACGTAGCACACTTTTTTCTTGATCTCAAACAATGGAAAGGGTTTAAAAATTAAAATCAACGCACACCACACACTGACCCTAAGTGAAGAAGCGCCTGGTTTACACCGCCTGGCAAAGACTCTAAAATCAATTGTCACTGCACATTTTCTGCCCTTGACCTTCTTGATTTTGTCCCTTTCTGCCCTTGTCGGTTTCCTTCTTCCTGTCATCATTGCGCCCCCAAGGCGCCTTTCCCGGAGACTTCTTGGCCTTCATCCTCAGTTTCCGGTTGATCGACCTGCTCCGCACCGTCATCGTCGAGCCAGTCCACCTTCGAGTCCGCACTCCGACTCCTCTCCTGATTCATCGGGTCCCCCTTCTCCTTCCGGTTCTCCCCCTTTTACCTTCACCATGTCTGGACCAGGGCCTAACGCTAGCGGTTCTCCCGGCCCCAATGCCGGCCCTACTTCTAGCGGAACCGTCACAACCACTGCTCCGGCCACCCCTGTGCTGCCGTACATTGCAGGCCTCAGCCTCCCCGATTTCCATCAGTTGATTAACGACCCAATTCACCATAATACTACCTGGCCCGCTATGCCCACCAAACTACCCTCTGATATCCCTAAGTTCGAGGCCCTTAATGGCGAAGATCCAACCAATCACGTCCGATCTTTCCACATGTGGTGTTCCTCCAATTCCATTACCGATGACTCCATCCGTCTTCGTTTGTTCCAACGCACGCTTACCGGCGAAGCTTCTAAATGGTATGTCGAACATGCCACTTCCTCCCATACCACGTTCGAGACTCTTGCCCAAGCCTTCTTGTCGTACTTCCAGCTCCCTCTCCGATACGACACTGGTACGGAGCTCTTGACTTCATTTAAACAATCCTCTTCCACACGCCTTTCTGCCCATGTTCAGGAATGGCGACGAAGACGGAGCTTATGTCGAGCCCCTCCCTTTGAAGATCGGGTTTACATGGACTGGTTCCTTCGCACCCTCCGGTCTCCCATCGGCAAAGATGTCGCCTCTCACTTTCCTCAATCTGAAGAAGCCGCCCTCCAAATAGCTTTAAAATATGACCTGATCTACGCTCAATCTGGTTATGTTTATACCGTTCTCCCTGACATCCCCAGGCCCGGTGGCGCTAACGCCCGGGGGGCATCTCTCGCCCGGCCATTGTTGGATCTCTTTCCCACCCATCTGCTCACCCTCCTATGAGCCATGGCCTTCCTCAGGGAGGGGCCCGCACCTCTAGCACTCTTCCCCCTCCCGGAAACATGTATCCAAGATACGGCATGCATCCTCCTTTTGCCCAACCTCCTGCTTACCTCAATGCTGCCCAACCCAACCCTTACTTTTATCCGCAGCCTGGTGCGCCAGCTCCTCCAGCATATGCGCTTCCGCCTCCCTTGCCTCCTCACCACCTGCAACAACCCTTACAACCCCCTCCAGGGCAAGTATTTGCACAGCAGGGTGCGTTTATTCCCCCTTCTTCTCAAAGAAGGCGGAGAGGCAACCAGAACCCATCTGCCCCCGGTAACCGAGGACCCAATTCTGGTATGGACCCTAACACTAGCAACCAGCCTCAGGGCATCCCGCCCAGGCCGGACAGGCCGCTTCGCACAAACAAGCCATGTTCGTGTTGCAGTGATTACGGTCACTACACTCACGATTGTCCTCTCTTACCCCAGATGCGACAGATGTGGGAGTCTCAAGCCACATTGCGCGGACAGCACGCCTCCCCTCACGCTCCTCCTAATGTGGCCACTACCCCGCCAGCTGTGTTCACTGATCCTTTCCCTCAACAGGGATTCGCGGCTACCCAACCCCCCGACAGCCATGCAGCCACACCCTCGTCCATTTCTGGTTCCTCTGACTACCAGATCCTTATGATGCGCTCCGATTCGTCCCCTTCCGTCGACCTTCACCTTCAAACTCGGTCTCGCCAGTACCCCAAGCCTCCTGCTCAGTTTGCTCCCGAGCCTCCATCTTCAGGTTCTACAGAGCCTCTTTCGACACCCAGTGGCCCCTTACACATCCCTCAACCCAAAGTTGAGGTTCACCCAAAGATTCCAAAGGGTCCATTACGCCGAAATGCTGCTTCCGGTCGAGCCGCTCAATCGTACAGTATAGTAGATGATTTGGCACAATCCCCTACTGCCATTTCCACACTGGAACTCCTCCAGTCGTGCCCTTCTCAAAGGAAGGCTCTACTATCTGCCGTGGGCGCTGTTGATCCTGCTGATGACCAAATGATTGTTTTCGACGCCACCCAATCGGACCACCCTCCTCTTCCTCCTTCCGTTGCTTTCCAAATCCCAGTCAAAATCCGGAACGCCACTGTATCCCGGTGTATAATTGATGAGGGGGCATCCACCTGTGTGATGTCCGCTTCGGTTTGGAAGCAACTCGGATCCCCTGAGCTGGCGCCTTCCACGATCACCCTTCGAGCGTGGGACGGTCATGCCTCCCAGCCTATTGGCCTGTTTCGTAACTGTCCCATCACCCTC
Source organism: Pinus albicaulis (assembly GCA_034641835.2). Classification (NCBI taxonomy): domain Eukaryota; kingdom Viridiplantae; phylum Streptophyta; class Pinopsida; order Pinales; family Pinaceae; genus Pinus; species Pinus albicaulis. The sequence goes on from JAXQQM020089975.1 coordinate 292,800, forward strand.
GCCGGTAAGACTGTTTGCGTTGATGTCGAAGTCATTGATGCCCCTCTAGACTACAACATTCTATTGGGGCGAAGCTACACCTATGCCATGTCTGCTGTCCCATCCGCGGTCTTCCGCAAGATGTCTTTTCCACATAACGGGAAGATAGTCACCATTGACCAGCTATCGTATCATAAGCCGTCGTCTCAGTCCTCCTCCGAGACGACCATCTCTTCTGTAACCAACAAGAAAACCGTCGATTCCTTGACCAGTGTCTCCCCCGGCGTTTATAAAGATTCCACCCTGCTTGGTACTTTTCCTCACCTTCCCCCCCCTCCTATTACAGATCCCGGCTTGTCGAATATTTGCATGATGCAATCGTCTCAGGCTGCCCATAAACGGCCTGCCTCGGCTAGTCCGCACCCTCCCCACCGCCCTCCGCAACCCGCTCCTAGCCATTCATCTCCGCCAGCCGGACCTCCTCCTTCCGGCCCTCCCCCTACAGCTGGTATCCCCGAACCTCTTTATCCTCCAGGCTCGGTCCCCCCCGGCCTTAACCATCTTGGAGCCGTACCTCCTGGTCACTACCCTGCTGGACAGATCCCCTTCTTGGCTCCCCCTCCTGGAGTATATTCTGTCCCCGTCATGGCCACCCTCTCTCTCCCTAACTTGACCTTGGGTATTCCGGTTTGGTACCTTGACCCCCGAGCCGCCACCCCCCCTGGTCACCCCAAACCTTACATGGCTTTGACACCGGTTCAACCGGTCCCCCTCGCTTCCTCCATAGCCACTGTGCCCCCAGCACCTCCACAGGACCCTTCTCCTATTGTGACGGCTCCCGGGAAGACAGGCAAAGCCCGAAGGGGGGCAACCCATCACGATCCGGCCCCCCCAACATCCGTTACCCCCCCACGACCACCAAAGCCCACCATTCGATGCGCTTTGTGTGATGTCGTCGGTCATGCCACTCACATGTGTCCTGAATTGCCCCACCTCAAGCTTCTGGTCAACGAGACATTCCCCGACTCTGATCTCCCAGAAGTACATGTCACTATCCCCGACTCCCTCCCAAAACTCAAACACTTGCGCACAAACCACCCTTGTGCCTTGTGCGATTTTCACGGCCATTACACCCACCTCTGTCGCCGCCTTGACGAGTACCGTTCCTCCTTGGACTTGTACTGCCAGTTCAAGGCCGCTTCGATCGGACCAGAGGACATTCACATTCCGCCTCCTGCTGTTAAGCCAACAGAGCCCTCAGTCACCATTTTGTACCTGTCATCATCCATGAGACCATTGGGGAACGTTCCATCTGAATCCTCCCCTGTTGTTTCGCTTGACCTTCCTTCAGCGGTCATCTTGGGCTCAACATCGGTAGATCCGTTATCTGCTTACTCTTCGGTCACCCATTGTGACGATGCGCATGTGAACCTCTCTTTTCATGATGATGATTCAGGCCACTTCACCACGTCAGGTAGTTCTTCTTCCACTAGTCACCCCATCTTCTATCACGATGACGACATTATGGAAGAAATTCCCACCCCTGACTTCATCTATTCCCCCTTAGATCGAACCCATGCGTTCACACCACATCCACCTTGTGGTCATTACATCGAAACCCAATGTTTGGGTAAGGGGGCACCCACATTTGAGAGACCAAGAGAAGCCATTCTCCACCACTCTCCTAGTGTATCTGGTCGTGTTGACTCTAGACCCCGTATTCTTCCACATTTAGAAGAACCTCTATATTCCCATATCACTTCAGATCACTCTCGGGATGATACCCCTTATCGTTCCCTCATCTTACATCAGCAACCCAGTCTCTTAGACATTATTATTGACCAACCTATAGCTTTTCTACCAGAGCATCAGTTCATTATCTCCAAATCCTCCTTTTGGGATAGTGACACCAGGTATGCCAATTCGGAAACTTAAAGTCCATTTGATCCCTATATGCAGTACCAAAAGAGATTGGTAACACTCCATTTCCTTTCTCAAACTGCATAACCATAAACAGAACAAATGGCACACCACATCATTAAAATGTGGTTAGATTCCCCTTTTTATAAATACATTTTGGCATGCCCACAGCATGTCACACAAACTCAAAAAATGGGGGCACCACCTGCCCCTACATACATCACTGGGGGCACCATACGCCCCCCATACATATACTTACGACATGCCCATAGCATGTTCCAAAAGCTGGGGGCACCATACGCCCCCCCATACATATACATCCGACACGCCCATAGCATGTTACAAACAAAATCCAAAAACTGGGGGCACCATATGCCCCCCCATACATTCTGGGGGGCACCACTTGCCCCTACACACATCCGAGAAGGCACCATATGCCCCTATATCTGGCCAATACACGACGAACGCCCTGATCCGCCTGGATCTCTGTCCGAAGTGGTCCCAGATCCCTCTCTCTCCAGTTGACCCGCAACTCTGCCATACCTGCACAACCACATTCTTTTTGTCAGGGTACAGATCGGGAAAACCATAACCACACTCCACAACCCAACTCCCAGCCATCAAACAGCACCAAGCCCTCCTCGTCTCCCAGGTCGCAGTTTTCTGCCATTTTCTGGACCAGGTCGCACTTTTTGCCCCCAAACCTGCGTCCTGGGTCGTACTTTTTTCCCCAAACCTACGTCCTGGGTCACTTCACCGCTCCTTAAAATCAAATTTCCTCACTTACGCCACTTGTACTTGGGGCACCATATCGCCCCCTTACTTGTCCATGTTCGTGTTGATTTTCGTCATGAGTACCCACTTTGTCCTCATGTTTCTATGACCCCCCATTGGGGCCTTTACTGTGTGGCAGCACTATACAGTCGCCCTTGTTTAGAGCATCCAAGTCGAGTCATCATTGCATTCATGGAGTCTATCCTGCACCCCACTATAGCCCTCCATCCTTCTTTGCTTGGTTCCTCCCTTGTGTCGCATATCATGACCTTCAGCCCCACTGTCCCCTGTCCCTTTCGATATTCTGTCAGTCGCTGCCATGTCATTCATGCCATTTATGCTCTAACAAGGGAAGTCGTCCATTCGCCACTCCATCCTTCCCCTTTCCACTATCATCATTGGTGTCAGTCTGTCTGTCGCTCTATTGTTCTTCTCTCGTGCCTTAGTTGAGGATCTCTCACTGCCTCACCTACGGCGGACCTCCTTCTGTCGACATCAGCGCATTTATTCCAGAAGCAAGGTCTAGAGGGCGGTGTATCTTGGTTCCAGCTTACACTTTTTGTTCGGTGCCTCGGATCAGGCAAGGGGGTCTCTCACTTCCTTTTGACTTGATTGCTTCTCCAGCTCCTTTCAGCATGATCGAGATTCGTATACTGGACAGTCCAGTGACCCAGCAGCAGCTCTTGATGATTCCCGGGCGTGTGTGAGATGTCTCAGCCCTCATGAGGGGGTGGCCCTGCAGGTAGCCCCCCACATGCCCGGATGACCTCTTCATTGCAACCTTTGATGCCGCTCCAGATTTTGATGATGTTGGCCTTAGCCACTTGCAGCACCTCTATGATTTGCATGTATCAGTCAGATTTTGCGAGCCCTTCCCCATTTACAGGGGGCATTTGGGTTGTATTTATCTCATGTACTCAGATAGTATTGTCCTAGTCCTGGCTGTTATCCCAGGCACAGCATGTATGTGAGACTCTTCATTGTATTTTTATCTGGCCCTTGATTATGCCAGTTGTACTCTATGGTTCGGTCCCTTGTTTACTGGACACACTATTCTTTTGTACTTTGTCACGGCGGGCATAGGTATGCCTCCCCCGCCGCCTTCAGCACAGGTACCCTCTCATAAAAAGAGACTTGTTGCACCTACGAGTCTCGTCTCCTTAGGGTCTAGTCCTTCAGCACACTATCTACCTCACACTTCTCTCTCTGACATCCCCTTTCGTTGTCTGGTGATTGTATTCTTACAACGTACTTCGGTCATACGATTTGCTCTTGACACTCGCACGCTGGGGGGGCAATCTGTTACACCATTTTTTGGTCATCTCACCTTTTCTTATTAGATGGACCCAAGTACACCATGTAAGACCAGTTTTACCCCAAGTAAAACTGCTTTCACTATGTTAATTAAGGAAACCCCAAAAGGAATAATTAATTAAACCATAATTTAATTATTATTCCCAGTCATGTTTAACCCAAAAACAAAGAAATTAATGAGATAAACCCATAGTTGTCTTATTATTTTCTAGGAATAATTATTTAAATAATATTCCTTGTTAAATATGACCAAATCAACCACCATTAATCAACTAAATCATTATTTATTTGATTATATCCCAACCACTTCCTTAAAAAGATAAATAAATCATTTATTTATTTATTTTTCACTAATCAAGGGAGTTGACCCAAGTCAAACACCCTTTCCCTCCAACAAATATAATAAAGTATTCCATAAAAGGTGGATCTAGATTTGGTTAACATTATTTTAATCATGCACCAAGATCTAGAATGACCCAATATTTTGTTATAAATAGGAGGGTTTTCCCCTTCATTCTCCACCTTTTGTTGCATACTAGATCACTCTGGATCTATACACTCGGTCTCATTTTTTGCCATTGTTGCTCCCATTGAGCTCTACCTTCTACATTGGGTTTTCTACATCTACAAGAGAGAGAAAGCTTAGATCTGAAGTGCTGAGGACTACAAAGAACCCATCCCATTGAGGAGATCTGGATACACCTTCTTGTTTCCTCCCCGGTGCCCTGTAATATAAAAATTCATTCAAAAATCGTGTTCTTGTCTTGTCTGTTGGATGCATGGAGCAAACTCTTTACTTTACTGCTTAATGTCTTTCCATTTATAGATCTGTTTGTTGCAGCACTTTGACTACTAATTGCAGATCTGAAGATGTTTTGCAGCCATTATTGTTGTTAGGGCTATTAGTTATGCGTAGCTAAAGTGGTTCTTTTTCGTACACTTCGACGAAGAATTCATACTAACACAAATTCTCCATTTCCCATTCTTTTTTGGTACCACCACAAGTGGAGAGACCCATTTACTATCAGAAATAGGGTAGATAAAATTCACATCTAAAAGCTTCTGAAGTTCAGTTTTAACGACATCTTTTAGATGGGGATTAAGTCTCCTTTGCGGCTGACGCACAGGTCTGGCATCCTTTTCTATGTAAATGTGGTGTGTACATAACTGGGGATCGATTCCTTTCATGTCAGGGTAGTCCCATGCAAATGCTTCTTGATATTTTGTTAACAGATGGATGAGCTTTGTTTCCTGTTCAGGTGTGAGATTAGCATTGATGTTTAAAGTTTTCCCCGGTGCAATTTCCACAGTTTTACTATTTGCAACAGAAGTGACAGGTATTATTTGATCATGAATATCTTTCAGGGGATCTTCTTCTAATTCATTATCAAATGCTGCTTTTATCATGTGACATTGTGTGCGAGGTTCGGTTTGAGTAATGAAATTATTAATGGCATCGTCTTCTGTTTGATCTTTGAAATCGAGTGCCTCTTGTATAGTTAATGGAGATCTGATGTTATCAGTAAGATATGATACAGGGTGCTTATTAGTTTTAATCATTGTGACACTTGGCTGCGCTGGAGGATATAGAACTAAATTTTTGCTATTTGGTCCTCTGGTTATGGTCATATTTCCGTGCCGACAGCCAATATAGGCATCGGCAGTAGCGAGCCAAGGTCTACCTAAAATTAGCGGGTGTCCATCAAGTCGGGTTTTTGGATTAATTATCAGAAAATCGGTTGGATACTCCCAGGATTCTACAGAGACCATGACATCATGTAGAGTGCCCTCTGGTCTAACCACAGATCGGTCAGCCAATTCTAACAGAGTAGAGGTGGGTTCTACAGATGTAATGCCGAGCTTTTGGCAAGTTGTGGTTGTTAAAATATTAATTGCAGCCCCTAGATAAACTAAGGCATTAGGCAGGGTCTGACCATAAATTTGAACAGTTATAATTGGGTTCCCGGGGTCTTCATATTTAAGGGGTGTTTCTCTTCCAGACAATAGGTCAGATAAGGTACCGACTACTTGGACTCTTGGATTATTTGTTATATTCCTCCTTGGTTTCTTTATGCACAATTCTTTGATAGTTTTGGCGTATATGGGAATGTCTTGAATGGCCTGGAGGAATGGAATTTTTATGTACAGATTTTGTAATTCTCCCAGAATGTCAAAGTCAGGGTATTGTATGGATCGTGGTATGGCTAATCGTTCTGGGAATGGAGGAGAGGATGTGGTTGCTTGATTATGAGTTTGTTGCTTATTTTCATCCTCTTGTTGTGACTGATGTTCTCTGGGTAACTGATCTTCAATATGAACTGTTTTATCTCCCTCAGTTTCAATTATACGCCCAGATCTTAACTGAAGGTCATTGCACTCCCTTAAGTCGGGTCCTGGTTCGGGTGATTCTATGATTTGAATGGATTGGACCTGCCTGTTGTTTGGATTGGGATCGGGTTGGGCTGGGAGTTGCGGCCTCAAGTTAGACTGGGGATTTTGTTGTAGAGCTGGAAAAGTAGGTTGAGGGAGCGGAATAGTTCCAGCTGGGTGGTACATTGGTCTTTGTCAGCTTGTCTGCCAGGGTGAACTTTGTGAAGTAGAGGGAGTCCATTGTGAAGGATACGGCCCATTTTTCCAATATGGTGGAGTGTAAGGGAAATTCGGCCAACCAGTTTGGCTTGTTTGATTCGGCCATGGATTTGAAGAAGGAAATGATTGTGGTGACCAGTTTGTAAATGGGGTTTGAGATTGATTTTGCCACATACCATATTGTTGAGCATTATACTGTGGGTTTTGAAATAAAGAGGTTGGGTCCGGAAACATACCAGGTTGTCTTGGCTGCCACGGGCGGCGCTGGTTGATCGAATTCACCGATTCTGGTTCTTCTTCTTCTTCCTTATATACCGCTTTCAATCCAGGAAGTGAGGGGCAGCTCTCCGTAAGGTGATCTTTTGTACAGATGGCGCATGTTTGGACTTTATCTAATGGACACTCCTTGTGGCTGTGTTTTTTCTGCATCGGGGGCAGAAGATTGCCAAATTCTGTTCTGCCTCCAGCTGCTTCTGTTTAGCCTGCACAATATCAAGTTGTGTAGTTAGTGTCCCCATAATATCAATTTTAAAATTTTCTAATAAATTTCCAATTTCTGCACGTGTTACTCCTTCTGCTGATACTTTGTTATCTCTTGCAAACCGATCATATTCTGTCGGTTTTATTCTTTTGCTGCCTCTCGAACTCCTGATACATAAGTCAAGGATGTCAGTAAAATTCTCTTGATAAATATCCCCTTTGCCCATAATGTTTAATGTTTCAATCCATTGTTCCTTCATGCCCCTCATTAATGCAGTTTTTAACACATTATCAGGTAAAGGTAGCGATGCATAAGGAGATCTTTGTAAGTTATATTGAAAACGTTCCACATACTCCTCTAATGTTTCATTTGGTCTGGCTGTCATTTGAAATATTTCGTCTTTTAATTCTCTAGACCTACAATAATCCTGGTATTTCTTTAAGAAGGATTCTTTCATTTGATCCCAATTGTTGATAACCCCGCCACCTAGTCCCATAAACCATCTTAAAGCAGCCCCTTTCAATGTAGAGGGGAATAATTTCAATTTTTGGGGATCAGTGGTGTAATCGTACCCCCGACATAACACATCGAATTCGAATAGGAATGCATCCGGATCTTCCGATGTGAGTCCGTGAAATGTAGGGATATGCTGAAGAGGGATAGCTTTCATGGGTGCATTTACTACAGAATCCACTATAAGATATTGTAATGTAGAGGTTTGAGTGTTTGGCTGATTTTGAGCGTTTGGTTGGTTTTGAGCCATGGGATCGAATATATGCCAGTAACCTTCTGGGATATCTAGGAGGGTATTCCTAGGTTGGGTGGGAACGGTTTTGACGGGGATCTTTTTAATAGCGCTTCCTTTATCTGGAATAATGGGAATACCAGGTGTTTGAGGAGATTGAATCTCTTCAACAATGACTTTCGCAGCACTTCCTTTATCTGGGCTATCTAATGGCTGATTTGTTTCAAGAGGAGATTTTGGTTCCTCGGTTTCCCCTGTTTCTCCTCTTCCTTCACAAAAGTTGCTAGAGTTCCCTTCTTGCAATAATTCTGGAGTGGAATTTTCAACTTCTTGAAAGTCCTGCTCCTCAGTTTGACTATGCACCTCAGCACAGGCTACAGATGGTGATCCTGTGGCCTGAAGGGAACTAGTAGGCGGTTTCGAAGTGTTTTTCTTGAAGCCTACCGATGGCTGAGACTCTGTTTTCTTATATATTTCGTCTATGAAGGTCGTTCGGCCAAGGGTCACCGGCCCCTTAGCTTTTTCAGGTTTGGATGGGGGTTTGATATTCTTTTCTGGTCTTTTCTGCTTAGTCATGCACTCAAAAAAATGAACTACCAACTTCTATTCAAGCAAGCAAAAACAAATCTGTTAGGAAAGCGGATAGTGAGCAGGTCTTTTACATGCTCTGCACGTAGGTTCTTACCTTCCGTTTTTAGGATCCAACTCCTCCCTAGCAGGCTTGTACACTACTCTCAAAAAGACAAATGGCTACACTCTTTCCCCGACAACGGCGCCAAAATGTAGAGCTATAAAAAGGGTCTCTTTCACCTCTAATTACCTCACATTAATATGTCAACCCGAGAGCGTTTTGTCATTACAAAGAGTGACTCAATCCGAGGCTCATTTGTCAGAGTAATGCTAGTAGTACGGTGCTTAAGAAATACAAGAGTAAACGGATGCTTAACTGAAATCAAATTACTTTAAAGAAATAAATCACACACTCAGAAAACTCAATAACTTATCAGTCAAGGGTTCGGAAATGATAACCCATCCCTTCGGAAACTGATGGAAAAGGAACTAGAGCATAGATCACGAGCCTGGGAGCTAGACAGTGACTGCTACTGCTCACTACAGCCTTAGATCATCTTTCACAACAAACCAACAACTACAAGTAAATGGAACAGCAAAGCGAATAAAGGATTAACAGTAATTCTGGAATGGAACAGCAAATCTAAAATGGAACAGCAATTGAATAACTAAGTCCCGCGGGTTATAACCAAACTCAATCTATACACTCTTTTCAATCAAAGAACATTCTGTTACTCTAAAGGCGATTTACACAGATTACACTAATGGAACAACGATAACAACAAATGAATTATAGAACAGTACTGATAAATTATAAACGCACACCACACGAATGTTTAGTATAACAGCTCTGTAATATAACAGTAAGGATATGCGATTGACTCTTGAAAGGATAAATAACTTGATGCAGAGTCAACATATAATCTTATCTGTAGAAACTTCAATGATTCAAACTTGAACAGAGCATATAATACGAACTTGTAAAGCATAGCAATTTATCAAATAACAATAATAAATCATTTTCTGCATCCTTTTCTGGTTGGACTGGATTTGCTTTGTCTTACAATATGTTGCAGCATGTCCCAGTTTGTGACAGGAAAAACAAGTGACATTTCTCATAGGAGGAAAGAATCTCCTTTGAGGTCTTCTGAACTTGTTCAATTGATCTTCAGGAACATTTGAAATTTTTGCAACTGCTTGCTTCTTCCTCCCATTCTTTGTCTCTTGATGTTGCTGGTTGTTTCTGTTTGTTTCATCACACATCAAGTTCTTGCTCGCTTCTACTTTTGTGGTTCCTTTTTGAGCTGCTTCATCATTCCTTTCAATGTATGCCTTCTCTGAGGTCTCCATGGAGGCTATCTCATCTCCGAGCTGCTTACACCCCCTACTCCTTTCTTCTATCAATCTTCTAGCTGCAATAATCTCAGATTGCTGAGAGTTGATTTTTCCTTTTACAAATTTTAGAAAAATGATATTCTTGTTATCTTCTACCTTGGACTTAATGGTTTCTCCTTCATATCCTATCCTAGCCTTTATGAGAGGAGACCTTTGAGTGTTTATAATCTTTTCCAACTGTTCAAAGATTGTCATTTGAGGAGTATTCATTAATAATTCTCTTTGGGATTTTTCTAATTTCTTTCTCAGGCACACTACTTCTTCTTCCAATTTCTCTTGCTTCTGAATTTTATCCTTTATTTGCTTTAGTAGAGTGTATTCTACTTTCCTTGCTTCTTTAAGTTGTGTCTTCAGGCCAACATTTTCTTTCTTATCTTTGATATTCTTTCTCATCATATATTTGCACCAATTTCTTCAGGTCTTTGTTTTCATTCTTCAATCTTCCTATTTCAGTCAAGGCAATGTCAAGTTTGGTATGTTATTTCACTATAATTTCTTCATGGAACTTACTTCCATTCACACTAGCAGGTACCTCATTTGATTGAACATTTTCCTTTTGACATGAATTTTTTTTCTTCTTGATCCTCTTCTCCTTCTTGACAATGTAGCCCCTAGTGTCTACTTCATGCATGAAATGCAATCTATCCTATATTTCTTTTGCAGAGGTTATATCCATTATTAAATCAAGATCCTTATCATGAAGACTGTTATATATCACACATTTTGCCTTGGCATTCCATTGTTGTTCTTGCAAAGAGGTAGAGTCTGTGCAATAACCATCACATACAAGCTTCCATACCTCAGGTTCATAAGCCATTAAATCTGTTTTAACCTTATCTCTCCATTCAGGAAAGTTTTTTGTATTTAGCACGGGTACATTTTGATAGTCAATGAATCAACCAGATCTCCTTCAAGCTATAAGGCTTACACCAAAGGAACCTGCTTTGATACCAATTGTTGAACCCTTAGTTAAACTCAGAGGGGGGGGGGGGGGTTGAATCAGTTTAACACATTCATGGACTTTTAAAACTTTCCTTTAAACTTATTTACACCTTCCTTTCATGATCAACTTATTATATAATGAAACATCAATCTTAATATGTGAGCAACAAGTATTAAGCAGATTAAATACAGAACATCAATACATAATCATCATGCATATGGACAACAAGTATAAGTGGAAACCCATAAGGGAGAAAACCACATCTTATTATTGTTGTGATGTAAAGGCAAGCTCCAAATCCCTCTCACCACTGATTTTCTATAGGCTCCAACCTACAGGAGGCTACTACCTCAAATCCTGCATGCTACAACGTGCAAGGAAGCTCCAACTCCCATATTTTTTCTACAGGCTACAACCCACAGGAGGCTCCTACCTCAACCAGCTACAACTGGACATCTATCAAGCTACAACTTGAAATGGAAGCGCCAACTCCCATGTATTTTTTGTAGGCTACAACCCACAGGAGGCTCCTACCTCAACCAGCTACAACTGGACATCTATCAAGCTACAACTTGAAATGGAAGTGCCAACTCCCATGTATTTTCTGTAGGCTACAACCCACATGAGGCTCCTACCTCAACCAGCTACAACTGGACATCTATCAAGCTACAAATTTAAATGGAAGCGCCAACTCCCATGTATTTTCTGTAGGATACAACCCACAGGAGGATCCTACCTCAACCAGCTACAACTAGACATCTATCAAGCTACAACTTGATATGAAAGGACCAACTTCCTCACTCTACAATAAAATTATATGCTGATTTACCTGGATATCAGCTATGTTTTTCTCCTTCTTCACTGCTGTCCTTCCAGCCTTCCTATCTGCTTTAAATCATCTCTAAATCTTCACAACTTCTCTATCTACTCCTTCTTCTTCTTCCATTCTCTAACCGTCTACAACTTTCTTATATTCTTCTGCTCTCTTCCATTCTGCAGCTTTCTAACAATCTTCAACTCTCTTCAATTCTGCTGCACACTCTCTCTTTCTCTCTCTCTGTTTTCGTAACCTTCTACACATGGATATTACCTGTATTATACAAATAAATTCATGGATGTTTTCATTCTATAGGGAATATGAAGTGAACAGGCACGGTTCTTGCCTTTCACCCACTCATTTCCTCACTCAACATATTCTGACTGTTACAACAATATATATAATCATTACAGTATCAAATTGGAGTTTTGCTTTTCCTACGAAGACTTGCCTTTGCATCACATAAAATAAAAATAATTAATTCATTTACATTTACAGTTACAACAAATATATTTCACCCAACCCTTTCATCTCTTTGCTCGTTGTGCATTTGTCTTTTCTGCTGCTGTCAGAGTCGTTTCAGTTTCTGCTATTATATTCAACACAGTTCTACATAACTTTCATTTTGGCCTAACTCGACCCAGCTGTTGTGTTTCCAACATTGCCACCATATTCTCCTACTCGAGTCCTTCTGCCACATTTAGCCTTTTATTCATAAGCCGTCGTTACCGCATCAACCACTGTTCTGCACAAGTGTCGGGTCTTACTCGAGTCTATTCTTGCATTCAAGCTTTCCCTTTTTGTTTTACGTTATAATCCTCATTTTCTCTCCGATACAATTTAACAAAGGGAAATCCCATACTCCCGGACTTGAAATGCTTTAGGCTTCAGCGTTGACCTGCATCGTGTCTGATTCATTTTTGCACTTCGCACTTCGGCGTTCCAACGTGATTCTTGAGTGCTTATCCTCTTGAGCTTGCAAATTGAAATATCTGATTGGGTCCCATAGCCAGACTTCAATTAATTTAGATTTTAGCTTTGAACTATATCGCGTCCACTTTCTATCACATTTCGGTATTTCAATCGTTCTTTGCTACATGGCTCCTTTGCTCTCCGATGCGATTTACAAATGGAAGATCCATACTCCCAGACTTTAAATATCTTAAATAATAGCTCTGAGTTGCATCGCATCCATCCCCTTTATCACACTTCGGCAAGTCGACCTTTCAACATGGTTTATGAGTGCTATCTCTTCTGAGATTTGCGATCTGCAATATGCGATTTGGGAAAAAGGGTTCGGGTCCCACAGGGGGTGCCATGCCACTGCCATGACATCTGCCACGTCATCAAGATTTATTTGCGATTTGTGGGATCAGGTCCACGTCTTCTACCACGTCACTTGCCACGTCATCTTCTCTACTTCGCAGTTCGCAATATTGGCTATCTCAATATCGCATCGCAATATCGGCTATCGCAATATCGCTGTCACAACATCCATTGCTCTTGCTTTCAATTTGGATCTAATTTCCACCGATGCGATCATCACTGTTGATCTGTCTAGATCTACGGTCCTTGTTGCTGTTTGCAATTCAATTGTATTTCTGCCCTGCTTATCTTACGATGAATCATATCCGTCCATTTCTTGCCTTTGTTGTTGCGATCTAATCGTGACCGTCCAATCACCTCACTTGGAGTTCTTCAAAGAATTCTCTACCTTAGTCGATTTTTTCTTGTTTATCCTATCACCGCTCTGCAACATCGGTTCCTCCACGCTACTCCTCTTGAGCTTGTTCTGTATTCTTCAATGCGATTCTCTCTTGAGCTTTATATTGTTGCCGCTCTGCAACACCTGTTCCTCCACGCTGATCCTCCTTGAGCCTTATTCAGTTTCTAAGTGCGTTGATCTCTCCTGAGCTTGTTCTTCTATTCGATATTCACTCCGACTCGGAATTCTTTCCCTTGCTGCATGCCTTAAACGTGTTGAAATCTCCTAAGCTTGTTTTGCTGCCTTTGCTCCTTTTCTTCCTTAACTGCTTCTCTACTGCCTTTGCTTCTTTCTGCTGCCTTTGTTGCCTTTGGTGCCTTCTTAGCTGCATTCGCTGCCTTTGCTATATTTGCTGCCTCTCTACATTCTCTGTTTCTCTGCCTTTGTTGCTTAGCTACATTCGCTGCCTCTCTGCTTTTGCTGTTCCTCTGCCTTTGTTGCTTAGCTGTTACCTTTGCTGCCTCAGCTGCCTCTGCTACATGTCTGCCTTACTTCTTAGCTGCATTCTCTTCTCTGCTGCCTCTGCTGATAGTATAATGATGCTCCTTGCCTTTCTACTACTCCTCTGCCTCTCTTTTATGCTTTCTTACTGCATTATTTCTTGATCTTCTCCTTTGCCTTATTGCTGGTTCTTCTATGCTCCTTTGCCTTAGTGATAGTTCAGGTGCTGCTCCTTTGTGCTCCTTTTCCATCAATGACAATATTTCCAACAGACTTGATACAAAGATACATTGATGTTTTTGTATGGAGTTATGCATATTTGAAGAGGTATGACCCTTGTATCATTCAACATACCATACCCATTAAAGAAAATGAAAATCCCCTTAAAAAAATTGAGGAGGATTAATCCATTTCTTATGCCATTGATTGAAAAATAAATTAAGAATTTGTTTGAAGCAAAAATCATTGTTCCATTGAGATTTTATAAGTGTCTTGCTAACTTGGTGCTCGTGAGGAAGAAAGTGGGGAGATTAGAATATGCATTGATTTCAGAAATCTGAACAAGGCATCTCTTAAAGATAACTATCATCTTCCCATGATGGACCACATGCTGCAAAAAATTGTTGGATCCCAAAGGATGTCGATGTTATATGGTTTCTCAGGCTATAATAAGATACTATTACATCTATATGATCAAGAGAAGACAACCTTCACTACACCTTGGGGACATTTTTGTATGCCAAGATGCCCTTTGGACACATGAATGCAGGAGCGACTTTTCAAAGGGTGATGGACATTTATTTTGCAGAAGAGAAGGACATATCTATGGTTTTTTATTTATATGATATCACTATGTTCTCAAAGAAGGAAGAAGAGCATCTTAAGCACTTGGGAAGAATTCTCCCAAAATGCAAAAAATTTGGTATCTCTCTCAATCTTACCAAAAGTGTTTTTTCTTTGACAACTCGAAAAATATTGGGTCATATAATACCAAAATAGGGAATAAATATTGATCCAAGTAGGGTCTATGCCATTCAGAAGATAGATTTTCCTAGAAATATAAAATAGATTCAATCCTTTTTGGGCAAGGTGAATTTTGTTAGAAGATTTATTCCTAATTTTGCAGAAATTGTTAAGAATGTCACTAAGATGCTTATACCAGATTTTGATATTAAATGGGCAATAGAGGCAAATAGTTATTTTGATGAGATCAAGAAGGCCCTTACACAAGCACCGGTGCTCATAAATATTGATTTTTCTAAAGAGTTTATGGTTTTTACCTTTGCCTCTGAGCACACAATTGCAGGAGTTTTATTGTAGAAGAAGAAACAAGATAATGAAAAACCAATTTCTTTCTTCAGTAGGACACTAGAAAATTCTGAACTAAAGTAAACCTTATGGAAAAGCAAGCCTATGCTCTAGTGAATGCACTCAAGGATTTCATCGTCTATATTGTTCATTCTCACATTGTGGCTTTTGTTCCTAGTGTTATGATAAAAGACATATTGATTCAAGCTGATCCGGATGGCAAGAGAGGTAAGTGTATTGCCACTTTGTTGGAGTATGATTTGGAGATTAGGCCTACAAAGTTGGTGAAAGGACAAGGGCTAGCAAAGTTGATGACATAATCAAATTTGTATTGTATAGACATGAATTTTATTGCATAAGTTTCAGAGGTGGTTGAGGAAGAAGAATTGATCCCTTTAGAAGAAATATTCATTATGTATTATTGGTATAAAGATGTAATTTTTGTCTTGCAGCATCACAGGGCCCCTCCTGAAGTGACCAAGTCTAAATCCAGGTTTTTCAAGATGAAATCCTCTGTAACGGGTGACAAGTTTGAGTGAAAAGTTCATGAGTAATAGTAAAGGTAACTGGATCTTATATATATGTATAATAGTCTAAGAATATAATAACTGATGAAAGACTTTTATATATGGGTTGCTGGTTGCTTGCTAGGATTTATCGAACAACATCATCAACTTGGTTACTTTTTATTTGGAAGCACTGGTGAATGTTAGCTAGGCCTCTTTCAAGATGTGGGATTGGGAGGTTTACCTGGGACATGAAGTTATATGCTTCATGGAAGAACTTATGCAAGCTGCTTAATAGCTCATCAAACTTGTTCCCCATCAACTCTATCTTCTCCACAATCTTCCTGAGGATGATCTTAGTCTATATTGAAGGGATACCGGTGGAATACTCCTTAATTGCTTACTCAAAGATGAAGCTGAAAAGGTAATTGATGAATTTCATAAAGGTGACTATGGAGGTCATCATTATTAGAAAGAGACAATAAACAAGATACTTAGAGCAGGCTTCTATTGGCCTTCCATGTTCAAATATGTCTACAAAAATATTTTTTCCTTCCATGAGTGTCAAATTTTTGATGGAAAAAAGAAGTTTCCATTACCTCTGAAACCCATATTTGTAGAATCCCCTTTCTAGCAATGGGGATTGGACTTTATTGGCGAGATACATCTTGCATATTCAGGCCAACATTGGTGGATCTTAACATCCACTGATTATTTCACAAAGTGGATTGAGGTGGTCCCTACAAGACAAAATACAAACTCAATTATCATTCATTTTCTGGAAAATAATATTTTATCAAGGTTTGGCTGTCCCATGAAAATTATCACTGACAATACTCAAGCTTTCAAGTCTAAAAAACTGATTATTTTCGGCAATCAGTACCATATTACTTTTGGTCACTCCACAACCTATTATCCTCAACATAAAGGCTTGGTCGAGTCATCAAATAAGAGCATAGTCCAAATTATTAAGAAGGCTTTGCAGGAAAACAAAAGGTCATGGAATTTGAAGTTGAAATTTTCCTTATGGGCTGACAAAATTTGCAACAAGATATCTATAGGAACCTCTCCTTATGAACTCGCCTATGGAATTGAATCAATCTTTCCTAGCTCTCTTGGAGTGCCCATGATGAAATTAT
The DNA here is from genome assembly GCA_034641835.2 of Pinus albicaulis. Lineage (NCBI taxonomy): Eukaryota > Viridiplantae > Streptophyta > Pinopsida > Pinales > Pinaceae > Pinus > Pinus albicaulis. The sequence continues at coordinate 309,486 of JAXQQM020089975.1, forward strand.
TGCAGGTATTGGAGGAAGAGCCAAATGAAGTCGAAAGAAGGATAAATCAACTCATTGATTTGAAAGAAAAAAGAGAAGAGGTGTACACTAATTATCAATAATTACAAAACATAGTTAAAAAGAAATTTGACAAGAAAATCAAGGAGGAAAATTTACAAGTTCTGGATGTGATTCTGATGTGGGAGGTCAAGATATAAGATAAAGGGAAACATGGAAAAATTGAAAAAATCTGTAAAATACCCTATAATATTGCAGCATATCATGGAAACAACACCTTCTTACTTCAAGAAATGGATGGAAAACTGTGTCAAGGAGGATATGTCAATGGCAGGTTTCTAAAACACTATTCTTCTTAACTCAAAACGCTGAAAGACACATCATTGTATATATTCCATTTTACTTCATCATGTTTGCAAACAAAAGTGATATTTTCATCAAGTTTGAGCCCATGGAGAAGGCCATAAAGACTTGGTAAATATATCATCAAAGTTGTAAGTTTCAATTTTCAATAAGGCACTGGAGTTGTTGGTTATTTGTTGCGCCACAGGGGTGCTACATCCCCATTGGAGCCATTGTTATCCATGATAACAGTTAGGTTAGTCTAGGTTGGTCTTAAGTTAATTAGGTTGAGTCAATTAGGTTTGAATAGGGTCTTTGGAATTCAAAATTTCAAAAAATGCACATATGTGAGGGGTATTGAAGGTCATTTTTCATGTGATAGAGGTCATGTCAAGGAAAAATTAAAAAAATATCATGCATGAGAAAATCTGGTTGTTTTTGTACAGTTGGCATTTCACCAAATTCCGTAGCAAATTCAACCTCCCGAACATGCATGCACTACGAAACTTGTATTATTTGCTAATGGTGGGAAAAATATGAAATAAAAACCTTGCGGATTTGAAGGGGCGAGATCTTTTGTGCCCAAATCAACGGTGCACATCCAAACTTGCACCCCCCAGTGTTTCCAAATGATATCCACAAGGGGGGGGGGGGGTGTGGGTAAAGTCGTTTTCCAAAAACCGCCCTACCATACGTGTCATCCTCTCGTTGAGACTGCACCCCCCCCGCCCCTCTCCTCCGGGTAGGCTTCAAAACCTCCTTTTGACTATTTTATTAATTTCCCGCCATCATTTTTCATACACATGCATGCTTGGTCACGCCTTTTTCCACCCGTTCATCCCACATTTTCATTCAATTTTGGTTTGCAATTTAAACACTTCACCCTCATCCTTGTAAGCTTCTTCGAATTTTTTTCCAACAGTCTAGAGGTCTAGGTTAAAACATACATGGTGTGAACCTATGGAGTTGGAGATTGAGAAAGTGCAGGAGACTGTGGCACCAAAACAAACCTCTACTAGTAGTCAGGTTAAAATATACACAAGGACCCACAAGAGGCTTACTAGGAGTCAGACTGAGGGAAGAGGTAAGTTGGAAAACATCCTGGAGGCCATTGAGATTGAAGAATCTCCTATGGTAAAGCCTGTGGAAACTAAGGGAGCATAAACAAAAAAGAAGGGCCTTAAGGCCAAGAAATTAGATTTTTCAAAAGAATATTAAGGGTTCATCTTCAAACCTAGGAAGCCATTCACTAGGTAATAATTTTCCAAGGGAAAAATATCAGAGGAGATGCCTAAGAAGCTATAGAAGAATAAGCTCCCATCAAGGGAGGAAATAGCAGAATTTTCTCCAGCAAAGGCAGAGTTAAGAAATATAAGAAAAGGTAAAGAGAAGGTCAAAGAAAATAATGAATTGGGGCTCTTAACAAAGCAACTAAGGGAAGATATAAAAGAGGTCCTGGAAGCCAAATTGGAGTTGGCAGATTTCAAACAAGAAAGGTCGGAGATGGACGATTTCAAAGGGAAGTGAGCAAAAAACTAGATTTCTTCACTGAGATGGAAGATAAGTCAGGGAAAATGCTGAATAGAGCACTACCCCTGGATAGAATGATGAAACATATTTATAGGAGAAATATGTGGCTACAAGAAGAAATAAGGAAGCTACAAGGTCAAGTCAAAAGCTTGGAATCATAGATGGAGATGGTGCAGGACGAGTTGAAGAAGAAGGGTCTTAAGATGATTGTGCAAGATGATGATGTGAATCCATGAAACATGGTAAGCCACACATTTTTGAATTAAATTTTGTCTTATGTTATCATAATCAGGCATATACAGGCTTTAGAAATGTTTTTGAGGTAAGAAAAGAAAAGAAAAGAGTAAATACTATGAACCAAGTACTTTCATAGCGTACTCGAGGCTTGAAGATGAGTTTTCGCTACGAAAGTGTTGTAGGTTTTTTTAAAGAAAAAATCTTGAAATTTTTCAGAAAAGGGGTGACAGGGAGCATGTATTTACCTCATGAAACCAAAAGAAGATCCTCTAGTAGTAAAAAAAGCCAAAAACTATGCAGAAGACGGGTTTTTAAAGTTGCTACGCAAGTACACTATGGAAGTTCCTAATACTTCTCTTTTGGGCAGTCAACACAGAAAAAAGGGTGGTTGAGTCATCTAGTGTGATCATGGATATCATTGGGCCATATATTTAAAGGGGAAGCTCAACAATATACTTAAAGTGGTTGACATGGCTAAACACCTCATCATGATTCCACCTCACATAAATGGACAACTCATCATCAAATCAGTTTTATGAAGACCTTAAATCTCTTGTATCAGTTGGCCACATTAACATGGAAGTTTGATTCAATAGGGATGAAAAACATGGGTTATTAGACATTTTGTTTAAGTAATTAATGGTCATAGAGTCCTTTTTGATTTCCAACTCTAATAAAAGATAAAATATCCCTATTATTCCTCAAAACGATGTAATCCTAATTGAATTAGATCTCTAGGTCAAGTAACGAAGTTTAGCCTAGGTGGCAGACCTTTGTAACATAGATCTCACTCTATAAATGAGAGGTTTATTGAATTTGAAGAGGTTGGTAGATGAATGTAGATGAGAGGACTATTATGGAATTTTGTTTCACCAGGCTAATATATAGTTGAAGAAGTGTTTTTCAGATCTGAGATTTCTTTTAAGCTTATGTGTCTGTGTTTTTTCCATTTTTGATATTATCATCAACTTCATATTCTCATGATTACTTGGAATTCATAGTATTATGCTCCAATGTCATCATGTGTTATGTGTATGCTGTAAAAAGTTACAATTTAAGCTTAACTGCCTCAGATTCCATGAAATACATTTTCTTGTGACTGAAGTCCCATAGTTGAATCCATGCCCAATGGTAGCCTTTCATACATCTTCCAACTGCAAAAATAACTTAAAACAAAAAAAGAGTTATCCATCTGCAATATTAGTTTCATATTGAGTATTCATTTGTTTTCTTTGAGAGAGCCCCCTCTACCTGGAAGGGCTAACTTTCAGTCCGAAGTGGATTGAAATAGTTTCATTAGGGTGACCATTGAACAACAAAATTGGTTCCACGCTAGTGATAACAGGTAGCCGCATGAAAATCCATGCATACACAAATGGAAGATTCTAATCCTATCTGGAGATGAAAAATATAAATAAAACATGATTTCTCTAGAATAGGGACTAAGAAAAAGGACTATAAGGAAGAAAAATGGCCCTCATATCCTTCACTTGGGTTGCACAAGTGTTGGAACATTCTCAACCAAAGAGGCATATCAGCTCGCCGCACCAACCCCACTAGGAACCTCAGATCCATTCTATAATTAAATCTAGGCTCAAAACCTTTTGCCAAAAGTATAAGCATTTACTTGGCTCCTTGCAAAGCATTGCGTCCTCACCTTTGAGAACCTATACAAAAGATTCATTCATGGACCATCATGGTACTTACCATGTAAAAGTCAACACGAATCAATGGATCACGTTCTATATGCCTGTGAGGTTACTAACAATCTTTGGATTGTATTGACACAAGGCTTACAACACACAGTTAGGGTCACAAGAAATATTTTTCAAACACTCAACTCTTCGGCTCAATCCCCATTCCAAAAATCAATCCTCAATCAACTCTATAACATAACTCCCAAATTTATTTCTTTGGAAATATGGAATGAATGAAACCAAATACAATTGAATGATAAATACAAATCCTAGAAAAGAATCTAGAATCCCCTTCACAAGAATTTAGAGGAGACCATGTTCTTATATAAATGGGAGGATAAGGACTTTCAAGGCATGCCCAATGAAAAGGCCATCCTAGCTTGGTGGTGACTAAAGGTCCCCCACCCACAAGGGAGCTCCACTTGTATTTAGAGCAACCCTCCAAATCTAGATACATGGTCTCCACCTCTGGAGAAGCACTACAAGATAATTTTCAATGGATTGTTATCATAGGTAAAAATTTCATTAAAATCATCTCTCTTAGGGTTATAAGTTTTAATTTATACCAAGTTTTGATTCATGTTTCCTTTTAATTATGGCAGCGCTCATTTTTAACGATATAATTAAAAGGAACTGCTAATTTAAAGTGAAGGGAATAGTGAATCTGATAAATACAAAGGTGTTTGTTGAAATTTGCAACAATAAATAGTGAAAATGGAAACCAGAAATGGAATCTAGAAAATGGCACCATATGCCTACGGACTTGGACAAATTCACTTAAAAACAGTGGAAAATCCTCCATACGCGACTATGCCCGTGTTTTTCCGCGTGTATACGCGAGTACAGCTAGACTTTTCCGCGTATTCCATTTTAATGATTAAAAAAATATATAAAAATCCCTAATTTCGCGCTGGGTTGATGGTTACTCAGGTAGTTCAACCACCCCAGCCCGTGGCCAACTGTTTCCAACTGCTGAAACTACTTGGAGGGACTATAAAAAGACCTCATATGTATGGCCTAAGGGAGAGAGAGAAAGTATTGATATTATACTATGTTGGTTCCCTATCCAAGTCTGATTCCCCGTGCCTCCTGCACTTTCCCAGTTCATTTCAGGAAACCCTTGTTTCCTTGAGATACACATCCCTTTATATGTTATCTCGTATGCACTCATTTGGAAGGAGTCTTAGCGAGGCAAGGGCCGGACGGATCCGGACGACGGTCTGCGAAGGCCTTGGAAGGATCAGGTGATCTCTCCACTTACTTTTGTACGTACTATTTTTATAATACAGAAGTATCATGCTGTTCCCGAAATAAACGTGTTAGTGTATGCTTTAATGTATGAATAATATTTGTTATACAAGCATTCATTATGATTTATTTGGTTAGTTGGAAGGTTTCTTAGTGCGCTAGCTTCATGCGCACGTCGGAAACGTACTTAGGTTTGCAGTTTCCATCACTCTACTTCGTCCGATTCCTTCCAAATCTTGGCATGCGGGTTACACTCGCGCTGGACTGATGTGGGATGCCTTAATGCCTTCCTTCCAGCAGATCTTTTCCCATCGACTCCGACTCATTGCTCTGGGAACAAGATCTAGAGTCTTTTTGTCAGTACCTTAGGGTTTGCAGTCATCAGTGGCAGACTCTTCGCTATCGACGGTGGGGATTCATTATTGCCTCCTGATTGGTAGATTCTTTCAAGTGTTCGACTTCAACTCATTCATTCACACTTGTCAGATTGTACTGGGGCACCTTGACACTCATTATCATTATCGGTGAGTTGTCTCGCGTTGGTTAACGGGAAACATCATTGCCCGGTAATCCAACGATTTCTCACATGGTCGACTTCAGCTCATTTATTCCCATTGTGTAGAATTGTGCCGTTGTGATCGGTGAAGACCTCGGGTTGTATCGGCATTTCTCGGTTCACTGTTGACAGTCCTTTCAGTTTCTGCCAGTGTTGCCGTCCACCCTTATATGTTGCAGTTCAGCACAGCAGCATCTTATATGTTGATCCCCGAGTTGCGTGATTGTACCGTTTGATCCACCACTTATGATCCGGTACTTGGAGATTCAGTTACTTGATCAGACATCCAGTTGCACTATCTTTGTTCAGCTTTCTATATGTGATACTTGGACATTGATACAGACTTGTATTTCCGGGCCCTGCTCAGATGATTCACTATGTACTTTCAGTTCAGTTATACTTGTATACATGTTGGATCTATTCAGTACTTTCTATCTATATGATGTATTTTTGACTGAGCATGGGTATGCCCGCCTCAGAATGTGTTGACTCTCTGGTTTCTTTCATTGGTTTTTGGCAGGCTGAAATCTGGTGAAGTCCTCTCTTGTCCTTGCGAAGTTCTTTCTATGGGCATAATACATTTCGGCCATCATGTTCCCCTTCTGACCTCATATATTAGGGGGCATCTGTTATAGCATCATTTCTCACCTTGACATGATTTATGATTTCTTCATGGCTTTATGGGCACCCATTCCTACAGACTTGGACAAATTCACTTAAAAACAGTGGAAAATCCTCCATACGCGACTATGCCCGTGTTTTTCCGCGTGTATATGCGAGTACAGCTAGACTTTTCCGCGTATGCCATTTTAATGATTAAAAAATATATAAAAATCCCTAATTTCGCGCTGGGTTGATGGTTACTCAGGTAGTTCAACCACCCCGGCCCGTGGCCAACTGTTTCCAACTGCTGAAACTACTTGGAGGGACTATAAAAAGACCTCATATGTATGGCCTAAGGGAGAGAGAGAAAGTATTGATATTATACTCTGTTGGTTCCCTATCCAAGTCTGATTCCCCGTGCCTCCTGCACTTTCCCAGTTCATTTCAGGAAACCCTTGTTTCCTTGAGATACACATCCCTTTATATGTTATCTCGTATGCACTCATTTGGAAGAAGTCTTAGCGAGGCAAGGGCTGGACGGATCCGGACGACGGTCTGCGAAGGCCTTGGAAGGATCAGGTGATCTCTCCACTTACTTTTGTACGTACTATTTTATAATATAGAAGTATCATGCTGTTCCCGAAATAAACGTGTTAGTGTATGCTTTAATGTATGAATAATATTTGTTATACAAGCATTCATTATGATTTATTTAATGTTTTATATGAATCACACTAACATATAGAGTAGAAATATATTGTACAACTTGTCCTTTGTGCTGGTTTCTTCTTGCATTTCAGGTTAAGGAGGAAGGACGGTTGCAGGGAGTTTGAACTCCACGTGGATCTACTTCAAACGTAGGACCAACGGGTAATCCTCTCATTCTGCTCTATTTAGTTTTTATGAATGTGCATGATCGTGTGGGTCTCTGTTAAGTAGTACGCCCCTGCTCTGTGGAGGTTGAATCCCAACCAACCTCTAGGGTGTTAATTCCGACAGGCGGGCTTCTGATTTAATTTTCCCTTAATTAAATTGGAAGAGAAATTGTAATTTCATCTCATGACAACTTGTATTAGTTAACTGAGTCAAGAAGACGTAGTTAGCTTAGGAAAATCGAGTTATAGGTCAAATAGGAGGCATGTAGAGGATTTCCATATTTTTAGGGGGTCCGGTTATAGTTATTTGTGAGTTGTAATTAGTTAACTCAAGAAATTGAGTTAAAATTAGTTTAACTAGTTCTAACTGAGAGATGAGCTAGTGAGAGGTCTAGTGAATTAAATATGATTTAATTCACATGTAGTGATCAATCAAATAATTGATAATTAGCTCTAAATATTTTTTGCATGTCGGTTCTAAGAGTGATTGAGTTGAGATTGGAGTTAAATGGAAGAGTACTGTCAGTTCTATAATCATCCAAATTGTACAGGTGGTGCATGCAGTCAAAAGAAGGCCTGAAATAAATCATTCCTTAATTAGAGAAAATTTCCTTTAAAATAAGGAACGAAGGCACAATTTTAATCATTTTTTTGGTGAGCACAAGTTGGTGAGACCAAGAAATCGAAAGCAAGTTTGTGCTTGGAGCTTGTGAGAGAAAGGTGTTCCAAGAGAATCTTGTGCACAAGTTTGTAGTGTGACATTCAGAGACAGTGCAGAGGTTTCTCAGGAAGGGAAATAACATTTTATTGTTTCATAGTCTTGACTTTATGCAATATACATATAGCGGGGTTTTGAGCAGTTTCTTTCCCCAAATACATCTTGTGTTGTGTGATTGATTGTCTCTTTCTCTTACTTGATATGTGATTGTGGGATCGTGTTTTGTATCTGAAAATTGTAGAAGGATTCAGTATATTGTTTTAGTACATTACAAGATCAATTTTAATCCCATTTTATATTTTCTACATGGTATCAGAGTAGGAATTTTTTGGGCAGCATGTTTGCAGAGCAAATATGAATTTTTTTGTGAAAAAAATTCATAAACAAATAGTAGATCTAGATTCCTTGTGAACAAATACCAGAATTCAAAAATACAAATCAGGCTTCGTATGACAGACATATCGCAGATTTAAAATCAACTCTTTTTTTAGAAAATTTTGTGATGACAGGAAAGTTTCAGTGTGCGCAAGTCAAGAACTTGTATTTAGTTGAGGTACCAGATGCATGCAAATATTTGAGAACAAAAGAAAAGGTTAGTGACTTGGTGGTTGAGAGGGAGCACAAATTACCTATCAACATGCGGCCTTAGAAGAAATCTCAGAAGGTTGCGGAGCAACCACAATTGGAGAAGAAAAGAGGAGAAAGAGTGGAGGCATCCACTCAAGTAGAGACCTCTAGGAGGGGGAAATTTTGAGCCACATGGGATGAGTGAGTACATGCAGAAATACCTCTAGGTGAGAGGTGGGGTGATGTGCAGACATAATCCCAAGAGAATAAATTTGGGCATAATCCATTTCTATGGCTTATCTCATAGATCAAACCAAGATATGAGGAGCCCACAATACATAGTAGCAGGAAGGATCAGTAAGATTGATGCAGCAAAATTTCAGGAAGAAAGAAATCAGAGTGACAAATTTCAGATACTGGAGCGCAGATCATAGTTGGCAGCAGTGCAGAGGTCACAGATGGAGAGCCAACAATAGTGCAAATATTTCAGTAGACAGTGCAATAATCGATAGCAGTTCGAGAATCTGATGATAGATGCATCATACTGATTCAATTTTTTTTTGGAAGCTATTTAGTTTCAAGAGTTGCAGGAGCAAACAACACTAGAGAAGTGTTGCTTGCAGAGCATTCCAAAGGTACCAGATCGAGATATTTTGAATTCCTTTCTTGTTGAGAGGGAGTGTTGAAATTTGCAACAAGAAACAATGAAAATGGAAACTAGAAATGGAATCCATAAAATGGCACCTTGAAATGGTACCATATGAGGCTTTTGATTTAATTTTCCCTTAATTAAATTGGAAGAGAAATTGTAATTTCATCTCATGACAACTTGTATTAGTTAACTGAGTTAGGAAGACTTAGTTAGCTTAGTAAATTAGAGTTATAGGTCAAAGAGGAGGCATGCAGAGGATTTTCCTATTTTTAGGGGGTCCAATTTCAACTATTTGTGAGTTGTAATTAGTTAACTCAAGAAATTGAATTAAAATTAGTTTAAATAGTTCTAACTGAGAGATGAGCTAGTGAGAGGTCCAGTGACTTAAATATGATTTAATTCACATGTAGTGATCAATCATATAACTGATAATTCACTCTAAATAGTTGTTGCATGTCAGTTCTAAGAGTGACCTAGTTGAGATTGGAGTTAAATGGAAGAGTACTATCAGTTGTATAATCATCCAAATTGTACTGGTGGTGCATGTAGTTAGAAGAAGGCCTAAAATAAATCATTCCTTAATTAGAGAAAATTTCCTTTAAAAGAAGGAATGAAAGAATAATTTTAATCATTGTTTTGGTGAGAACAAGTTTGTGACACCAAGAAATCGGAAGCACAAGTTTGTGCATGAATATTATGAGAGAAAGGTGTGCCAAGAGAAGCTTGTGCACAGGTTGGTAGTGAGACATTCAAAGATAGTGCAGAGGTTTCTCAGGAAGGGAAATATCATTGTATTGTTTCACAGTCTTGAATTTATGCAATATACAGATAGTAGAGTTTTGAGCAGTTCCTTTCCCCATATACATCTTGTGTTGTTCGAGTGATTATCTCTTTCTCTTACTTGTTATGTGATTATACGATCATGTTTTTTTTTTTTTTTTTTTTTTTTTCGTAAATTGTTGAAGGATTTTTTATTTTTTTTTTTCGTAAATTGTAGAAGGATTTAGTATTTTGTTTTAGTCAACTAAGATCTTGAAGATGTCAAACAAAATATCATGAGACACTCATGATAAAGTGATGGAGGATGATGTGCAACCAAAGCACACTTGATGGAGAAGGTGTACATTGCACCTAGACATGATGGTCGATTTGGTCAAACAACACAGTCCAACTTGGAGGATCTTGTCCACATACACTGCGCAGTCTAGATGGAGGCCAAGACTTGGGAAGGCTCAAATGTTATATAAATAAGATGAAGGCAAGGATGAGGGCATGATGACTATTTCTTGATGTAAGATCTTTTCATATTTGGAATTGTCATGTGACATTCCACTGCTTTCTTGGGCTGTTTAGCAGAGATTGCAGGTGATGTTTAGCACAGGGTATTCCTGGTCAGGAATCCCACCTCTTTATTAGATTAGCTCTAGAAAGAGGATTGTAATTCATTATACATCAAAATTTAAGTGCCATCTCCTTTTCCCTACTTCTGCAGAACACTCATATTCAAAAATTGCAGATCTCTGAAGATCAGTTTGGAACGAGGAAGTTGTCTTCAGTACTTCAGCTGGAGAACTGGTGAGGGTTTATTCCTATCACCTTGGGCTTAAAGATCAGCTTCCTAGAGCTTCATTGCAGATCTGGCATCAGGACAAAAGTTATTGACCTCCTAGCAACAGTATTCCCTTCAGGAATAATGCTGTTCATTTTGCAGATCTAAAAGGAGGAAGGAAGTTGCTAGTATTTCAGGTAGCAATCCTGTGAGGGATCATTCCCTCAAATTTCCATCAGTATTACCATCATCCTGGAGTTTATTGTAGCATTTTTCAGCAGGTAGAAGGCCTCTCTTTCCCTCATAGCGCAGTTTCTAGAGGCAGTTGTGTTACAGTAGCTGCAATCATCATTGGAGGGTGGAGAAGCTAGATCTAGAGCTTCCAGCTCATAGATTTGAAGAAGGGATCAACCCTTCAAGTAGAGATCTGATATGATATCATATTTTAGCCATCGATTTATCATATCTAGCTTCAGATCTATATTTCCTAGCAGATCAAGGATCAAACCCTAGGGAGGTGATTTTTCCAAAGTTGCAGATATGGAAAATCCTTTCTGGGTTATCTTGGGAATCCATCACATTGACCAGATCTTGAATCTTGGCATCATATGAGCTTCAATTTTGAGTAGATCTGCATTTTCCTATTCAGCTTGCAACCATATGTTCATATTTTTGTAATATTCCTACTTAGCCTAAGCTAAGGGGAATATTAATTTTTGTTTTATTTTCTGTTGCATGAATAAATGAATAAAGGGGGACATGTTAAACTCCTAAAAATATTGAATAAATCAATGCCCATGTGAACACAGATAAATCAGGGCCATGTAAATAATCACTTGTAGGCGTGAAATGGGCTTGAGCTGTGAGACTGGGTCAACCTTGACCAAATCCACAGCGCTGTCTAGGTTCAATGCATCTCCTAAAGGGACATCGCGGTTTTAGAAGGAGACCCCTCATGTTAAAAGAGCTAACTCATCAAGGTGGTTTAGGGTTTGCAAAGGCTCTCATCTTATAAAAGGAAAGGGAAGGCAGAAAGAGAATGTTGTTGATTGATCATATTTCTGAGTATTTTGTCTGCTTAGACAAATACTATTCTCTGCTGTTTAGTGGAGGATTGTGCTTGGAGTTCCTATGCAGGGATTTCACCTCTTCCTTTGAGGATTCTTGGAGGAGTATTTTCTGAATTGATCCACTATCAGGCTTAAGGCCAAGCTCTAATTAAAATTGCAGTGCTGATCCATTGAGGTTTTTGCTGCTCTTGCAAGCTGCAGCAAGTGGGATTCTAGATTTGCAGAGATCTAGATTTTTTTGGGAGCCTTTTCTCATGGAGTGTGTCTTTTAACCTCCTAGAAGAGTGCCTCTCCTGTTTATACTTCAGATCTGTAACTTGGCAGTGGCCATCCATGTCATTTTAAGCTACAGTGTTGTTTCCATTAATGGACTGCGTTATTTTGATATGAGGTTCTTTATGCTATTTTGATTCCATTTTTGATCAAAGATCTCTTGTGCTGGGCTTTGCCTTTCACTTTGGTGATCCATGGATTAGCTTGCTGATCCATGTTCTATTTAGATATGATATTTTGTAATGTAATGTTATATTAAGAAATTACTACAACATTTTACAGATCTGCAACTTGTATCTCAGATCTACTCTTATTTATGCATGATTTGGTCAAAACCCCGAGGGGATCTTGTAAAGAAAAATATCTAGTTTCCAGATCTGAAATAGATCTGATGTTTTGTCCACATATTTGTCCTAGATCTGAGTTGTAATATGCAGTTGTTAAAACTCCTGAAAATAACGCTGTTGAGCCATTTCTGCTGATATATATATATATATATATGTTTAAAATATATTTCTGAGAATATACTTGCTCTCTTGCTCTCTTGTCTCATGTAATCTACTGTATATTGAAAGAGCTTCACTTTACTTTTGATTTGTTGATTTAAATTAATTTATTAATCATATTTGATGGCCTCCTGCTCATATGGTCCAAGACTACGTTATTCTTGAAGCAATTTGTTGTGCATAGCTGCAACCCCTCCTACAGGGTGTTTTCCAGCTAGACTAGGTTGTGGGAAACCTGTTTACCACACCTAGTTCGATTTTTTTTTTCTCCCCTTTTGGATTTAGACTCCATATCTACTAATATAAGGGATCCAAGGGCTTCAAACTCATTTCTGTACATCAATCTCCCAAGGAGTGCGTTATTTTTCCAACCCTGCTGTGTAATCCCGATTTGGGAACATTATAGTGGTATCCGAGCTCCTTTCTTGGCACAACCTATGCTTGCCTTGGAGCACTAGTCATGTTGCATTAAGAAGAAGATGATTCTCTTACTGAGAGGGAGAAGAGGTATCAAAATAGAGTTCATAAGAATTATGACTATACTATTGAAGATCAAGACAAGGGTAAAGCCCCTGAAACTACCAGTGATACAGAAGGAGAAGAGTTTGTAGGAACTCTGTTAGTGGCCATGCAAGGTCTTGCCAAGGAGATCAAGGAGATGAGGGTGGATAGAATGAGGGAATATCTTGGAAGATTCCATCAAGGAGAAAGCTTTCACATGTCTCATCATGGGACTGGTCAACCATTGAACCTGCCACAAGCTCCACAAGCCTCACAACGCTCCACTATGCCTACCTTCTTGGCTGTGGAGAATGAAGGACCACAAGAGCAAGCCTACCTTGAAGGTTACTTTGTGGAGTATGACTCTCAGAGTCAGAGATTCAAGGATAACTTGAGTTTCCAAGACTTTTGTCACCTCAAGGACCGAAGGAGACCAGGGCAACAGTATAGATATGGTGGATTCTTTCATGGTAGACACCACACTATGGGCAGATTATTTTTGCCCAAGTTTTATGGATAATCCTCTAGCTCTACCAAGGCATGGGTAGAAAAGCTGGATATCTATTTTCAGTTGAACAAAGTCCCTGAAGTTGAAGCCATCAAGATTGCAGCGCCGCACTTTGAAGGTGAAGCACACAATTGGTGGTTCCATGGGTTGTCTACATTGGGACACATCAATGTGACTACCTATGCCGAGTTCACTAGAAGACTAATGGAGATGTTTGAAAGGAAGGATCCTGAAGCACCCTTCATAAGCCTTGCAAAGCTGAAGCAGTCAGGAGATGCAGAGACTTATATCTCTGAGTTTCTAAGATTATCAGTCATGGTCCCCGATCTATTTGTAGCAAGGAGAGTCTACATGTTCATCGATGGCATGGAGGAACCTTTGCATGGGTTGGTTAAATCTACCAAGACCATCACTTTGCATGATGCCATTGAAAGGGCTAGAGATCTCCAAGATGCCTTGCCAAAAGCAAAGGCAACTTTCCAAAGCAAGGCCCCTCACTTTTCTAAGGGGAAGGAAGGAAAAGCTGCTCCTCCCAAGGAGAGATATTTGAAGAAACCTCTTGATATTGATCTCAAGAGGGAATTGAGGAAGAAGAGACTGTGCTTCACTTGCCAAGAGTCATGGGCACCAGGACATAGATGTGCTTCTGGCAAAGCACACTACATAGAAGTCTTCTCAGATTTTGAGGAGGAAGATGAAGGTGATGAACCTAGGAGGGGTCACAACATTGATGATGAAGATGAGGGAGATCAAACACCATACAGAGATGGAAAGGGAGCCTTTGCTCCAACAAGTGGGAATCTTGCCTCTTTGAGGGGACTCCCTAAGTACTTGACCCTAAGAGTACAAGGTTCAGTCATGAATTAGAGAGTATCTGTCCTGATTGACAGTGGGGCAACCCACAACTTTATTGATGCTCACCTTGTACAAAGAAGAGGAATCCCCACTAATAATTTTGAGAGAATTTCTATTTTGGTCCCAGGAGATAGGACCATGCAATGCATCCAATATGTCCCCTCAGTCTCTATCACTATGGGATCCTACACTTTGGTGGATCACTTCTTTGTAGTTGACATTCCAGACACCAACATCATTTTGGGTGTCCAGTGGTTAATTACCTTAGGGAAGGTTACCACTGATTGGAAAGCTTTGCAGATGGAATGGGTGGACTTGAAGAGTGGGAAACCACAAATGATTCAAGGCATGAGCACTTATCCTTCACCTAATGTTTCCACACAAACAACAGATATGGATTTGTACAGTGGAAGCAGGGATATCACAGTTCCTTCTCTCATTTTCATGAGGATTCTGCAAGGGACATAATTATCTCACGGAAAGCCACCTGGAATGCCATCAGATTCAGATCTTGTGGGGAAAGCCTCACAAAGTGCTGCTCCAAATCTAGATCCGGGGAGGATTAGAGAAATGGAAGACCAAGCTACAACACTGTGGGAGGAAAGGAATGGGAGGATCAACCTTCCAACCAACCATTTTGGCATATGTAATGTCAAAAAGAAAATTAGCAGCAAGGCAAGCACTCCCATGGATGTATCAGCAACGCTGTCATTATTGAGTAGTGTGGATCTTTATTGGAAATCTCAACTGCTGGTAGAGTATTCCAAATATCTCCACATAGGTATGATACTAGATGGCATGAAGCAAGAAGAGGGCTACTTAGTCCAAGGGGGAGTCATCTATTATCATGGTAAGGTCTTCTTGGCTAGAGCCTCCAAGCTCAAGCAAAAGATCCTACAAGGAGCATATGAAGAATTCTTCCTCAGCCATATGTATTCAATGAAGATCTATTCCCTGATCATGAAGAGTTTTGATTGGGAAGGCATGAGAGAGGACTTACATCAACACTTTCAGGAGTGCAATAGCCATGGAGGATTGGGGCAGCCAATGGAATATTTGCAAGAGTCATCTCAGCCAGCTCTTCCTTTGCTTGAGAGGAAGGGAATGTTCATGCACAACTCCATGTGTGTAAAGGAATATGATAGTAAAGGATTTGATCATGATAAGCAAGTTGTATTTTCTGATCCATTACATTCCTTTGCTATGTTTTTGCAAGAAGACTCCAAAAGGGGGTGAGAGATCATATGGATCTCATAGTCTGTTGGGGGGCCAATGGAAATTCTGAACTTGGCCACCCCCTTGATGTGCAAAGGGAGACTCCTTTTCATGATGGGTGCTTCCCAAAGGCACCGAAATTATGTAACACATTTAGCCATGTTAAGGTGACTCATGCATCAAAATTGTGGTGGGAATGCCACTTAGCACACTTGGATCTAATGAAGACAAGAGATGCACTGCGCTGGCATCACATGTCGGATTGTGACCCACCTCCTCAAGTGCAAATTTCAGTTTGCATATATGTAGTCTTGCTTCCATACTTGGATGATATAGTTGTATTGTTTATGGGGTTGTATGGACAGAGGATGAGTAGTGTGTATGTACCACATGGTTTGGAACTTCTACCTATACTTCATGATACATGTTTTAGATGTAGCATTGCTTCAACCATGTTTATTTTCATTGAGTTTTTCACTCCTGAAGGGATAGACTATGCACATATTATGTTGGCCTTGGAGGAATAATACATGATGCATTGGCTTGTTGAGCACTTGGCTTATGATTAGGACTTGATCCTTGATGATGCCATCAATGGAGGAGGAGAAGAACTACAGCTCTTACCCTGTCAATTTCTTGAGGACAAGAAACATTTTGGAGGGGAGGACTGTAATATTCCTACTTAGCCTAAGCTAAGGGGAATATTCATTTTTGTTTTATTTTCTGTTGCATGAATAAATCAATAAAGGAGGACATGTAAAAATCCTAAAAATACTGAATAAATCAATGCCCATGTGAACACAGATAAATCAAGGCCATGTAAATAATCACTTGCAGGTGTGAAAGGGGTTTGAGTTGTGAGACTGGGTCAACTTTGACCAAATCTACAATGCTCTCTAGGTTCAATGCATCTCCTAAAGGGACAATGCGGTTTTAGAAGGAGGCCCCTCATGTGAAAAGAGATAACTCATAAAGGTGGTTTAGGGTTTGCAAAGGCTCTCATCTTATAAAAGGAAAGGGAAGGTAGTAAGAGAAGGTTGTTGATTGATCATATTTCTGAGTATTTTATTTTCTTAGACAAATACTATTCTCTGCTGTTTAGTGGAGGATTGTGCTTGGAGTTCCTATGCAGGGATTTCACCTCTTCCTTTGAGGATTCTTGGAGGAGTATTTGCTGAATTTATCCACTATCAGGCTTAAGGCCAAGCTCTACTTACAATTGCAAGACCGATCCACCGAGTAATTTACGTTCTCATAAGCCGAAATAACATTATTATAGATCCGTTAGGTCTCTGCATGCGCATTGGCAAAAGTCCGATCACAGAGTTAACATCATTTTTACCAACTTTGGGATTCTAGGATCTAGCCCTCCTGAATCCAGAGAGGGATCTCTCCAATATGTACAAAGATGGATTTGTCTTTGAATTTTAGGGTAATGATATTAGGCTAGTTATGTGAAGACCAAGGGTTTTGTTTGCTTTGGTTGGACAAAGATAAATGAAGGTGAAGGAAGTATAAATGAAGGGTGAAGATGAATGAAAGCGAAAATTGATTTAGCTAAGAAAGATAGGTAAGAAACAACTTCAATCCATTGGGCTATGGAGTCATCGTAGGGTTTTAATTGAAACAACAAGGTTCAAGAGTGGTCTATGGGGCAAGTCATCTATGTCTAAGGATCTCTTTAAAGTTTGATTTATGGCATGGAATGATACATTAAGAAGGGGAAATAAACAGATGCAGAACAAAGAGCAGTCCAGGATCTGGTAAGTACTTTCAAACTAGCCAGTCTTTGACCAGGCACTTAAGAAAGACATGAAAGCAAACTAGGATCTGGTAAGTACTTTCAAACTATCCAGCCTTTGATACACTTTCAATAGAAAACATATAAAACACAAAGGGAAGCTTGAAAGCAACTTTTGGAGTAGAAACTAGCGGGTCGGGCTCACCACAAGTCCTCTCCTAGCTCTTCCTTACTTGGCTACTTTCAAGACAATCACAAAGATAACACAGAATGGCCTAAGATCTGATAAGTACTTTGAAACTAGTCGCTTTAACACATTCTAGGAAACAATCGTACAACAGCAGCATGTCCTGGGACCAGGGCTAACCATATCTTCCGCCCATCCTCACACAACATATGCAGAAAGTAACATTCAAGACTGACATTCAGCTAAGACAATAAGACGAGGGAACGCCAGCATTCCTATGTCTAAACTGAATTAAATCATTCCTAAATAACACAGATTGGAAGAAAACATTCAAGTAAAGATCTCTCAGCCAGAGAAGGTTACTGATATACAGTAGGCCCTAACCCTGTTTAAACTGTTCTTTACAGTGGAAAATGAAACAAAATGAAAACAAAAACAAAATAACAAGTTACAAATGAGAATAACATCACCGTCAACATAGACCAGGATCCCATAAATCAGCTTGTATTGATGTTCCAAACCAGTTAAAATCTTTAATTCTAATGGTTCTTTACAGCTTCAGGCTTCTCAGCTCAACTTAGGTATTTTCTCTTACAAACAGAGCTTACAGCAGCTTCAGAAAACTATTTACATGCTACAGATATGCAGTGACCAACAGTTTCTCATCTTCTACATAAGTATTTATAGAAGAATGAGGAGGTGAGATCTGCTAAAAGATCTGCTAAAGTAATTAATACAGATTCAAGACTTCTTGGCCCTTTGAGGGGCTCGATGAAGAAGTTTACAAGTGGTTCTATGTATTAACTATTTTACATTAACTATCAGGTCTGCTGGAAAGAATTTATTGTCCTTTGAGGTTTGGCGTGAGGTTGAAATAAATTTGCAGATATTTCTCGCATTAAGTTCCTTGCAGAAGTAACTTCTCGGCTGCGTTGAGGCAAAACATCCTCCATTGCAATAACTTCGGCCCTGGTTTGAAAGGTTGGAGGCAACAGGTGGCATTTAGTGACTGGGAGGAATCAATTCGACTCCTTTTTGTGGCCGTGGAGGGTTTGCTGTCACTAAAACACTTTAGGTATTCTGCAGACTGTGTTTTAGATTGGGGGATTAGGCTTTTGATAACAGTCTTAGCCGTAATCCCCATAAAATTGTCTTCAATTCTCTGTGTTGGCACATTTCTGGTCTTCTACAGCTGATACTCTTTGAATGTGCCGGATTCTTGGTGCTTCGCTATTACACAGGGATGTGCAGGGTTATATGGCATCAATGCCTCATGAAACACTGATGAAAACATGAATTTGCACCCTGTGGCCAATTTCCTTTGACAAATCAAAAGAGGCAGGGTCGTCACCCTCATCTTTTGAATTTCATTCTAAATATAGCGGAAAACGTTAAACCATACAAAATACAAACGAAGGATATGAAATCCTGCGTTTATAGGTTAAACTGCATTGGAGGTTGTGCGGAGGAAGCATGGTTGTTGGATCATGGAGCAGGGGTGCAAATCGACGACGGAGATGCCGCGGCGGGATGTAATGGGAAAAACCTTTGTAAACCACAAAATATATCATTTTCGACTTTAGAAAGGAAAAAAGCGTTTTTATATGAAAGGCGGGGGTATCATATGGTGGGCCCGGTGGGATCGATCACAAATCGAAAAGGTGGAAAGTGCGATGGCGGATTTATGCGACGGAGAGAAAATGCGATATTGCGATTTTCTATGAGTGCTGGGGAAAAATGTGATTGGAGCAGTCGCATCGCGAATATTTGTGATGCGATCAGATCGCATGGCAAATATTTGCGATGGATCAAACTGTTTAAACAACGAAACATGCGATTTGCGATATGCGATGGATCGCATCGCAGAAACTTGCGATGAGATTTTTAGAGGAAAACTGAAAATTGCGATCTGCGATCTCCGATGGATCGCAACGCAAATATTTGCGATGCATCAGTTTAAAAAATAACAATTTGGAAATTATGCAATATGCGCTTTGCGATAAGCGCCAAAGGGTTAAAACTTGGTTCCAAGGTGCGGGCGTATGGAAGAAAAGGGGCTAAGGGCTTAAGCTCGAGGGGCTTAAGTTTTATACATAAAAACATGTATTTTCATGGTTTTTGAAGAGTTTCTTGAAGGAAATGAAGGTTTCAGTAAGGTTAAAAAGTGGGTTTTTAACCTTATAAAAGTGATTTTAATGAAATGGAAAGGGAGAAACATGAAATTGTGGGTTTTTCATGGGAAAAGGAGAATAGAAAATGAGGTTAGTGAGGAAGAAAAGGAAGGGGACCAAGGGGTTCTGCAGCAGTATTTAACTTGGGATTTTTGAAGGATTTCAGAGGTTTTTAGGATGTAAACAGCAATAAGGGATCTGGACAGAGGCATGAGGCCTTAGAGAGACTTCAAGAGCCAACAATTTTTAGTGATAAAATTGTTCCTTGGAGGCTCCAAAAATATTTAGCCACCTTTTGGTATAACAAAATATTATAGGTGGCTAATAGTGGCTCCACTTGGGGATGGTGCCTTCTTGAAGGCATCAAGAATTCAAACTTGATTTCTCTGGGACGATGACTTGTGCCTGATCCATTGGGCTACCCTTCCTTTGTTGGATGATCTTGTTTGAAAACATATTTAGCATCCATGAAAACAATGGTCCTTCATCAATACAAACTTTCTACCTACCCAATCCTACTGATCTAGCATTTTTTCTTCATCAGAGTGCACTTGGATTGGCAAAATCTATTCACAACATTTTATTCTTTTGAAAGCAGGAAATATAATCTATTTCTACTCCTTATTTCTCCCTAAACTCAGATTAAACATTTGAGCTCAGATATTTCTCTACCTAATCTACTGTCTGTTGGGATTAAACTGTCCAACAAACTTTCATTCTCTAAATTCTACAACAGAAATTTAAAAACAGTCAAGTCAAGATTGAGTTGTTTGACTTGCTGTGATCTATGGCATAAGAAAAAGCTGCACATAGATTATTATTTGCAGAAAATTAAAATAAAAAATGGAAGGCTTAAGATTTGAAAGTTTCTCATCATGGCCTTTTCTTTTTTTCACAGCTCTGTTTTTGCTTTTGTTTGAGCTGTCTCTTCCTTGATATCTGATTCAGATTTTGGGCAAATTAGAACCATTTTTTCTCTTTTATGACTCAAAAAATAAAACAATTTTGAGTCATCTCTCTTTGGAAACTTTGGTTCAGATTTTGAGTTTGTTTGAACCTTCATTTCTATCCTAATCTATCTACTGATAAGCCAAGATTGAACAGTTTGGCAAATCGAATTCACTACCCTATCAACAGAAAATTTAAAGCTAATTAGTCAAGATTAGGCAGTTTGACTAACTAGAAGTGTGTTTTGAGGAGTGGCATTTGAGCTTGCACACTTTCAGATTTATTTCTCTTTTTGGCATGGGGCTGTGCCTTTCTTGTTTTCATTTCTGCCCTCTTTTCATTCTCTCTTTGTTTTTGTATTTTTGGATTCTTGACTTTTCTTCAAAGAAGAAAACAAAAACTAACTACATGCTCAGAACTGAGCTTTATTGACATTCCTATCTAACCTATTCTAAACATGGAGTATTTACATTCATCATATGATACAAAAATGCCAATGCAGCCAGCTGAGTAATGTCAAGAAGAAGAAGAAACTCTGGCTGCTTGTCAGAGGTATCCATAATATATTTTGAAGATTAATTTTCAAAACCGAGGCTATCACAGAAGGTGACAGCTTTTCATGTCTTTGGCTTTTGCAAAGGATCAATGCTTGATAATTTGAGCCAGTCGGGATTTCCACACACTCTTCCATAGGATCAACAAAGAAAAGATGAAGATTCTCTTCCTTTTGATCCTCCACAATTGGTAGATCATCTACTTCTAAGACATCAGCTTTGAAGACTATCTCTTCAGTATGTAGGTTGGAAGTATCATCATTTTTAACCTGCAAAATAGAAAACAGTGAAATATCTTCTTTCTTTGAATCTATGCTTGCTTCTGATATAAATTTAGGCTCTTTAAATGACAGAATAATATCAGTGAAGGGAGAAGTTTCTTCTTTAGAAGATGATATATCCACAGCAGGATAGTCTTCTATTTGTTTTTCTCCTTCATCTTCATCATCCTCTGAACTGGAGGACTCATCGTATTTAACAGTGTTGTCTTCTGGTAACCCTGGTATGCTTGTATTCAGTGGATTAATTTGTATGAAGAGGTTATTATATTCTTGAGAAGGAGAGTATTTAAAGGTTTCCTCTTTTTCAAGAGAAAGCTCCTTTTGCTCAAAAATTTCTGTATTGCTCTTCTCTTCACCTTCTGAGTTGAAAGGTCGCAGATTTCCAATTATGTGAAAGCCATTAGTGATGGATTGAAACGGATGTTTTTGGCTTTCAAGCTGGTGATGGTGAAAATGATAACACCAATCAAATGCTGGTTTACCTGCATGATTAGTTTTTTCTTGGAACTCATCATCATCATCATCAGACTGATCGAAATTCGGAAAATCATCTGAATAAAAAATTTTGTCAGTCGAACATATTGGGTTATCATTTTGTTCGTTTAACTGTTCTACAAGTTTATTTTCTATTTCAAGACAACAACATTTAGTGGGAAAATGAGCAGAAGTGTTTTGTTCTAATAAAGAATTGAGGGCTGACTGTTTATTTAATATCTGATCAATTTCTTCCTCTGTAAAAAGAGAAGGAATTTTCTCTTTGCTTTGGACAGAAGAACAACAATCTTCTCCCTCTTGTGTTAATTGGTTTTGAGGCTGGATGTCTTCTTGAGCCTCTTCTAGGGAATGATTACTTGTGCTCGTAGGGGAATTTTGAGGATTCTCTTCCTTTTCCTGATCTATCTCAATTTCAACCAACACCTCATGATTTTCATGGCAGTCACTTCGACTATAAGGTTCATGAGTTGTTTCAAGCATATTATGAAGATGCCATTATCTTTTAATAATCTGAAATGATTCGAAACATAAAGGAAGAAACCCTGGTTGTATTGTCTCTTCTCCTATTTCAGATTTTGTCGGTTCAAAATGGCTTATGTTTTCCTCAAGGCACTGCTCACTATGAGCTTTTGCAATCTGGTTATGGAGTTCTCTTAATGGCATAATACAAGAAATAGGTAGGCAATCAGGAGTTTCCTGACAACCTTCTTCATTTCTCTCATTGTAATCTTGTTCATCATACCTATTTTGTAGTTTTTGGGTTTGCTCTTGATTCGAAAGGAGTATGGGCTGCTCTAGATCATCAATATTTAAATTGGCCTCATGCCTTTTAAATCTTTTCCCAAGTATGTACATCATTTTCTCCATCATGATCAGTAATTTTCCTTTATTAATTTGTCTATAATATTGCTCATTGTCTAGGTCTTGTAATGGTTGAGTTTTGTATTTAAGGTCACTGTATCTTTTTAACCAGTTCAGAGTCTTTTGCCAGTAGATTTATTAGGTCTTTTGGGTTTGTGGAGTCGCCAGGTGGAAGATTTTGAAATTTTCTATCCACTGACAGCATGATTGGGTTTGCTCAATGCATTCCCAAGGGAGTCTACACAGACTGGAAGGGTAATATGCTTACTGGAGGCCAGCGGAGTCACCAGGTGGAAAAAAATTTAGCTTTTGTGAAGGAAAATTTTTTTATGGTTCCACCACCATGTTTATTATGAAGCCAAACCGAAATATTTTTGGGTCTAGGTTTCTATGTTGTTTGTTAATTAATGAGTTTGATAACAGCTTCAAGCAATTATGAACTAAAGGGTCCCACCGTGAGTCGCCATAAATGTTAGGTCTCTGTAATAAGCAAGATTGGAAAAGTACGATCACAGAGTTAACATCATTTCAACCAACTTTGGGATTCTAGGATCTAGCCCTCCTGAATCCGGAGAGGGATCTCTCCAATATGTACAAAGATGGATTTGTCTTTGAAGTTTAGGGTAATGATATTAGGATAGTTATGAAGACCAAGGGTTTTGTTTGCTTTGGTTGGACAAAGATAAATGAAGGTGAAGGAAGTCTAAATGAAGGGTGAAGATGAATGAAAGCGAAAATTGATTCAGCTAAGAAAGATAGGTAAGAAACAACTTCAATCCATTGGGCTATGGAGTCATAGTAGGTTTTTAATTGAAACAACAAGGTTCAAGAGTGGTCTATGGGGCAAGTCATCTATGTCTAAGGATCTCTTTAAAGTTTGATTTATGGAATGGAATGATACATTAAGAAGGGGAAATAAACAGATGCAGAACAAAGAGCAGTCCAGGATCTGGTAAGTACTTTCAAACTAACCAGCCTTTAACCAGGCACTTAAGAAAGACATGAAAGCAAACTAGGATCTGGTAAGTACTTTCAAACTATCCAGCCTTTGATACACTTTCAATAGAAAACATATAAAACACAAAGGGAAGCTTGAAGGCAACTTTTGGAGTAGAAACTAGCGGGTCGGGCTCACCACAAGTCCTCTCCTAGCTCTTCTTTACTTGGCTACTTTCAAGACAATCACAAAGATAACACAGAATGGCCTAAGATCTGGTAAGTACTTTGAAACTATCCAGCTTTTAACACATTCTAAGGGAAACAATCAAATAGTTATGCAAACAAGACTGGGACCAAGGCTCACCATATCTTCCTCAGTTCATCTTCACACAACATATACTGAAAGTAACATTTAAAAATAATATTCAGCTAAAACACCAGGACGAGGGAACACCAACATTCCTATGTTTAAACTGAATTAAATCATTTCCAAATAACACAGTTGAAAGAAAACATTTAAATAAAGATTTCTCAGCCAAAGAAGGTTACTGATATACAGTAGGTCCTAACCCCGTTTAAATTGTTCTTTACAGTGGAAAATGAAACAAAGAGAACACAAAAATAAAATAACAAGTTACAAATGAGAATAACATCACCGTCAACATAGACCAGGATCCCATAAATCAGCTTGTATTGATGTTCCAAACCAGTTACAATCTTTAAGTCCAATGGTTCTTTACAGCTTCAGGCTTCTCAGCTCAACTTAGGTATTTTCTCTTACAAACAGAGCTTACAGCAGCTTCAGAAAACTATTTACATGCTACAGATATGTAGTGACCAACAGTTTCTCATCTTCTACAGAAGTATTTATAGAAGAATGAGGAGGTGAGATATGATAAAAGATCTGCTAAAGTAATTAATACAGATTCAAGACTTCTTGGCCCTTTGAGGGGCTCGATGAAGAAGTTTACAGGTGGTTCTCTGTATTAACTATTTTACATTAACTATCAGGTCTGCTGGAAAGAATTTGTTGACCTTTGAGGTTTGGCGTGAGGTTGAAATAACTCTGCAGATATTTCTCGCATTAAGTTCCTTGCAGAAGTAACTTCTCGGCTGCGTTGAGGCAAAACATCTTCCTTTGCAATAACTCCAGCCTTGGTTTGAAAGGTTTGAGGCAACAAGTGGCGTTTAGTCGCTGGGAGGAATCAATTCGCCTCCTTTTTATGGCGGTGGAGGGTCTGCTGTCACTAAAACACTTTAGGTATTATGCAGACTGTGTTTTAGATTGGGGGATTAGGCTTTTGATAATAGTCTTAGCCGTAATCCCCATAAAATTGTCTTCAATTCTCTGTGCTGGCACATTTCTGGTCTTCCACAGCTGATACTCTTTGACTGTGCCAGATTCTTGGTGCTTCGCTGTTACACAGGGCTGCGCAGGGTTATACGACATCAATGCCTCATGAAACACTAATGAAAACGTGAATTTGACACCTGCGAACGATTTCCTTTGATAAATCGAAGGAGGGAGAGTCGTCACCCTCATCTTTCGAATTTCATCTGAATATAGTGAAAAACATTAAACCCTGCAAAATACAAACAAAAGTTATGAAATCCTGCGTTTATAGGTTAAACTGCATTGGAGGATGTGCAGAGGAAGTAGGGCCGTTGGATGGCATCATCCAACGGACGGGATTAATTGGAGAAATCATAGAATGGTGGAAAAAGATAAAATCTAAGTCGTCGATTGCACAAGATCGATGGTTGGGAGAAGGCAGCGGAAAAAACTTTGTAAACAATACAATATGACGTTTTTTAATTTTACAAAGGAAAAGGCGCATTTTATATGAGCGGCGAGGGGATCGTACGGTGGGCCTGGCAGGACTGATCGCAAATCGAAAAAGTGGAAAACGCGATGGCGGATTATGCGACGGAGAGAAAATGCGATATTGCGATTATGCGATGGGCGGAAACTGTGATGGACCGCATCGCAAATATTTGCGATGGCTCTATGGAGGAAAACTGAAAATTGCGATCTGCGATCTGCGATGCAGCGCAAATATTTGCAATGGCTCTTTGGAGGAAAACTAAAAATTGCGATCTATGATTTGCGATGGATCGCAGCGCAAATATTTGCGATGCTCTTTGGAGGAAAACTAAAAATTGCGATCTGCGATCTGCAATGGATCGCAGCGCAAATATTTGCGATGCAACAGTTTAAAAAATAACAATTTGGAAATTCTGTGATCTGCGCTTTGCGATAAGCGCTAAAGGGTTAAAACTTGGTTCCAGGGTGTGGGCGTATGGAAGAAAAGGGGCTAAGGGCTTAAGCTCGAGGGGCTTAAGTTCTATACATAAAAACATGTATTTTCATGTTTTTGAGGGGTTTCTTGAAGGAAATGAAGGTTCCGGTAAGGTTAAAAAGTGGGTTTTTAACCTTATAAAAGGGATTTTAATGAAATGGAAAGGGAGAAACATGAAATTGTGGGTTTTTCATTGGAAATGGAGAATAGAAAATGAGGTTAGTGAGGAAGAAAAGGAAGGGGACCAAGGGGTTCTGCAGCAGTATTTAACTTGGGATTTTTGAAGGATTTCAGAGGCTTTTAGGATGTAAACAACAATAAGGGATCTAGACAGAGGCATGAGGCCTTAGAGAGACTTCAAGAGCCAACAATTTTTAGTGATAAAATTTTTCCTTGGAGGCTCCAAAAAATATTTAGCCACCTTTTGGTATAACAAAATATTATAGGTGGCTAACAAGATCCGTAGACTCAGATTGTTTTGGGAGCCTCTTCTCATGGAGTGTGTCTTTTAACCTCCTGGAAGAGTGCCTCTCCTATTTATACTTCAGATCTGTAACTTGGCAGTGGCCATCCATGTCATTTTAAGCTACGACGCTGTTTCCATTGATGGACCGCGTTATTTTGATATGAGGTTCTTTCTGGTGTTTTGATTCCAGTTTTGATCAGAGATCTCTGGTGCTGGGCTTTGCCTTTCACTTTGGTGATCCATGGATTAGCTTGCTGATCCATGTTCTGTTTAGATCTGATATTTTGTAATGTAATGTTATATTTAGAAATTACTGCATCATTTTACAGATCTGCAACTTGTATCTCAGATCTACTCTTATTTATGCATGATTTGGTCAAAACCCCAAGGGGATCTTGTAAAGAAAACTATCTAGTTTCCAGATCTGAAATAGATCTGATGTTTTGTCCAAAGATTTGTCCTAGATCTGAGTTGTAATATGCAACTACTACAACTCCTGAAAATAACGTTGTTGAGCCATTTATGCTGATATATATATGATGCAGCTCTCTTTTCTGAAGATATCTTGCTCTCTTGTCTCATGTAATCTACTGTATATTGAAAGAGCTTCACTTTACTTATGATTTTCTGCTGTACATTAATTTATTAATCATATTTAATGGCCTCCTACTCATATGGTCTAAGACTGTGTTATTCTTGAAGCAGTTTGTTGTGCATAGCTGCAGCCGCTCTTGAAGGGTGTTTTCCAGCTAGACTAGGTTGTGGGAAACCTGTTTACCACACCTAGTTTGATTTGATTTTTCTCCCCTTTTGGATTTATACTCCAGATCTACTGATCTAAGGGATCCAAGGGATGCAAACTTATTTCTGTACATCAATCTCCCAAGGAATGCATTATTTTTCCAAGCCTGCTGTGCAATCCCAATTTGTGAACATTACAATTTTGCTGAAGGGACATCACAATATTTGCTTTAGTGCCTCTCCAGTTATGTTGTACCTATTGTAGCATGTTTTTTGGGTGATTCTAGACCAACGTTTTAGCTAGATATACTCACATTTTGTACATTGTGTAACTAATTCTTCTCCAATCTAATAAAATGGCTCAGCTTCTCTGTAAATTCTGATGTTGTCTTAAGATTTATTGTTTATCTTGCTGTAAGTACTTATATTGTGTGAAGTATTACTGAATTCTCCCTTTTTGGATATTACAGTGGTATCAGAGCATGATCTTTGGCTCAGCTTGTGGACACTTCATATTTTGCATCTAAGAAGAAGCATATAGATGAGATCTATCATGGAGGAAGAAAAATTTGCCACTCATTTCTGTAGATATATGCAAGATCTCTTCAAGGAGGTCTATCAAATGAAAGAGGAAAGGAAAAAAGAAGATCCAAGAAGAAGATGTGATGAGGAAGGCCCCAACACTTCCTATCAACAAAGAAGAAAACTAGAGAATCCTAGATCTCCTCATAGATCAACTATGCCCACTTTCTTTGAAGAAGGTGAAGGGTGTAGAAATGAAGGAAGGAATGAACTTGAGACTCATGAGACTCTCAGTATATATATTTAAGAGTACGAGGCACATTATAGAGCATTCAAGAAGAAACTAACTCTCCAAAAATTCTTCAAGATCAAAGAAGAAAGAGGATCCTATAGCAACAATAGAAGGAAGAGGCACAATAGATTCTATTTGCCTACATTTGATGGATCCTTCTCAAGCAATGTTAAGGCTTGGAGGAGAGAGTTAGATGCATTTTTCAGACTACATCCTATAGCTGAAGAAGAGGTTGTTCAAATTTTAGCACTTCATCTTTTAGATGGAGTAAATGATTAGTGGTTTTGTCACATGGAGCATGCAAAGGTGACTAAATATTCAGATTTATTTCACAAGTTGAGAAATAATTTTGATGTGAAGAAGATAGAGATGTGCCAAAAAGTGACATTTCCTAAGGAGAGGGCTGTCAATCTTGTCACTCTGGATAAGAAGTCACTACACTCACCACCAGCTACAGAAGTACTTACATCCGGAGAAGAGACTTTTGCATCTTTGCAAGATATTCTTGATCTCTTGACACACAGAGTCCCATGCATGATTCAGGAGATGCATGAGGAGGAGGAGGAGAATTCCAGTGCTGGTAAACTTTGAGAAGAGCAGCCATCACTCTTACCAGCAGTTGGAGGCACTATTATTATAGTTGGAGGGACTCTTGTGTTTTGTCAAGAGGTTCCCACATATCAATTGATCCAAGGTATGCATACACCTTCATCACCTATTGTTTCAGTAGACCTTATTGAAACTTATGGGGACATGCCATCAGGGCCAATGCATAACCAAGGGTTAGAACATAGTGTTGATTTGGAGCAGCAACATATCACAGTGCAAAGGAACCTTGATCTAATCAAGGAGGAGATGAAAAGCTATCCCAGTTTGTCATGGATGAGCTACAACCAACCTCTTGAGTTGAAGTGTAGAGTTTTAGAAGAAGGGATGAGCATAATCCTTTTTACAATGACAGGTTATGAGATCAACATTGTACCTTTCTTTGAGACAGTTTATGTATTACCTTGAAAATCTACAACGCTGTCACTTAGAAGCAGTGATAATGATGAGGCCCCATTATTCTTGGAGCATTCTTGAGATATATTCACTCATGAAGCAATGGAGGACAAGATGATGAATGGTAGACATCTAGATATGGGAAATCTTTTCTCATTTCTTGATGACACTTTCTCAATGAGCACCTCACAGCTCAAAGAGAGACTTCTACCTACAACAGATCCAGGACCTCATTTGTTTTGGAAGGCCATGGATGAGAAGAAGGTCTCATTAAGAGATCTCATTGGAGGTGCACTTCAACATTTCATGGAGTGAAAATTTCTTCATCAGTTTGGGGAAGATGGTATTCTACAAAGGAAGGATACCATGATTATGTAGCACATCACTCATTTTCCATATTGGGGTGAGTGGATGAGGAGGATAAACAAGGGGTTGCATGACCACTTGCAGATTTATGACATGGGTCAGCAAGCTTGGTTACGTTGGTTTCCCTTAGGAGATTATTGTCACTACCCAAAGGCTCCTATTTATTTGATCCATGCTTTGAGGAACACTTATGAAATAAAGAAGCAGGCATGGCTACACTGGCTACTCTTGGGTGAGTATGGTTACCACCCAATAGCTCATATTTTTATGATTCATGCCTTGTGTATCAATGATAGAATGCAGCAAAAGAAGGCATGTTCATTTTGGTTTCACTTGAGAGAGTTTGGCCACCACATGACATCTCCTATGTCTATGTGTTTTGTCTTGGGCAAATCTTGGCATGATGCTCTCATGATGTTTATTGATGATGTTTCTTTGTATTGGGATGATGTGACATTCCATATGTCCATTAGTATTTTTTTTCTTCATGATGCACATGAGGATGAGAGAAAGCAACAATATCTCTTGTTTCTTTGGTTGCTTCTTGGGGAGTTTGGCTTGTCCATCTTACATGGAGGAGATGGAGGATGGCAGCAAAGTGCCTTACTCCGGTGGTTACTATTAGGAGAATATGGTTTTAAATCTTTGTCTACCCATATATCTCCTTTCCTTCTTATTTTTCATAATGTTGTAATGATGCTTGGATCCAACAAGGACAACAGGGCTAAGGAAGAGAGCATATCAATGCTCAATCAAATTCATAAAACATGGGATGAAGAGATGTATTGTGAGATGGAGCTTTTCCTTTGTGGAAAGATTTGCTTTATTTTATGTATCTAATTTATTGAGGATGATGTTGGACATCATATGGTTGTCACTTGGTACTTCATGATAGAAGGAAGGCATCTAACCATACAGTTAGAAGTCATTTTATATGTTTTTGAAAGACAACTTTGGAACCAAACATGCATAACCCATTACAGCAAATGGAGGAAGCCTTCCTTATGTGGATGCCATTTGGAGGGGAATAGATGGATTTGCATCTACTTTTGGAGTTTCTTGAGGACAAGCAACATTTTTCCATGGGGGACTGTAATATTCCCAAATTTTCACATCATATTTGGAATATTAAAGTCCTTGATTTTCTTAATGAATTAAGTAAATAAAAGGGTGGAGGGACCCAAAATCCTCAATATGAATAAATATCCACTTTGTGTGTGTGAATGTGGATTAATTAAGCCTAGATCTACATAATAAGGTAGTTGAGAAACTACTATTGTGAATGAAATTGGAGAACCTATCTCATTAATGAGATAGATCATGGAGGTTGACACAGTCAACTAAGATCTTGAAGAGATCAAACAAAAGGTTGATTCAGTCAAATAAGATCTTGAAGATGTCAAACAAAATATAATGAGACACTCATGATAAAGTGATGGAGGATGATGTGCAACCAAAGCACACTTGATGGAGAAGGTGTACATTGCACCTAGACATGATGGTTGATTTGGTCAAACAACGCAGTCCAACTTGGAGGATCTTGTCCACATACACTGCGCAGTATAGATGAAGGCCAAGTCTTGGGAAGGCTCAAATGTTATATAAAGAAGATGAAGGCAAGGATGAGGCATGCTAATTATTTCTTGATGTAATATCTTTTCAGATTTGGAATTGTCATGTGACATTCCACTGCTTTCTTGGGCTGTTTAGCAGAGATTGCAGGTGCTGTTTAGCACAGGGTGTTCCTGGTTGGGAATCCCACCTATTTATTAGAGAAGCTCTAGAAAGAGGACTTTAATTCATTATACATCAGGCTTTAAGTGCCATCTCCTTTTCCCTACTTTTGCAGAACACTCATATTCAGAAATTGCAGA
Organism: Pinus albicaulis; assembly: GCA_034641835.2. Lineage (NCBI taxonomy): Eukaryota > Viridiplantae > Streptophyta > Pinopsida > Pinales > Pinaceae > Pinus > Pinus albicaulis. The sequence goes on from JAXQQM020089975.1 coordinate 340,725, forward strand.
TTTCTGAAGATCAGTTTGGAAGGAGGAAGTTGTCTTCAGTACTTCAGCTGGAGAAATGGTGAGGGTTTATTCCTATAACCTTGGGCTTAAAGATCAGCTTCCCAGAGCTTCATTGTAGATCTGGCATCAGGCCAAAAGTTATTGAGCTCCTAGCAGCAGTATTCCCTTCAGGAATAACGCTGTTCATTTTGCAGATCTAAAAGGAGGAAGGAAGTTGCTAGTATTTCAGCTAGAAATCCTGTGAGGGATCATCCCTTACATTGCCATCAGTATTACCATCAGCCTGGAGTTTATTGCAGCATTTTTCAGTAGGCAGAAGGCCTCTCTTTCCCTCACAGCACAATTTCTAGAGGCAGTTGTGTTGTAGCAGCTGCAATCATTATTAGAGGATTGAGAAGCTAGATCTAGAGCTTCTAGCTCATAGATCTGAAGAAGGGATCAACCCTTCAAGCATAGATCTGATATGATATCATATTTGAGCCATCTATTTATCAGATCTAGCTTCAAATCTGTATTTCCCAGCAGATCAAGGATCAAACCCTAGGGAGGTGATTTTTCCAAAGTTGCAGATATGGAAAATCCTTTCTGGGTTATCTTGGGAATCCATCACATTGACCAGATATTGAATATTGGCATCATATGAGTTTTATTTTTTAGTAGATCTGCATTTTCCTATTCAGCATGCAACCATATGTTCATATTCTACTGAAGGGACATCGTAGTATTTGCTTGAGTGCCTCTCCAGTTAAGCTGTACTTGTTGTAGCATGCTTTCTGGGTGATTTTAGACCAACTTTTTGGCTAGATCTACTCACATTTTGTACATTGTGTAATTGATTCTTCTTCATTATAATAAAATGGCTCAGCTTCTCTATAAATTCTGATGTTTTCTTAAGATTTATTTTTTATCTTGTTGTAATTACTTATATTGTGTGAAGTATTACTGCATTCTCCCTTTTGGGATATTACACGTTTGAGTAAATTGTTAGCTAAAGTTAGGGAAACCCTAACATTCCCGCTCACTATATTTTCACATAGGTATCATTGAATTGCTAATTGAAAACCACCTTTAGAAAATAGGAAGGACATGGGGAGGTTTTGTTAATGAAGGTGTTTCCAAAAATAAAGACAATAATGGTAAGAAGCAGAATAAAAACAAACCCACATGAAAACCTCTGAAGCGGTGCAAAGTAATTCTTATGTACTAACTCAGAATATGAGGAGAAATTCATTAAATCAATAGGAATAAAATTCTACACCGCTCCCTCCAGTATAAAAGGCTTATATAAGGAAAAATAAATAACCTTCAAAGAAAGAGAAGTCAGAGGCCTTTCAGTCATAGACTTTCAAATCCCTAGAGGTTCAAGAGAAAACCCTAGAAGTTTTGAAGCCATGTTTTTTAGAAAAATATGAAGATGATGATGATGTGACATTATCAATTTTAATTAAGAAAGGGATTGCAAAACCCATGAAACCCAAAATTTCCAAATACAAGGAAAAATAATTAAAATATATGAAGAGAGAGAAAAGGAAACAAGCTGAAAAAACTGAAAAATACAGGAGAAGAAAACATCATACAAGGCATGTTAATAAACTAATATTGAGTGAAAGGCTAAAGTTAATTCCTAGTATTAAAGATAATGTTATTAATTTTTATGAGTATACACCTAAAGATGCAGAGAAAACAAAGGATAGCATAAAAAAAGGCACCAAGCAAAAAAAAAGGTAAAAAAAAAGAGTATTTTCCAAGAGAAAGTTGTAGAGGCCATAATTGCTGGAGCTAGAGGAGTACGAAAACAAAAGAAGTTTATCCTTGAAAGATTTATCTCCTAGAATGAGGTTTTGCAATAAGCAAGATGAAGAAACACTTCCAAATGAAATGGAAACACATAAAAATGCATTTTATCAACACTTTGTTTTGGAAACACTAAAGTATATCCTTTTTGCAACATCTTCTCTACAACTGAGTAATTTTGATGGGATTATACAAGTCGAAGATCAATGGAAAACTATATATTTTGAAGAGATAAGATGAATTATCTAATTGCTGAGAAAACATGGTAAATATTTTGGTTTTCAATTTCTAGGTGGCCCTGATTTTTAGTGATTTGCATCCAGGTTTTTCTCCAGAAGATCAATAGACAACTAGATGCGTGTTGAAAGAGATTTATATAGATAAATTCCCATGTTCATAGTGGAGAATAGGATAGTTTTAGAATATATTTAGCTCAAAGTTTAGATATATGTGATTTTAATACTTTTTAGAACATATACTTCCATATATTTAGGATCTAAAGTTTGTATAAATTTTCTATAAAACTTAATAAGAAAGTAGAACCAAGGGTTTTTTTTTCCTTTGAGAAAAAAATATTTTTATTGTGTATTTGGATATATTTTTGAGATCAATAGAGAATCCGAAGACATAAGTATTTGAAGCTTTAATATCATATATTCTTTTGTGATATTTATCAATCTGTCTCTTAGTGGTGTTTTTTTCTTATGCTAGTTCCATGAATGTTTTAATTATTCATGCTTGAAACAAAAGTCATATAAAATGATATAATTCATCTTTTCTAAGATTTTCTACTCTTTATAAATTTCAAGTATCATCACCATTTCTTCTAAAGTTACACAAAATTCATCTTGTTTCTTTGTTGTAATGGTTTGTTTTCTTTTTACACCTCCAGTTTGACAATCGAAGGTGTTATCACTGGAAAATCGTACAAGAAAAAGGCATTAGGAAATTCAAGCACAAGGTACAAATAAGGATTTACAGGGAAGGAAGACATTACATGATCTGAAAAATTTAACTTTTCCTAAGGTAAAGCAGGTAAAATTTTCAAATAGCACACATAAACCACCGACCCTAAGTGATCTGTGCGACCTTTTCTTCGATAGCAGCGAAGATCATCGCGACTATGCCGTAGATAGCCGCACAATCATGGTTATGCGGAAAGTCACCATCCGGGACCACTTGGCACATTTGAAGAAGTATATTCCCACTCAAGCCAGCCAAGTTCAGCCACCTTGGAGCCACCTTGAGGCCTTAGTGCAACACACAAAGGAATCACCTCCCACTCTTGTGTCAACATCCATCTTGTACCAAGAGAGGGAGGAAAAATTTGCAATTTGTCTATAAAAGACTACCACAGGAAGAGGAACATTAGAACACATTGTTATGTTGGCCAAGTTGCTTGAGAGAAAACCAACATTATGTTGTCCAAGAAACAAGGAGTGGAAGGATTCAACTGTTGGCCACCCATCATCTCAATCCAAGAGAAGAAGTTCACCAAGTGTCTGTTATTTTACCATTCGTTGAGGAGAGAGAAAGGCTTGTAAGAAGCTTAAAGGGAAGAGACCCCCTTGCCTTGAAAATTATAGCTCCATAACTCTAAGGATTCATTGCAAGTGATTTAGCATTCTATTCTATTATACCATCAACAACTAATAAAAGGGAGAGAGTTCTCCATTTGAATTATTAGTGTGTTTGACTCAATTGAGCTTGTTATTGTACATGAGTATTTTGTTTCTTGTTTCTTCTTTATTGTAGCATGCTATGTTCTTTACTTAGTTTACTACATGTTATTTTGTTCCACTAAAAATCTAACAAACCAATTGACCTGTTACTTGCTTGTAGGAAAGAAACCTCACCTATTAAGCATAGTGTATTTCATCTACCCATGCGTCGAATGCACTACAACAGGAATGGAAACTCCCCTTATTTATTTCTTTTAAGCTAGTGGTTTTTGATTGCAGGTCATCTCTCCTACCTAGACTTGCTGCAAGATCATTCCTACATCCCCTCAGCGATTTTTAGTCACCCTCAGTTAGAAATTTGGCTCAGAGAAGGCAAAGTTTCTGGACACTGTAAATTTGCGCGCATTTAGCCCAGACATACGGGCGAACTGTGTGCCTTTGCGAAAAATAAGCCATGCAGAAAATAGTGAACACATTTTTCACTGCTTTTTCTCATTTTTAGTAGTTTTAAGGTGATTGGCAACCCATAAGAAATTTTCCATCACTGTGTTCTGGTGTTTCATGACTAGTTAAGACACTTTTTGCTGGAGTTTAGCTTAGAAAATAGTTTGTTTTAATTTTAGTTTTTTATCATCAGACATCACACATCATTTATGTAGGGGTGAGTAAGTGGCCTTCAATCCAAAAATGCTATCTGAACAATCTATTTTCTGGTAAAAGATACCAAACACATAGGATAATTAGCGGAAAGTAAGTGGCCCATACATCCACACATCTTTAGCTAGGTTTTTTTTTTTCAATTTTTTTGCATTAGTTTAGTTCAATTTTTTGCACTAGGATTTGGGACCAGGACCAAAATATCGAAAAGAAGGCAAGTAATCTCTATCACCCTTGCACCCCTTGATGAGCCTAGGTACGCATATGAAAGCTTTCTTAAGATAAATTTCCATCTCTCTATAGCGAAAAACTTAGTCTAGCTAGGAAAAATGTAAGCAGCCCATCATCCACACATTGTTTATTTTTTGCAAGGAACAATCACATATAGTGTAATTAGAGAAGGATTGTAAAGGATCACCGCATATCCATATCTTATAAAAATTGTGATTGTATACTCCAAAGCACACATGAAGCATCAATAAGCACCAGACCAAAAGGAACCCAGTGCGTTGGGACCTTTGTCCTCTTCTTACGGTTGCTTCACCAAGACACACCTTAAGAAAATTAAGACTCTCTAAAACTAACCACTAATTGAAATCACTTAATTCTCCCCACAGGGGCCACAAAAGAAATTATAGTTTAGGTAAGGAACATCAGAGGTAGGCATCCAATAATCTACCATGGTCATTTTACATTTTGAAACATAGATGTTGAATTTTTAGGGAGCTTAAAATCCATCTATCCTCCCACGAAACAAAATACTCGAGTGTTACAGAGACCCATTTCAGAGGGGGTTAATCTTAGGCCCAGTGCGTGCGGTACTCTTTGGGGTTACCTAACCCATCTAGTGCTCGGTACTGGTAGCTAAATACCAAGAAGCTCAAGACTCGAATGCTCACGTGGGATGAAGGTACTTTAGTGGCTAGATCTAGGGAATCCTTCCCTATAGGTGATGGTGCAGGCATCACTAGATCCTCATACCTTTACGTTGGTCGATTCTTCGGCTGCTGGAAGGCGTCACAAGTTCTTTAGGGAAGTTAGCCCTAATACCCAATATATTCGCAAGGCCCATTTACATTTGAGAGTGAGAAGACGATTATGTATTTTTATGCTTTTTGAGTATCATACACAAAACAACCAAAACCATATTTTTTGCTTGCTCGATCACATAACATTAATCTAAAGGAAAAAATTACCCTTTATTTTTCTCTTTGTTTTATGTATGTGATCATATTTCTTTGGTAATAATCTCCCTCCTCTCAGAAAACTAAAAATATTTCCAAATTTAATCAAGTTGACACCATAACAGACGTAACGAGACCTCGTCGATCTAGAAATTTTTTGCACCTCCCCCCATTAGAGGGAGGAATGCCAAGTATTTCACCATTTAGGCGTCAAAGTTGACACACTTCCACCATTATTGGATCATCCTTTATCAAGGCATATTTAGTTGGAAACCCTCAAGGGCCACCCAACACCAAACCCGTGGAAACCCCAACATGGTCACCACACACAACTCCTCCCACAACCCCCAGGGGGCAAAGGAGCGTTGCCCCTCTAGGGAGTCAGCAAAAAACACATCAGGGTACGTCACAAGGTAATATTCCTCAGACACCCCCCATACATCATGACACTCAGATTCTTGTGTTTCCACAATACAAAATGGGAATCAATACTCAGTTACCTTTTTTAGCATCATTAAACCTCCCAGATCTATAAAAGCTAACTAACGAACCCATTGTGCACAACCCCAATTGGCTCCCCATGCCCACAAAGCTCCCCTTAGACATTCCAAAATTTGAAGGGAAGCAAGTGGAAGACCCTGGAAATAATATTATGACTTTCCACCTATGGTATTCATCCAATAGTATTATTGATGATACTATTCGAATGAGATTATTTGAACGCACCCTAACCGGACCTGTCACGAAATGGTATGTGGAGTTGCCTTCTTCTTCGCATGGAACCTTTAGCACCCTCGCTACTACGTTCCTCATGTATTTTCAGCTACCCATCCACCATGATTCGGGGATGGAGCTTCTGACTCATTTTAGGCAAACGTCAGTTGGCCATATCTTGGACCAACTGCACGAATGGTGGCAATGTCGTAGTTTGTGCAAATCCAAACTCGATGATAGAGTTTTACTGGACTTGTTTTTGAAAACTCTCATAGTAGAGATCTTAAAAGATGTGGTGACCCAAGGACCTACCTCCGAGGAGGACACCATTTGAAAATCCCAACAACTCGAACTTATATATACCCAGTCATGATACATTTACAATGTCCTACCTAACGCCCCATGCCTACAAACTTACATAGAATTTGCATGCATGTCGGATACTATAGATGGATTGATTGGGTCATTGAACCAAGGTCACCTTGGTAGCAATATCCAATACCCATGTTACTCGTATGATTCTAACTAGAAAATCACACAACCTGGCTACCACCAAACCCTCTGCACCTCTGCAGAATATGACAAATAGGGTGTCATCATACCACCATCAGGAGAGAGGATCATAGCCTCCCTCGCAGGGGACATAGTACTCAACTAGGAATGTTGATGGAAGAGATCCCCCCCCAACAACCATGCACCAACCAGGGACAGGGAAACCAATATTCCCCTTCCCCCGCACAAAAACCACCACCGCAAAACAACACGCCGGTGAACTTCATGCAACCTTCTCAGGCTTAGCCACACCATTCTTATGACCAGGATAATCATATTAATCCTTCTAATGCTACAAGAAAAAATCCTAAGAATAAACAAAAGGGAGACTTTGGATAGGGGGGAAGTAACCAGCAATTCTCCCCGCAATCTTAGGTTGGGGGCCACCCCAATCGAAATAAAACTAGGAACCAAAGAACAACTCCCAAGGGTAGAACAAGAGGTCTAGTCTAAGGACAAACCATTCTTGTGCTATATGTGGTGAGTATGGCCATTAAAAGCATCACTGTCCTGAGCTCCCTGAACTAAAAAAACTTCAGGGTAAACGTGGACAAGGGGGACCTACACAAAAAACCGTTGTAATGTAGGAGACCTCCCCCCACCAAGAAGTGGTTAATACGCAATAGCAAAAACCACCCCAAAATTATTTCGAGAATGAAAACCAAGAAATTTACATGAAAGGAAAAGAAATTTTCTTCCAGACAAGGAATCGAAACAAGCACGAGTACACCTACTGCACCATTGACCATATCTAAAGTACCTATTGAACCCCTGCCAAAGATGGCTAAGGGATCGACTAGGTGAGTAGGAAACCACTCAAATTTTTCCCATAACTACAAAATCGTGGATGATTTATCACAATATCCTGCTACCATGTCAGTGTTAGAGGTCCTAAAATCTTTCCCTAAACAACGGAAAGGCATACTTTACGCATTAGGAACAATCGACCCTTCCGATTCGCGCCTAATGGATTTTGACTTAGACAAATCCACCCCTAGGATTCCTTCATTGGTTTACTTTAAGATACCAATGTCAGTGAAAAATATCACCATACATCGATGTATCATTAACGAAGGTGCATCTACATGCATCATGTCCATTTCCCTTTAGAAAAAATCGGGATTACCTGAACTGAAGCCATCTGAAATCATGCTAAGAGCATACGACGGTCACCATTCTTCTCCCATCAGTCTATATTAGAATGTCCCTATTAAATTTTTCAGAAAGAAGGTACTCATAGACATTGAAGTCTTGGACACTCAACTTAACTACAATATACTCCTTGGGTGGAGTTATATTTATGCCATGACTGCCATAGCTTCCTCCATTTTCTGAGTGATGATGTTCCCCCACGAGGATCGAATCATCACTAATGACCAACTTACATACTATGATAAGAAATCTGTGATGGTTTTCGATTTCGTTCTACCCTATGTATACACAACTACAGAGTCACTCATGCGGTTCTAAGAATATGGCCCCGGTGAATTCAAACCATCATCAATCTTAGGATCATTCCTAGGAGATCTCCCTATCATACCAGAGGTAGCCCCTGAGATCAAAGGGGCATCGGTGTGCATGATGTTATCATCAAACACTGAAACCAACCCAGAGATGGAGACTAATAGTACATAAACCGAGGCTGTTGGAACGACTTTCCTACCCTACGCCATCTCCCAAACCCCATTATTATACCCTCCACCTGGTTTTGTGTCAAAGCAAGTCTTGGTGACTATAACAATGCCAAACATTTCTTTCGAAATACATGTCTGGTATTTGGTCCCACCAGCCATGCTGGAAAGCCCTGTTATCACTTCTACAGGGATAACCCCTATCGCTCCTCAGGAGGCAACACCAGTTAACGAGACTCTCGTAGCAGCGCTAGTTAGAGCGACCAAGAAAACCAACAAAAAAGGGAAGAAAATCGAAAACCCCATCATATCGAGGGCATTGAAACCTTGTGCATTATGTGATATCATAGGCCATCCTACCAATATTTTCCCGGAATTAGATGAATTGAAACCTCTTCTAAGCATCGAAAGAAATTCCGCGGTCCCAAGTTCCCATAAAAAGGAACACGCCACGAAAAATCAAGGGAAAACATTACACACCAACCACGCATGTGCCATTTGCGACTGTTATGGGCATTAAACTCATCACTACTCAAATATGCCATGATATCAGGATTCCTTGCACACCCTAGAGCAATCATACCAGGAGGATCCCTCAAATCCTCCCGTGTAGAGGGATGAGGGAGAACCTGGAATCATAATGTAACTATAAGAGGCAAGGAAGTCACCTCCACCTCCTATCCAATTCTATGCACTCTGTGATGAATGCGATCACTTCATTGCTAAGTATGCAGCCCTAGAGCTATTTCAGAGATGAAATATTGTTGACCCCGTATACTATGACAACCTACGAGTAGTCTAGTATTCGTGTCGGGTGTGTTCTGGCGACCACCCGGTTCTTCATTGCCATTATATCCCCTAATTCCGTTCAGAATTAAACAATTTTCACATGGCCATAGTACGCCTGTCTGTAGCAGATGGATCAAATACATAATCCATGGAAAGTTCGACAATGCAAGAAGATGTGACAAGCAGCTCCATTCTCTTCATGTCAGCAGAAAAGCAGCTAGTAAAGGGGCACATCTTCACCCCCAACCGCCCTCTCTAGATAATAACAACCTGTGCATTATGCAGAAAACATAACCATTTGGTCGCCCAATGCCCAAATCTAGAATTTCTCCATAAATGGTATCCAATCACTTCAATAACCTAGAGGGAAGGAATTACCAAAGAAAGACAGTCTTGTCTGGTCTGTCAAGGCAACCATCAAACTCGACACTGTACTTACATCTCCTAGGTGCACCCTTTAATAGACATCATATGCTCGTTGGAGGTGCAACACCCAGATATAGTTGGTCTAGAGCTAAGACAATCTAACGCAAGGAAACCTACCTCGAGGCAACCTGTCCCCCGACAATACCAAAACATTAGGAGAGCTAAATCAACCCACCATCCTAGTAGGGCCCAGGATCGGCCAAGGATGACAAGTGGGCTATGCGATAAAATCGACCACTGATTCAATCAATTTAAGGAACTGAAGAACCCTACGAACAACCTTCGCATGGTCAACCCCATCTCGTAGATCAATCTATCTAATCAAGAGAAGATCACACGCTGCTATTGCCAGATTTGCTCACAATTCCACCATACGATGAATTGTGGGTACCTCCAAAGGCTACAAGCAGCAAGAGAAACATTATTTCTAAACTCCTCTAAGGAGCTAAACCATCCAAAAATAAAAACTCAGAGATGGAAAAAGAAGAATAGTGCCACAATACCCAATCATTT